>JAOPSE010000001.1:242237622-242566608 GCA_029449295.1 Zea luxurians | reverse complement strand
TGCAGTCACAACCAATAGGATAATCTCGTGATCTATTTTCTCTAATGGCTACTCTTAACAACACCTCACAAGTCACAACAACAAATCCTTTACCTTAACAAGGCTGGCTACATTAAATTTATCAGAGATCTGTACAAGTGTACACCAATAGTAATGCAAATTATTATATTTATCTTCAGATGCACTGTTTACTCTGAGGTCTTTATGCATTCTGCTTTGGATTTTTTTTGCAAAGTTAGTTTTTTGCTAACCATCACTGATGCAATGTTGTAACTGAAACACAATCACTGTTTTTGTTTTCAAACTGAAGTAAGATATCTTTTTGAAATGTATATAGTTGACTGTTGCAAGAAGGAAATCATATTGCTGTTGCAAGAGGGAACAAACTTACCATATTATCACCAGATTTTACGGAAACATGCTCCATGTCCCTCTTGTTCCAGTTGTGGTCTAACGGAAGTGATTCAAAGGGCACTACCATCAAAGGTACATAATGAAATGCACTAGATACATAATGAAATGCACTAATTTTAATCTTATTGTTGTTTTGTTAATATTATTTCCCTCATCCTACCCCAGCTTGGCAGCTTGCTTGGGACTAAGGCTTTTTTGTTCTATATTTTTTGATGAGTATATTATTTTTTTTTTCTGGAATACGCAGGAGCTGCGTATCATTGCATTAATAGAAGAATAGAAAGGGGGATAGAACCTCGGTACAGAACACACACACCACTTAGAGACTAACTAAGGATCACCGACTATCATGGAGGAAACACGACCCACAACGCTGATCTAAGCTAGCAACTCATCAACTTGGAGGAAGGACAAGGCCTTGGCTCCAGTCAAGGACCATAGCACCGCCTCTTCCCTAGCCACTCTAAGGGCTGTGACCAGGCTGGGATTACAACCATCAAAGACGCATCTATTCCTATGCTTCCAAATGGTCCAAGCACCTAGGATCACTAAAGAATTAAAACCTTTTCTCAAAAATCAGATGCCCGAGAGCTGCTAGACTTCCACCACGACTCAAAGGAATCCTCATGAGCTGGACACAGATCCTGCAGCCCCACTAAACTAAGGAATGAAACCAGAACTGTTTGGCAAAAACACATTTGACCAGCAAATGATTCATGGTTTCAGCCTCTTGGTCGCACAGGGGGCACTGCTCAGGTCGGTCTAGTCCTCTTTTTATAAGCCTGTCAGCAGTCCAGCACCTATTATGTTCACAAGCCATATAAAGAACTTGCACTTCCCAGGAGCCCAAGATTTCCACACACGTTCTGCTGGTTCGAACTGAACCGAACCAAGGAAGAGAGCTTTATAAGCAGAACTAGTTGTATACTCCCCTGAAGCGCTGAATTTCCATAAGTGGCGATCCCTTATTCCAGGTTGGAGCTCAACTGCATCAAGCACTTCACAAAGTTCCAAGAATTCAGCAATGACTCTAACTGAAATTGGCCCCATTCACATCGGAGATCCACTGAAAATTAGGGAGCGCATCTTTGACCAACTGTCTGTTGGCAAGACGCGGGGGCACCAATCAAACACTGCAGGAGCTATGTCCCTTAATACATTTCCCATCCAACCATCTATCCTTCCAGAAGAGGGTATTGGCTCCATCACCGAGCTTAGTAATAATGGCTGCAAGCGGTCAGATTTTTAACCACCCTTACATACATCGAGTGGGAAGTCCGTCCAAGGCCTACTGGGGTCTGTTTTCCTGCAGCCATGGCCAACGAGCTCTCAGAGCCCAACATAGGTTCTTTAGCTCACTAATCCCAAGACCACCCAGCTCCTTGGGACGGGTAACCTTAGGCCAAGCCAAGAGGCAATGACCACCACAGAACTCTTTCCTGCCCCTCCAAAGGAAGCCCTTCCTCAATTTATCAATAGCTTTGATGGCCCAAACAGGAAGTTCGAGTGCAAAGCTGCATAAATCATCTTTGGCCGTCATGACAAACTGCATATGAATAGCTCTACCAGCCCTGGTCATAAGTTCAGCTTTCCATCCTGGCAGAAGGCTAGCTACTCTATCAACGATGGCCTGAACCTGGTCCCCTTGTGAGTTTCTTGGGAGACAAAGGCAGACCAAGGTACTTACATGGGAAATCTGAAATATTACATGGCAGCAAGTCTTGTAAACAATTCAAATCTTCTTCCCCACAGCAGATTGGGAACACAGCTACTCTTCTGGATATTAGTCCCTTAGACCCGAAGCTGAACCAAATAAATGAAGAATATCCATAACCATACTGATGTCTGGGGCAGTCGGACATAGAAATATCACTGCGTCATCCGCGTACAGCGAGATACGTGCTGCATATTCCTTGTAGAGAGAGGTTGAAGAAGCCCTTCCTCAGAAGCTCGCTGCACAAGCAGATTCAAGACATCCATTACAAGAATAAATAACATAGGCGATAGTGGATCACCCTGTCTCAGCCCGCGTTGATGCCCAATCCAATCCCCTGGCAGACCATTAGTAAAATTCTGGTAGAAGAGGTAGCTAACAGCCCACTTATTATATCACACCAGATCTGACCAAAACCAAGTTTTTTCAAGACCTCGAGAAGGAAGGCCCACGAAACCGAGTCAAAAGCCTTTGAAATGTCAGCTTGAGAAGGATACGAGCCTGCCTTCTGACAATGTAGGAATTTGTTCGTCTGCTGGACTAGCATAAAGTTGTCCAGAATAAACCGTTTCTTATAAAAGCGGTTTGATTGGGGGAAACCATATTTTGCAGCCGGCTTGCTAACCGGTTAGCCAACAATTTAGTCACCAACTTCGCGAAACTATGAACCAGACTTATTGGGCGGAAATCCCTCACACTAGTGGCCCCCTCCACCTTGGGGAAGAAGAGTAATGAAAGATGAATTCAGAGGACCCAGGTTTCTGAAATTTCTAGCCCAAATGCAGTGAACGGCCGCCATGAAATCAGTCATGATTACCGACCAGCAGCTTTTGTAAAATCTACCAGTGAACCCGTCGGGACCCGGGGATTTGTCCGAAGGAAGGGCCTTAATTGTATCCCAGACTTCCTCCTCAGAGACAGGCACATCAAGGGCAGCAAGGTCATAAGATGGCATCCCTAGAGCATCCAGATCCACTGTAACATTCCTTATTTCTGCAGTACCAAGTACCCTTGATAAAAATTAAAGGAGGCTGCTGCCTTTCCTTCCTGGGCGGTCCAGATCTGCCCATCCTCTGAGTGAATTGCTGCAATGAAATTCTTTTTCTTCCTGAACCTTGTTTGTGCATGAAAAAGAGAGGTATTGGCATCCCCTTCTTTGAGCCATCCAATCCGCGATTTCAACCTTGCCATGGTACGAGAAATAGAGGAGAGGGCAAGGGAGTGCTTTTTGAGCATGTTTCGGAGCCACAATTCAGCAGGAGATAAAGAGCGATTGTCTTGCGCCACCTCTAATTGATGTAGGAGCTCCCTAGCCATCTCAAGCTGCAGTTTAATCTTCCCAACTTTTTTGTCATTCCAGCTCTGCAAACATCTAGCCGTTGTTTTAATTTCTTGGCCAAGGTGATAAGTGGGCAAGGCCCTGCAGGAACAGACGCCCAGGCCTGAGTTACCACATCATGAAAACCCTCCATCTTAGTCCAGAAAGCTTGGAAGTGAAACCTCCCTTTTCCTCTGCTGAAATCATGAAACCCAAGCAGCAAAGGGCAATGGTCGGAGTCATCCGTGGCTGAGCTCTGGAGAAGAGAATCTGGGAATTGTTCCTCCCAATCTGTTGTGCAGAAAAACCCTATCCAATTTGACCAGGGTAGGATTAGAGTGCCCATTTGACCATGTATATTTCCGGCCAATCAACGGAATTTCATTAAGAGCCAAGTCATTTGCCCATCTCCTGAATCTACCCATCATGGCACAGTCTAAGTTATTATTATTCTTCTCTTCCTCCCTTAAAATCAGATTGAAGTCCCCGAGCACAAGCCACGGCCCATTACAGAGAGCTCTTACTTCTCTAAGAGATTGCAAAAACTGAATCTTGTCACGGTTCCCTTGTGGACCATACACACATGTAAGCCACCAAGGAGAGCTGGTGCTAGAATGAAAATTCACAGAGACGCTATATTCATCCACCCTACTGCCAGCACAAACACCAATGCTATTTTTCCAAGCTACCAAAATGCCACCACTAGCACCAACAGAAGGTAGGAAAACAAAATTATCAAAAGCTGGTCCTAGCATCCGCAATAAAAGGAACCGAGAAACATCCACCATTTTAGTCTCTTGAAGACAAACCACATCAACTCGAGCTGAATCCACCAAAGTGCGTACAACATCCTGCCTAGCAGCCCCATTAAGGCCTCGTACATTCCAGATTAGAATTTTGGAGGGATCCATAAGGAATGAAAGAAGAACGACTACCAGTGAGGGACACCCAAAAAATCAGCAGATTGGTCCGCCTTGCAGCATCTCCATAGGCCTAGACCACCCAAATAGCGCTGCCATGGCCGTGATCTGCACCTCTGAAAGCCCTTTGCTGAAAAACCCTGGCATACTCATCAAGGTCTTCTGGCCTTAAACTTTCAGTTTCTTCAGCATTCCCAATACCCAGTTCCTTCAAGATACGCTTCTTGCCCTGCGTGGCCGGTGGAGGAGGAGGCAGCCTCTCCACTCCTACTCCAGCGACCCTTCTGCTGCGTCGGGGTACCACCTCATTGGCTGTAGCTTTGCCTTGTCGCGGCCTTCTGACTGGCGCCCTCAGAATCCCACCTGCTGGTTTGGTCAGCCTATCAATAAACTTTATAGCAGCCGTAGGGGGGGGGGGCGTGGACGTGTCTAACAGCTGCTTTGGTTGACTGTCCTTCCTCCTCTGCCGAAAATATGTAATGATGGGGCTTTTCCGTGCGAGGCGACTCGAATTTCGCACATCCACCAAAGCTGACTTCTGCCCACCCATGTCGACTGTGACCCGAGACGGGGATATCGGGGGTATGAGGGCTCTAGGCCCGAATATATAGAAGTACATGAGATTACATATATGGAAGGGGAAATACAAATATATACATATATCTCTAACACCTCCCTCAAACTCAAGGTGGATCAAGAATACTGAGTTTGGAGAGATAAAATCGATGTTGAGCTCAGGTTTGTGCCTTGGTGAAGAAATCTGCTAGCTGAAGCTCTGACGGCACATACCGAAGAGAAACAACACCATCTTGTATCTGTGCTTGTGTATAATGAGCGTCAACACCAATATGCTTGGTAAGCTCATGCTTTACCGGATCATGAGCAATACTAATAGCACCTGTAATGTTAGACAAAAGAGGAGTTGGCATACAAACAGAGACACCAAAATCCTCAAGCAACCACCGCAACCAAGTAACCTCCGCAGTCACAAGAACTATAACACGTAACTCAGCCTCTGCACTCGAACGAGAAACCACTACATGTTTCTTAATCTTCCAAGCAATGAGGGAACCACCAAGAAAAACACAATAGATAGAAAGAGAACGATGATCAGAGGAATCACTAGCCCAAGTAGCATCACAATATGCCTGGAGCTGTAAAGAGCTGGATCGTGGAAAGAACAAACGACGAGAGTTAGTTCCACGAAGATAACGTAGAACCCGGGGCAAGTGACTATAGTGAAGCTGAGTGGGGGCGGAAACAAACTGATTGAGAATGTGTACAGAGTATAAGGTATCAGGACAAGTAACAAATAAGGCTCCCAACAATGTGACGATAACGAGTAGGATCTTCAAGAGGTTCACCATCCGTGGCACGGAGATGAACATTGAGTTCCCCATAGGAGTGTCAACTGTCCACTAATCAGTAAGAGAGGTCCGATCAAGAAGGTCTAGAATGTACTTCTCTTGGGACAGATAAAAACCCTCAGATGAAGAGGAAAACTCTATCCCAAGAAAATAACGAAGAGGACCAATATCAGACATGAGAAACTGCTCACTAAGATGTGCCTTAACGAAGGCAATATATTCAGTATCATCTCCCGTGATGATCATATCATCAACATAAAGGAGAAGAATCCGACCACGAGATGAAGTATGCACAAAAAGCGCCAGAGTCTTAATGAAAAAAATTGTGAGCACCAAAGTTTATATGTATGATGCCCACTTATGGGATGGTCAGGGATTCTTGGAACAAGTATAAAGTATTTATGAATCAGCGGTGAAAAAACTAGTTGTTGACTTGCTGTATCTTAGTCATCCTGTACAATTATATACTGAGGAACCAACGGATAGCTCCTTAGGAAACTGTGAGATATCTTGTCATCTAGAGCCCCTTAGTAAAGTGTTCTTTTTTTTGACATTTGCTCCATAAACTTTGAGATGTATTATGTATACATAGGACATAGAGTCATCAGTTTGTTTTGTATGTTACTGGTTTACTTGCAGCTTAATTGAATTCAGTATGTACTTTTATTGTTCATTATTGACGATTTCTATTTGCGAGCAGTGGATTCTATTGGCTGGGTACATGGTGATAGTATTGTTATTGGGTGTGTTCGATTAACGAAGATGACAATGAAGAAGGATATCTTGTTCAAGTTATAAGGACTGAAGAAAGCACATTTTGTGAGGTTAGCTGGTCCTCTAGACGCCTTTTTTGCTGTCGCCGGATTCATATCACGTGATGTGCTATTTAGCTAAAGTTTCATTTTCATATATTTTAGCAACTTGCTTGTATAAAGTTGCTTCAATTGCTAGAGATCTTTCTTCGGGCACATAGCCAAAGTTTCATTTGCATATACTTTTAGGGACGTGTGTACAAAGTTGCTTCAATAGCTACATATCTCTCTCTGGGCATAGTCAGGCCAGACCACAGCAAAGTGGCAAATCATGTTTCAAGGATATAATCTGAATGTTTGCCAAGATCATGTTTCTTGGTGGGGATTTATGCAAGCTAAAATTGTGTCTATGTTTTTGTGTATAGCCTTCAACTCTCGGATAACACAAATTAAATCCTAAAAATGGTTTATGATTGTATCATTTATTGGCAAGGGTTAGTAAAACATATCTATGTAATTATTATCTTAACAAATATTACAGTACTAATTGGTTGGACTGACTGTGTTACTTCTGCAATGTGCTTACAGAGCCCAGGCAAGACAGATGTTTATACCTATAACGATTTTTTCCATGGCATTATGGATGATGTTTTACCACCCGGAGCTGGACCTAATCTTCTTTGGGTTATCTGCATCGCTGGTATGTGAACCTAGGCTCTTGAGTATTCTCAAAATGTATATTGGCAGGCTGTTATTGGACAGATTTTGAGTACTGAAGTGGAAAATGATTTTTATGCATGGATTTCACCAATAATGTTTGAAGAAGGAAATCCTTGATCGATCAACTCACCTGATTAAAAACATGGCATTGTACACAATTGGTAGTCATGTGATAGGTCCCACTTGCCATTTTTCCTGAATTATACTTAGACGGTCGAAGTCTGGGGTCAATGCCCCCCCCCCCCCCCCCCCCCCCCCCCCGCCCCCCGGTCCGCAATCCAGGTTTGGTGGCTACAAAAACTTGTTAAGAACAAAACTGGGGGATATTTCTCCCCAGGTTAAGTTTTTTAATAGTCCCCATTTACCACTTGATAGACATGGGGAATATTTCTCCCCCAAGTGAAGTTTTTTTAATAGTCCCCATTTACCATTTGATTTGTAATCAAGGGAGTATATACTATATAGTGACTTAGTGAATATTTTCCAGACACTGCCCCTATAGCAATAGGTACGATATGAAAGATGGCACATACCAGTTAATTGTATACCTCAACAAGGGTGTAACCATGTGTATTTTGTCTTCTCTTACCCTGTTTGCTTGCTAGGTTCTCTTACCATGCAATGGGGTCTTCTATATGTAATTTAGGATAAAAAAATCTATTAGCCTTTTTATTGTTGTGCTGGTGTTGCTTTGTTGGATTTCAATATTACTACTTCATCCGGCTTTTCTAGATACATTGCTTTTACTATGTATCTAGATAGTGTATATTTACATACATAGCAAAAGGTATGAATCTAGAAAAGCCAAAATGTCTTCTAATTTGAAATTGAGGGAGTACATTAGATAAAAAAAGGGATATAGTCAGGTGAGATCCACCCTTTTTTGCTAGCCCGTATGCTGTACACGATGATATTTATTTGCTTACTAGGTTCTGTATGCATTTCTCTTCTCTGGCGGGAACTTGTAAGTGTGATTTTTTTTTTTAAAATAATTTTTAGGGGTCTCATGGTGGCTTCCAATAAAAAGAGCGTCGATGAACACATTGCCCTTCTTAAGTGGCCATCTGCACATGATGATGAAAAAACTGTAACATATCTTGAAATGTTGGAGGATAAATACAGTCCTAGGATTGACTTGCAAGGTAAATCCTATCCCAGGAAACATGGCTTTTATGATATGCTGTTGCTTCTTCGAAAATGAAGTCTAAACAATTGTGGTCTTCTTTATGATTTTTCAGAGAATGGCGATGACAATGTCATACTAGGGTTTGGTGTTGAGAATGTTTCATTATTTCAAAAGATCACTGTACCAGTTGGACCTGAACAAAAGGAGGTTGCCCCTCAACATATTCTCCTATGTTTGACTGGTGAGGGCAAAGTAGCTGTATATTACCTCGCCAGGTAAACATTGTTTGTTGATATTTGTCAGCCTAATATTGTGAAAATTTGGTCACTTTAGCCACTCTAACTTCTAAATATTGAACTTCTGCTGGAGAAACTTTTTTGTATTGACACTGCATATTGTTTAGGATTTCGGACCCTTCTGATTTACCTCATGCTACTGTGTCTACCAATGAGGACTATGGTGAAAAACATATTTCACCTGCAACTGTATCTGAAAAGGAGTTGACTCCAAGTGTTGCAGGCTCAGTATATAAGAGTACTCTCACAGAACATGGTGCTGAGCCATCTAGTGCGCAAACAGGTAAAAGGATGATAGCCAAGAGCTTCTAAGTTGCACTTTGATGAGCTATTCTTTTGTTTATCCAAGTGCTTTTGAAAACTAAAGTACCCTTATGTTATATCCTTGCAGGTAGCAACCAGCAGGAATCAATAAATGTGAAAAACAGTAGCTCAGCTTCAAAAGAACAGGAATCAACTGACAATTCATTGTTTATCTCTTCCAACAAGAAGCCCTTAGACACCAAGCAAGTGAATGTGACTGGTCCACCTGCAGCCTTGCGTAGCTTAGCGTTAACAGGAAACACAAAACCTACAATATTTTCCAGCTTTTCTACTGAAGGCATGAATCCAACAGGAGGCAATGCACCTAATGAATTAGCTTCTTCCTTGCAACCAAGCAGCAGAAGTTTTGGAAACAACCAAACTGGTAAAGAAGGCCTGGATTCAGTTCAATCAGTGGGAATATTTGGTGGATCTCAAAACTCCAATAAAGATGGCGATGTATATGGTTTCAAGTCTTCATTATTCACCTCTAGTGGATCTGTCCCTGCCAAGATCGGAGAAAGGAATGAGGTTGGTTTTGGAGTTCCTTCGCTGCAAACCAGCTACACCGCTGATAGAAAAGTTTTTGGTGCTCCAGTTGCCTTAAGCTCTGTACCTTCATCATCTATATCTCCGGCTAAACCTTCCCCAATTGGATCTTCATCAAGTGGATTTCGGACAGCAAACTCTGAGGCACCTCAATCATTGCGTGGATCACCTCCGTCACAGCAATCTATGGGCAAATCACATAACAGCAGGACACAAGCACCGGCAGAATATTCTAGAAACTCCAAGAAGGGCACAGGATTCGATTCTGAACAAGACTTGTCTAAAAAATTTTACAGTGTAAGACAGCTGAGCATGTTTAATTATTATATTTTTCTACCTTTATTTACTTTCCCCAGGCCTCTAGGAAATACTATCATCGATGCAAGGAACTTTTAAGTAATAAGTGCATGTCTTATTTGTTGCCTCATGGCGCACCTACATACTTATGTACTTTGGCATCTTGTCTGTCTCGGACACTAAAATTTGTCCCCTTTGTTACAGATAAATGAAATGACGAAGGAGTTAGATGCCCTACTAGCATATATAGAAAAGGATGGTGGTTTTAGAGATGCCTGCATAACCATCCAGCAGCGTCCACTTTCTATGTTTGAGGATGGCTTACAAAACTTTTTGCAGCTGTTGCAGGTCTTCAAGGTATATCATAATTACGAGTGACCCTCAACTGTCTGTCTGGGGTGCTGTCCATTCCTCTATTATAAAACTTTACTAAACGTATATGCTTGTTTTAAACCCCAGGGCAAAGTAGAGGATCAATGTTCAAAAATTGAAGATCTGAGGAACAACATGTTTCAAGGTGAGATATTCGTATGTTCTTTTGACTATTTTTTTAGTAAGTAGGTAGAACAGGGTACACCTTTTTTTCTTGCTCCCTTACATATCTTCACACCTGAAAGAAATTATTTGATCAAAATGATATGCTTTTGCAGGATAAATACGTCATGTCATTTTTGCCATTGTTTGTGATGTATGTGTGTACCATTGTAATCATGAAAACTACATATGCAGTTATTCATACCAACGTGGTCGGGAATTAACTTTGAAGAAATACAAATGATTATTCTTGATTAATAGCTATGTTTAATTTGCTTCATTGGATCACTTACAAATGAATGAAGCCACCAGAAAACGTGGGCTGATATGTTACATTATTGTCCCCTTCAGTTTCTGCTAGGCAAACTTACATGAAAGGAATTGTTAGCCAGTCTTCAGATAATCAGTACTGGGATATATGGAACCGTCAGAAATTGAGTCCAGAATTCGAAGTGAAGAGACAAAATATTCTCAGAGCTAATCAGGTATCAGTATCTAACATTCTGACTAACTTCATTTGTTTGTATGACTTTAGAGGAGAATAATATGTCCTTTGTAATACAGGATTTGACAAATCAGCTGGTTGAGCTGGAGAGGCACTTCAATAATCTGGAGATGAACAGATCCAGTGAAACAGGAAGAGTGGCTTCTAATCGAAGAGCTGTTTATTCTAATAAGACAAGTTCGAGGTATTTAACTGTTAGACCTTCTTGCTACAAATTTTATACAGATTTAGTGATTCTCGTCAATTTGTTGACAAACAACTGAATAAGTGGCCGTTTTATGCTCTGCTCCTTTCAAAGCGACTATGTAGCGCTTAAATGCATGTGACCTTTTACTTTTATGTTTGTTCCCACCAGTATATTTTGATGAAAATACTCTCTTGTTCTGTATTTTTTGTTTGTAACAAACTCAAATTCTCTGCACATTGTATGGTTAGCATCATTCATATTAATTAGTCTATATACTTATATAGTATGATTTGCTATTTTTTAGATGCTCTTTCTTGATAATAACTAAGTTTCTTGTGTATGTAGTTCTATTTATCAGTGATTAATAGTACGTGTGTTTTGTTTCACCTTTTCTTTTGTGGATCTTTTCATGAATACAATGATTTTAAACTATTTCTCACTTCTTATTTTCAGTCAGGCACAATTATCCAGTGTATATAGTGCACTGAACTCGCAGTTGGCAGCTGCTGAGCAGCTATCTGAATGCCTTTCAAAGCAGATATCTGTGTTAAATATTGGTTCTCCTAGTAGGAAGCAGGGGACGGTGACCAAAAAGTTGTTCGAGTCAATTGGTTTAGCCCACACAACTGATGCAACCAAATTTTCAGGCAGCACTCCTAAGTCAGTTAAGCGGTTTCCATCAGTGAATGAGCATTCAAAGGGAATATTAGGGTCTTCCAAGGGTGGTGAGCCTGAGACTGCTCGAAGGAGGAGGGAATCACTGGATATGGTAAGTTATTAAGCCTATACCGGTAGACCGAAAACATCGTGTTTTCTCGTGTAACATGCACATTACATGGAAAGAAGATGTGGGTCTTTGTTTCTATTACATATTGTTCTTCATGTGGTGGATAAGCAATAAATCTGACTGCAAATAATTTGTCAAATTTTTAGAGCCTGGCTAGTTTGGAACCTCAGAAAACAACTGTTAAAAGAATAACACAGCAACAACGCCTCAAGATCAGCAGTGATCTACCATTCAGGTCAAACAAGAAAATATTTGATTCTCAAATGGCAGCAATATCACAGGAAAAGTCAAGCGATAGCTCCAATTCATCTATAGTAGAATCATATGTAAGCAGACTGCGTTCTCTGAGTGAAGGTAAGTTTCTACAAGCCTTAGACATCAATTTTCTGGGGTTTCTATTAAGATCACGAAGATTCTTATTATATCATCAGTCTTTGTAATTCTTACATATGATTTCCTGCAATTTCAGATGTAAATGATAAACTGTCAGGACCCCAACAGAACCCTTTGTTCAAATGGGTAAAGGAATCAACTGGGTCATCTCAAACCTCGGAGCAAAAGCATTTCGAGTTACCAGGGCAAATGAAAAGTACTGCACAATCTTCAAAACTGACACCATCTTCACCACCATCATTCAGTTACACACGTATGGGTGCACAAGATAGTATCAACCCATCCAGTGTTCCATCCTTTGGAACAAAACATACTGCGTCTAAGCCAAATACTCTAACCTTCAAAACCACTATAAGCCCTAAAAGTAATGCCAACACAGAGCCAAATATATTACCTTCTATAACAGCTCCAAAAACTTCTCTAAGTCCACTGTCTGTAAAAACTGCTGGGGAGTCTGGAGATTTGCCTACATTAACTATGAAGAACAGACAGGATGGTCAGTCAATGCCATATTTGGGGAACATAAAAGGACCGGGTGCTTCTCTGCAGAACAAGGGTGGCATATTTAGAGATCTCGACAAATCGTCTTTTAATAATTCTGAACATTCCAAGCCTGCTGCATTACATGAGAAGACTGACCAGCTAAGTGGGGTTGGCGATGCTGTGCAGAACACTGTGAAAGATACCTCCAAAATGGCACCTCAACCTTCTGCATTCTTGCCAGCTCCTGTTACTCAGACCAATTCATACTCCTTAAGGCCGACTGTTTCTTCTTCAGCCACATCAGGTGCGAAAACTTCAGATGTTTTATCTAGCTCAATGCAGAAAGTTTCTCCAATAGTACCTGGGGGTACTGTGTCTAGCTCAGTCCCTACTCCTGCTAAGGATTCATCAACTGGATTGAGTCAAAGTGCTTCCAAACCTGAAACGCTAATATCAAAGGTAGCTAGTACCATAGTTTCTGCAAGTTCGACTTCTGTCATATCAGTCACTGAAAGCAAACCTTCAGTGCCTCCAACAACTGGCGCCAGCTTGCCTTCTACTCATGTCTCTGCTCCTCAAACAGCACCAACAACATCGGAATCAGTTTTCACTTCCACAGGAAAAAATGTAGGACCAAACATTGACACCATCTCAACCGATGAAGATGACATGGAAGAGGAGGCACCTTCTGCAAGTGCGGAACTAAACTTGGGAGCCCTTGGTGGATTCGGCCTTGGGTCCCAGCCTTCTTCAAGTCCTCAAAAGTCTAATCCTTTTGGTGCCTCCTTTGGTACATCTGGCAATAAAAGTTCCGGCACACCATTTACTTTGACAACCAGTCCAGGACAGCTTTTCCGGCCAGCGTCGCTAAGCATTCCTTCAGCTCAGCCAGCCCAACCATCTCAATCAACTAGTTCTAGTTCTTTTTCTAGTTCGTTCTCAAGTGGGCTTACTGGATTTGGACAGCCTGCACAAATTGGATCTGGCCAGCAGTCAGCTTTTGGGAAGCCTGCACAGATTGGAGCTGGTCAGCATGCAGGATTTGGGCAGACTGCCCAAATTCGATCTGGTTTTGGCCAGCCTGCTCAAATTCAATCTGGTTTTGGTCAGTCAGCACAAATTGGAACTGGGCAACAGTCAGGATTTGGGAAGCCTGCACAAATTGGGGCTGTCCAGTCAGGATTTGGGCAGCCTGCACAGTTTGGTGCTCAACAGACACTTGGATCAGTGCTGGGTTCTTTTGGACAACCTCCCCAGTTAGGAGGCATAGGTTCTGGAGGATTTGGTGGATTTTCAAGTGCTTCTACGTCTGCTGGTTTTAGTTCTTTATCTTCAGGTAATGCTGGATTTGCTGGTGCTGCATCAGGTGGGGGCTTTTCAGCACCAACTGCTTCTGCAGGTGGTGGTTTTGCTGCTGCTGCTACTGGTGGAGGTTTTGCTGCTCTTGCTTCCAAAAGTGGTGGTTTTGTTGGTGCAGCTTCATCTGGTGGTGGTTTTGGAGGTGCCTCCCAGGGAGCTGGCTTTGGCAGTGGTGAGATCTCTGAAGTCGTGTTCTGTTTTGAACAAATACTTACTTTTGGATAAATGCTTATGTGTGATCGCTTATGGTTTGCAAACGTGTTTAATCTATCATCCAACATTCTGACCTGTGGTGTCATCAGTTTAAAGTTTTGCTGGTTGCTAATGCTAGCGGTTAAATACACCTTGATTGATTCTATTGTTCGGTTAACTATTGGTATTTGGAGTTGGAACTGCTAGGTTGCATTACTCATTTCTCCTAGAAACAAGATTGCGTATATTGCATAGGCTCCATTAGGCTTACAAAGGATTTTTATGCTCTACATTGTCAGCTGGTATCACTGATCACTGATCAGTTCCTAACAGGCTTACTCATTTCGGCTGTCTTGAAGAAGTCTATATAAAGTATTTGATCTTTAGCTCTAGGAATACTATATATTGATTTTAAGCCTCACTATCATTTTTTTTTTCAAGCAGTAACTCATAAACCCGTTTCAATCAGTCTGTAGTTTAAATGTTAAGTGTACTAATTATTTATCAATCTGCATCAATGATTTCAAGTTGCCCGACTAGCTAGTAGCTAGTCGATACACCTGGGCGACCAGACGACTAATCACGATTAGGATGACGATTAGGTCGACTAATCAGGTCCTAGTCGACCTGGTCGTCCCTACAGCCCTTCTGCATATTTACAGGAACAAGACCTATGTAGTATATATAATATTGATACATATAGCAATATAGCATATAGGAGGCAATACCAAACATAACAAATATGAATACTAGAACTGGACAATGGACAATTCAGATTTCAGAACATGAACATCAGTCACTAACTCAATTATATATAGCAATATAGCATATAGGAGGCAATACCAATTACCAAACATAGCAAATATGAATACTGGAACGGCCAGACTCACATTTCAGAATTCAGAATTCAGGTTTCAGGACATGAAGTCATGAACTGAACATTAGTCACTACTCACTAACTCACTACTTCATATGATGCAGAGTTGCAGACTTACTAGTTACTATATAAATGCCAAGTAGGCAATTACAGACTTACTATTGACCTAAAGTAGCAGATCCCCTTCCAATTGAAAAGCAGCAGCACTAGTGGGCCTTATTTAGCTAAAACCCTAAGGCATTACACTAATGGGCCTCATCACCAGCCTTCCAGCCCACATCCAAAACAGGCTAAAACCAACTAATTGTCCCCACCCAAACTGGATGACTAATCGCGTTTAGTCGACGACTAATCGGATGACCGGACGATTAGTCGACCTGATCGGGTCGGACTCCCTGGCCGCATCACCACAACCGACTAGCCCGACTAATCGCGATTAGTCGTACGACTTGAAATCATTGATCTGCATTTCCATTCGTTGAGACATGCTCTAACTCAAATAGTCAGATATTAGGTTTGTTGCCTACAAGTACCTGTTATCATGTCAGATACTCCATATGTTCCAAATTATAAGTCGTTTTTGGCTTTTCTAGATTCATCGCTTTTGCCATCTCGGTGTAAAGCAAAAGCAATGTGCCTAGAAAATCCAAAATGACTTATAATTTGCAACCGGCGGAGTACAATCTTTGGTGCTTTCGAGCCGAATTTTAATTTCGGATGGAGTGAGTATTAGGTTTGTTGCCTGCAAGTACTTGTCATGTCAGATACTCCATATGTTCCAAATTATAAGTCTTTTTTTGGCTTTTCTAGGTTCATCACATTTGCCATCTCTGAAGTTGTGTTCTGTTTTGGACAAAGACTTACTTTTGGAGGGTAGTTTTGGGTAAATGCTAATGTGTGACAACGCAAATCGCTTATGGTTTGCATGTGTTTAATCAATCATCCAACATTGCAACCTGTGGTGTCATGTCGTCAGTTTAAAGATTTGCTAGTTGCTGACAGTTAAATACACCTAGATTGATTCTATTATTCGGATAACTATTTGTCGGGTATCGTAATTAGGGGTACTTGGATTACACCCCTAGACATGTTCCCCGAGGTCAAGAAGGTATAGCCATGATTCACCCCAGACCCAACTCGGTGGTCACCCAAAACTCCGCCTCGCCCGAGCCTGCCCTCAGGCGAGGGCAGCACTCGGGGAAATCCTTGTCCCGCCCAAGGTCCCCTCTCCACGGATCAGTTGTTTCTACCTCGCCCGAGCCTGTCTCGGGCAGGAGGACAACCCCGAGCCCGACCTCAGTCAAAGGTCATGAGAACCATGGAGACATAAGCATTCAATGCAAACACCTACCCCACGTGACACCACAGTCAAACATGAGCGACAGGACTGGGTCCCATCAACTTTCACCAACTACGATGACACATGCCCGGGAATAACGGCTATTGCTCCTCCACGTCGTCTACAGAGTTCAATAACTCCGGATGGGACGTGTGTACGACAAAGCATGGTCTGACCCTCGGGAGAAACTACGCGTCACCCGAAGCCGGCTCAGCCTCGGAACAAACTCCGCCTCACCCGAGCTCGGCCTCGGCCAACTGCCCCTTGCGAATCCCGCAGAAAGCCACTCCTTCAACTGTTCCCTGCACGGCTACGAGCTCTAGAGCCGGCTTGGCCATGGCCTCGGGAAGACTTCCATCTCGCCGAGCGTGGCTTCGGCCTTGATAATATCGACAACAGGACGCCCGACGTCACCAGAAGCCGTAGAGCTAACGTCGGATACTCTACGTATTGCCAAGAGCTTTTTGCCATACTTACCACTGCTCCAAACACTACGACTCGGACAGCTCCTTCATCGAACAGGATCGGGTACACGACTGAGCCCCCGACACTGGCCTCGGCTCTCTACACAGTCAAAGATGCAAATACAGGAACCGGACATCCCCTTCCCGGCTCAAGTCAACAGCAAGTACAAAGGCCATACCAAAGGCCATACCGGCTACAGGGGCTCGGACACGTCTACTCTCCCATATACGACAAACCCTGCCGTTCCTAGTGGCTCTCCTTAAGGCTATAAATAAAGGAGCCCATGGCTTTAGGCGAGAAGGAGAACACTTCACGTTTTTCACCTCCACGCGGATATTGGCACTCGCCTCAATCAATCTCAGGGACTTGGGATCCTTTCCCTCTCCTGATCAGCTTGTATTCCCTACTGCAAGCACTTAGGTGCAGATAATATAAGTCTCATCCCCTCTCTACTGGAAGTAGGACATTCTCTTGCCCGAACCAGGATAAAGACTTGTCTCCTTGCATCACCAATCTGGGCATGGGCACGCAGCACTAATTTACTAGTCGGTAGGATCCCCGGGTCAAAACACCGACACTATTGGTATTTGGAGTTGGAACTGCTAGGTTGCATCACTCATTTTTTATACAAAGAAGATGCTAGAATATAATGCATAGGCTCCATTATGCTTACAAAGAATTTTTATGCTCTCCCTTGTCAGCAGTTATCACTGATCACTTCCTAACAGGTTTACTCATTTCGGCTGTCCTGAAGAAGTCCATATAAAGTATTTGACCTTTACCTTTAGGAATACTGTATATTGATTTTAAATCTCATACATTTTTTTTTCAAGCAGTAATCCCTAAACCCGTTTCAATCAGTTTGTAGTCTTAAATGTTAAGTGTACTAATTTGTTATCAATATGCATTACCATCCGCTGAGACATGCTACTCAAATAGTCAGATATTATGTTTGTTGTCTGCAAGTACCTGTTGTCATGTCAGATACCCTGTCTGTTCCAAATTATAAGTCGTTTTTGGCTTTTCTAGATTTATCGCCTTTGCCATCTCCGACGGAGTACGATCTTTGGTGCTTTGGAGCTGAATTAATGTCTTACCCGTTGTTTGATGCCAGAAATAATTGGCATTAGTATCTTATGTGTTTACCAATTTATAAGCAGTTTGGGCTACCGAAGGAATAAAATTTACAGTGACAAATTTATCTGTTTTGTCTGGCGCCAGCAGCCTGTTTTTGGCAACTAACATAAGACAATTTGCTTGGTTTGAAGGTGGTGGTGGATTCGGATCCTTTGGTGGTAATCAAGGAGCTGGGTTCTCGGCATTTGGAGCAAGTGGGGCTGGAAGACCGGCAGCTGATTTCTTGACGCAGATGAGAAAGTAGGCTCCAGGCAAATCCCCAGACAGGTTTACGCATTAGCTATGGCAAGATGCAAGAGGCCTCGGAGATGTAAGTTCAATTGTGGTGTCCCAGAGTTACTTTTATGTTTCACTCTTAAGCGTGGTATCGGCACATGGAGCTGTAGCATTAGACATGACCGCAGTATACCCTGGACTGGATGAGCCCTCGCTTCGCTCCATCTATTGATGATGGAGGGGGGGCTACCATTTGGGCGCCTTATTGTTTTCTCTTCTTTTACAAGACACAGCAGATGTCAACAGCAGCATCGACGGTTGGTCTTGGATTCCCTACGGGTTCCTCTCCAGGCCTACCAACTTGCTAAGGCATTCATGGCTCTCTTCAGGCTCCATGGCTGCATGAAATGAAGAAGAAAAAAAAAAGAGGTCGTGTAAAGGTCATTGCTTGGACGTGATTCCCCTCCTCCAGCTTTGTCAATACAATTCCCAGCCTCTTTCCCACAATATTCCCTGTCACGAGCCCGCCCGCGCATCAAGATGAAACCCGCCACCACACCAGAGAGCTTGCTGCGATTTGCAAAGGCATGGAGAAGAAAGGGATCGAGAGAAACAAAAGCATAAGATACCCAGACACTTAAACAAGTAACAACCGAACACAATCTTTCGCCAAATATATATACACGATATAATATAAGAACGGAACAAAGAAAAAGGGATCGGTGAGCTTGTATTAATCCCATTGCAAGCTCTACGGCGGCATCAATCAAGCTGAGCTAATGCCCGGCCGGGGGAATATATACTACACTGCGTGGTCTGGATCGATTTCTTCTTATGTTCATGGAGCAGCTAGGCGGTCATCTTTGGTGAGAAACTCGCGGGAGCCAATGGTCAGAGAATCATGTACTGAGCAGCTATTTGGAGACGGAACAGGACAGAATATATGCACAGCAGCGCACACATTCCTCGATCGACCTCGCTCCAATCCAATCCAATCCAATTCCAATTCCAATTCCTCAACAGTGAGGCACTGCACATGCATGGTATAGATACCATATATATGTGCAACCGAACAAATAAAGCCCTCGTTGCTTATCTTAGTGTGTGTGTATATCTCACTTGGTTATTTAGTCGCAAGGATGATGATTCGCTCGCCAACTTATTCCAAGAGAGCACATCGAATTGAACGCAATATGGTCACTCCTGGCGGTGTGGGTCGTCGTCGTTCTTGGCGCAGTGCACGTATCGCCTCCGTAGCTTGCTTCACGTACCGCTGGCTGAACAACGAAGCAAAAAAATAAAAATAAAATAGTAACGATAAGCAGGTCATCCCCATTTTATTCTGTTATCAAGATATAAACCGATCACTCTGCTGCGAGAAACATGAGATGCTGGATGCGGCTGCAACTGCCCCTTTCTCTATCTCTTCTTCGTTCACATGCATGCATATGCCCTGGCGCGGCCACGGAGAGACTAGAAGCTACGCTAGCTGATGCAATCATGCGTGCTCACGACGTACGTATGCATCATAACTAGATACTGCTGCTATGTGGGACACACACGGCCATCTGGAAGGCAAAGGCCAAAAGGCCGGGGCTACATGTGCAGTTGCATGCTCGATGTAATTAAGCATCATCATCATCGTCTGCTGCATGGAGACGGAGGACAGATAAATCACGGTCAGAACAAGAGTGCAAGAGCATAAAAAGCAAAAGGATCAGGAGGACGATACAGCGAGGGCGCAATAAACCAGGGCTGCTCCATGCATTTTAAGCCCGCTTTTGTTTTGTATGTATGCTTTGCTGCCCCCCATGCATGCATGTCATGCATATTGTACGCACAGCAGGTGAAGTTACGGCACCGGCTTCAAAGTGCCTATTAATTGCCTTACCATGAACCCTTTGGGCTTTGGCAGTTGGCTGCCCAGTAGCTGAGCTGAGCTCAGGCTCAGCTAACCTAAGCTGGTACGGTGGTGCCAAACTTACCAAAGGAGACACCACACCAACAGGCGAGAATCCTATGCCTTATCCCCCCCGTTATTCCATTCCTTGCCTTTGTGCCGTCCGTCCGCGCGTCTCCCAAGAAGGCGTTCGATCTTATACAATGGCCACAGCTCCCCGGCCCGCGCGCTTTATCTGTGTGTGTGTATGCCATGCCAAGCTTTTCTCGCAATTCTTCTTCCGGATGATGCCTAGCTGCAGTCAAAAAGAAGGAAGTTTCAAGCTTTGGCCGTCCACGTAACCGACATGGCCATCCCGTACTGCTAGCTTCTCAACTGGTGCATACATACAGCAACCAACAGTACGTAAGCTAGTACATGCGATCACGGACCGCGCGCAATAATGGATCCTAACAACAACGACGAGCAGCTAGCTAGCTGTAGCTGGTCGATGGATCGACCGCCCCTTTCGTTTCGGCAAAACTGGAGGCCAGAAACTCAGTGGAGACTGGAACTGGTTCTCGAACTAATAATAAGATATCGATATCATTGAGGAATCTGAGCTAGAGAGGGATGGAGGGGGGCTGCCAAGTTTCTACAGCGACATCGTCAGATTATATTGCAGACCACGCAGAATATATAATCTCTAGGGTTTATTTCTTTCTTTCTTTCTTTTTTTTCTCCTCCTCCCTCCAAAAGAAAAAGGAAAACCCAAAGAGGAGAAAAAGATTGTTGTGCTTCGCTTGCTTTCGCCCTTCGTCGTTCTCATGTGGCAAGTAATTTCAACCAAAAGCTGTTCATGATGAGAACACAAGGCAAGAGCGAGAGGGAGAGAGGGCCGGGTTGTTGCTGGAGTTGAGAAAGAAAAAGGACTGTAGTAGGGTGGTGGGCCGGGGGGGAATAAGGATAATATCTCTTTTTCAGTTGCTGCAGAGATTGGGCAGTCGATCAGGGGGTTGAGTGCTTCTTCAGATGATTCCACATTCTGCAGCCGGTCCTCTTGCCTTATAAGACAGACGGCCGGGGGAGTCTGCTGCGTAACATAACATCTCGGCAAGAGGAGACAGGAGGTCGGTAGTTTAGTTTTCAGAAGCCAAATTAAATTAAAGGCTGTCTGTCTCACTCACTCACTCACTCCCAGAAGAGAGAAGACCACACCACACAAACAAACACCTCTTTGGTTTCTACAAATAGAGGACGCACTGACTGATCGAGCTACACCGGTAAAAGCTGCCAAGGATATATATCCCACCAGTCAGGAATGCCCGCAACCAGACATTTCAGTACATAACAGGAGCTGAACAACGTACGTACAGGTGAGGATCTCATGTGCTTCGCTCCACTCTCTCTCTCTCTCTCTCTCTCTCTCTCTCTCTACCTGATGATGACTGGTGGAGCTCAAGGAAGGAATCGTCTATCCAAAGATGGATGAGCAAGAAACGTACTGACCTGGAGTTCTGCAGGCTGTCAGCAGCAGATGTATCATCAGCAACAGCTCCACACCCATAACCAGCACCTGTCCTCATCAAGGCCGGGCTTACCTCCTGAGAAGCAGTTCATCCTGCACGGAGCAGGAGGAGGCGGCGGCGGCGGAGATGCAGGGCTCGTCCTCTCCACCGATGCTAAGCCTCGCCTGAAATGGACACCCGAGCTACACGAGCGTTTTGTTGAGGCGGTGCATCAGCTCGGAGGCCCAGACAGTGAGTACCAAAACGCTATACACACATGGCACAGAGCCTTTGTGATGGTAGATTACCTTCTTCTAAATTAAAAGCCCGCGTGCGTGCATGCCCAAACTCTCGCAGAGGCCACGCCGAAAACCATCATGAGGCTCATGGGGATCCCTGGACTCACCCTGTACCATCTCAAGAGCCATCTCCAGGTACGTACGTACGAACGTACATCTCGATCAGATACTGCTGTCAGAGTATGGAATGGTATGGCATGAAAAACAAATTTTGGCTTCCCGTCGTCACACACTAAGATAGATGTGTTTTTTTTTTGTTCTTTTTCTGTTTGTCTCATAGAAATACAGACTCAGCAAGAACCTCCAGGCCCAAGCTCATGCTGCCAGCGCAAAGAATGGTAGGCTGCATGCTTGCTTCTTAATACAGTGTAGCTCAAGTAACTGAAACCCCAGCCGTCCAGTCCAGTGCGAGAGATGTGCTAAGCTTGCCTCTGTTTCGCATGCAGCGTTGGTAGGCTGCCGGACGGGAGCAGACAACGCCCCATGCCAAGGGAGTGCTTCACCGCCGCCACCACCGCCGCCGCCGCACCTGAACCTAGAACCGCCGCAGATAAACAGGTGAGGAGCGAAGAAGCCAGCTAAATTTGTTAACAGCTGGAAGCATTCTTCTCCAACCTTCAGAAGGTGACACGGTTCGGGAATCTGGCAGGTCAATGCACATAAGTGAAGCCCTCCAGATGCAGATCGAAGTCCAGAGACGGCTGCATGAGCAGCTAGAGGTATATACAAATTAAATACAAGCAGCAGCTCTCTAGTTTGATTATGATATCTCAGCGTCCCCGTGATATATATAGACATAATGCAGAAGAACCACTACCTGTATATATCATCAAAAACACTAGTAGCGAGTTCATCAGCAGGGAACTGTTTCCGATATATAGTGCAAATTAAAACTGCAGGGGGGAACGAACCAATTTTAAAAAGTGAGAACACCCTGTGGAAGAAAAAAAATAAATACAAGTGTTAAAAAGAAAGTAAAAGGGCATGCCAAGCCCTATGGTCGGATCCGGAGTCCCGACACCGGGGCGCGAGAGGCGGCGACCGCGGCCGGAGTTGGAACCATCTGCCCTGGCCTACCATTCCAGAGGCCATCTGGGGTATTCGCGGCCTTCCATTTCAGAGGCCGGCGCGCGCACGCACGCACCGTCATTTCGGCCCATAAACTGGATTCGCCCGCGACTGATTCGGAGCCCACTTTTCCTTGTGCTGCACCTGCCCGGCTCGGCTGGGCTTTGGCCCATTTCTTCTGCTTTCGGCCTATTTATATATTTTTTTTTCATTTTTTTCCCATTGATGGCGCAGGTTCAGAGACACCTGCAGCTGCGGATCGAAGCGCAGGGCAAGTACTTGCAGTCCGTGCTGGAGAAGGCGCAGGAGGCGCTGGCCAAGCAGAGCGGCGGCGCTGACGAGACGACGACGACGACGCAGCAGCAGATGCTGCCGGATCTCATCTCGAGAGCCACGGCGACGAGGCGCGGCCATGTCCAGCAGGAGCACCTCCACCTCGGAGGCGACGGGTCGGTGGACAGCTGCCTGACCGCGTGCGAGGGGTCCCGGTGCCAGAGGGAGAGGGACCAGGACCTGCTGTCCATCGGCCTCTCGTCCGCTCCGCCTCCCACTCCCACTCCCAGCAGAGGCTACAACGACAGAGGAGGAGGCGGCGGCAGCGCCAGCTGCGAGGAGTTCCTGCAGTTTCTTGACGAGCCCGGCAGAAGAGGAGCAGCAGGAGGAGGGTCCTCGGATGAGCAGCAGGAGCTGGACCTGAGCATCAGCGGCAGGAGCAATCCAAGGCCTCGCGGCAGCCAAAGCCAAAGCCAAAGGATCGACCTGAACGGATCCAGCTGGAACTGAATGGTCGTTCTTTTAGCGATGGTCTCCTTCCTCGTAGCTTTAGCTGCAGTAGGGAAAATGGCCAGGGTCACAGCAGGTGCCCTGTGTGTGGGTGCACTTCCATGCCCTGCAGCCATTTGCAGCAAATAACTAAGCAGTGACTGATGATGATGGTGAATTGGCATGCGAGAAAGAGAACCCAGATGCACGTTCTCCTTTGACGTCTGATTCATTAGTTAACTCTATAGATCTGTACTCCTGTTGCAGACATGGAAGAGTACACGGCTGAGATCCTCTCATCAGTTTCAGGAATGCACAGAGCTCCTAGCGGATGCACACGAATCCATGCTGCAGCTTTGCAATCCGTGCTGCTGCCGCCGCCGCCTTGGCCCACCAGTCAGTAAGCTATTCCTCGCTCGGCCAACACAAGCGATGGAAATATCCAGCTCGGAGCTCGCTATTCCACTGTAGCATAGCATGCTTCTTGTTTCGTTTGTCCGTGCGTGGCCATCTTCGTCCCACTAGTCGCTTTCTGTATTCTTTTCTTCCCCTTTACAACTGCCCATTATTGCTGGTTTGACACACAACGTTGCTATGTATTTATAGAATAATAAATGCTACTCCATCCGTTTCTAAAATAGTAGTTATTTTAAATCTTGATTTTTATATCTATATATTTAAATAGATGCTAATGAATTTAGACAAATATACAAAATATATATATCAAATGTTGTACGAATTTTATTTTGGGACATATAGAACAGTATTGAGTACTACAGTTTTACCTCGCAATGCAACAAAAAGAAAAATAACACTGTTTTTTTGTATGTGCAATTTGTGAAAAACATTTGAATTATGATCCATTACCACCCCTATATGCGTCTATGCGTGACGGCAACAATGACATCTTAGGCTTAAATATACACTATATTTAGATACATCATAAAATCAATGTATCTTGAAAAGGGACAACGCTTAATAATTTTCAACGGATGGAGTAACACATACGAGACCTTTCACTCTAAAAGTCTGAATGGCTAAATTGTCATATTTTAAGACTGACCAAGTCATCTATCGTGAGTTTATAACACCACCTCAACTATCTTATTATCTACTAGGTATGTGTCCGTGCGTTGCTACGGTTCCTATACAGTAAACCTTGTTTAATTGAAACAGTTGTTGAAACACGTTTTAAACCTTTATAATAATAATAATACATGGTGGTTTGACCCAATACAAAAATAAAATGGCTACACAACAAAGAAAGCAGAGCAGGACGTTCAGAGACTAATGATTTCTTTGGTGGGCATGCAAGCTAGTACGTTCAAAGACTAATGATTTCTTGATGGGCATACAAGCTTGCTGCTTGTGTACTCGCTAGTATGTTACTTTTCCATGAAGGTTTAAAGAGAAAAGGAAGACAACACCATATCCCATCCCTCTGTTGTTTTTATACATACCAACAACACCCATCATACTCCGGTCATCATCAACACCATTAGACAGCCATCCCAACACCGTTGAGAACTTCAAACATTGTCTCTTCTGGTTCACCTTCCAAGATTGCGTGATATGCACCTTTGTAGAGGCACAACTTCTTGTCTTGGGCTCTTGGCTCTAAGCTTTCTCATACAAAGCCTTACAAACTGATGGTCAAACATGCTCCAAACATCAGAGTATTGAGAGCTACAAAATGCAAAAATGGACCATCCACGATTATACACATTTAGTCATAAGATGTCTTTCAAAACAACATAATTGTTTACATTGAAATATCATAAAAGCAAGTGTCTTATATGATTTAAAAATGTTTATTTTCATAATTCTACATCAAGCATTAATTTTACACCATCTGAGCATAATTCTAAATTCTAAACCATGGGAGTCGTGAAAACATACATGGTCTTGGTCAGAGTATGCTGAAAACTGAATATGATCAAAGACATACATGGTCTTGGTCACTCCATAGTTGAAAGCAGCAGTTAACTTGGGAAAATAAAGTAGTTACCAGCAGTCAAATTGACATACATGGTCTTGGTCACTCCATAGTAGAAAGCAGTAGTTGGAAGTCGCCTAGAGGGGGGTAACTAGGCAAAACCTGAAAATTATAAACTTTGAACACACACTTCACCCGGGGTTAGGGTTATAAATAAATAATAGTGAATTCGGAGTGCGGAAGATAGTTCTTCTTGCTATGAGTTGCTCAATCAATGCGGATAACTTTGGGAGCAAACTCAAAAAAATATGAGCAAGAGAACTTTAGAGAGAGAGGGGAGGGGAGAAACAAATCGAATGGTGAATATCAACTTAAGTGGACACGACGATTTGTTTCCTGAGGTTTGGTTCCTAAGAACCTACTCCCCGTTGAGGAGACCACAAAGGTCGGGTCTATTTCAGCCCTTTCCCTCTCTCAATCGGTCACCTAGACCGGTCGAGTGCTTCTTATTAATCTCACGGGTCACTAAGACCCCACAAGGATTGAGAGCACCTAGAGGAGGTGAATAGGTGATCCTGTAAAATTAAATAAAGAGTCCAAACTTGGTTATGAAATGTTAGTTAGATTAAACCAAGATGCTATAGCGAGAGCTCTTGAGAAGAAATCAATCACAGAGAAAAGCAACACAAGAGACACGGTGTTTTTATCCTTGTGGTTCGGCCAAGTAACACTCGCCTACTTCCACGTTGTGGCGTCCCAATGGACGAGGGTTGCACTCAACCTCTTTCAAGTGATCCAATGATCAACTTGAATACTACGGTTTTCTTCCTTATCCATGTTTTCCCGTTTGTGAGGAATCTCCACAAGTTGGAGCCTCTCACCTTTACAAAGTTGTTTCACAAGAAAAGCACAAGCGTAGGGGAGGGAAAGAAACACACACAAGACTAGAATCGCAGCAACAATACGCACACAAGTCAAGAAGGAAGCACACAAGAACAATGCCACAAGTTCACAACACACTTAGTGCTCAAATCTCAGTCACGATGATCCAAATGCGTATTTGCGGAGTCTAGGCGTCTTAGAATGTTTAGTGAATGCTTGGTGTTTTGCTCCATGCGCCTAGGGGTCCCTTTTATAGCCCCAAGGCAGCTAGGAGCCATTGGAGTTCCATTTGGAAGGCAATTCTTGCCTTATGTCGAGTGGCGCACCGGACAGTCTGGTGCACCACCGGACATGAACAATGGTTGTCCGGTGTCCGATCTCTTTCCTTATCTGGCGAAGCCAACTGTTGGACCTTCCATCCCCTTGGCGCACCGGACACTGTCTGGTGCACACCGGACAGTCCGGTGCGGCCAAGTGACCGTTGGCTTGGCCACGTGTCGCCCCGTTGATCGCGCTGCCGACCGTTGGCCGCGGGCGCCGTTGGCTCACCGGACGGTCCAGTGAATTTTAGCCACGGTGCTCTTGGTGAATTCTTGAGAGCAGCGACTTCGCTGCAGAGCCAGCCTGTGCACCAGACACTGTCCGGTGCACACCGGACAGTCCGATGCACCGAAGCCTGGTGCAGGTTTGGCTGGACTCAGCCAAATTTCTCCAATCCTTTTCCACTTTTCTTGACAAGGTTCCTAGCACTTAGAGAAATACATTAGTACCAAAAACAATTCACTAAGGCTAGAAACGTATCTTGATTCTTGATTTGCACTTCTTTATCATTTGGCACATATCACCTCAAAACAATATGTGTTGGACATTTAATCACCAAAACATTTATAGAAATGGCCCAAGGGCACATTTCCCTTTCAATCTCCCCCTTTTTGGTGATTTATGCCAACACAATTTAAAAGCAATTTGAAGTGCAATATTAGTCTCAAAAAGTGCAAATTGAAGACCAATTTTTCTTACTTAGAATTTGGCGTATTTGGATCACTTTTGCCACCATTTGGTTTATTTTCACAAAACAAATTATTTTTCCTATCTCTAAGTCAAACACACTTGTTTGGGCAAATATAGAGATATTTCAAGAGTAATTTTGATCAAGTGCCAAAAACTCCTCCTTTTTCTCATAATCAAAATTCTCCCCCATAAGAGAACGATTTTGCAATAAAAGGGTTTTGATCAAATACAAAGCTTCTAACTCTACCTTTTTGAAATTTCACAAGTGGTTGACTGATTCATTTGCTTTGGCCTTAATTTCTCCCCCTTTGGCATTAAGCACCAAAACGGGATAACTTTTGGCCCTTTAACCCCATTGCTTCACCAAAATATCAAATAAGAGCAAAAAGGCAATGAGAGTATAACAAAGAACTTAGGACAAGATACATTTACCGGAATGCAGTGGAAGCTCTTTCTTTGTCCTAGTTCACTTTTCCCTTTCAATATCCCTTTGAGACTATTTCAAGAATACTCAAACAAACAAGTTAGTCTCAAGGGAGTCAAGTTGTAGCACATCTCCCCCTAAACATGTGCATCATTTGCAAAGGGACTTTTGAGGTCCGGGGATGACTTGTACAACTTGAGCACCAGAAAATAAGCAATTGAAAACAATAAAGCTTAAAGTAACATGATCAAAGGCATAGAACACATGTACGCTATAGATCAATCCAAGTTACGTGAATCTAATACATTTAGCTCACTACGTAACCTGCAAAACCTTTTCTCATCTAAAGGCTTGGTGAAGATATCGACTAGCTGGTTCTCGGTGCTAATGTGATAAATATCGATATCTCCCCTTTGCCGGTGGTCTCTTAGGAAGTGATGACGAATGTCTATGTGCTTAGTGCGGCTGTGTTCAACAGGATTATCCGCCAAGCGGATTGCACTGCCATTGTCACATAGGAGTGGGACTTTGCTCAGATTGTAGCCAAAGTCTCGGAGGGTTTGCCTCATCTAATGAAGTTGCGCGCAACACTGACCTGCGGCAACATACTCGACCTCAGCGGTGGATAGAGCAATGGATGTTTGTTTCTTAGAGCTCCAAGACACCAGGGACCTTCCCAGAAACTGATAAGTCCCTGATGTGCTCTTCCTATCAACCTTGCACCCTGCATAATCGGAATCTGAGTATCCAATTAAATCAAAGGTAGACCCCTTTGGATACCAGATCCCGAAGCAAGGCGTAGAAAATAAATATCTAAGAATTCGCTTAACGGCCACAAGGTGACACTCCTTGGGGTCGGATTGAAATCTAGCACACATGCATACGCTTAGCATTATATCCGGTCTACTAGCACAAAGATAAAGTAACGATACTATCATTGACCAGTATGCCTTTTGATCAACGGACTTACCTACTTTATTGAGGTCCAGACGTCCGTCCGTTCCCATTGGTGTCTTTGCGGGCTTTACATCCTTCATCTCAAACCTCTTGAGCAGATCTTGAGTGTACTTCATTTGGGAGATGAAGGTGCCTTCCTTGAGTTGCTTCACTTGAAATAAGAAAGTAGTTCAACTCGCCCATCATCGACATCTCAAACTTTTGCATCATTACCCTGTTAAACTCCTCACAAGACTTTTGATTAGTAGAACCAAATATAATGTCATCGACATATATTTGGCATACAAAGAGATCACCATTACAAGTCTTTGTGAATAGAGTAGGATTAGCTTTCCCAACCTTGAAAGCATTAGCAATAAGAAAATCTCTAAGGCATTCATACATGCTTTGGGGCTTGCTTAAGTCCATAGAGCGCCTTAGAGAGCTTGTAGACGTGGTCAGGATACCTGTCATCCTTAAAGCCAGGGGGTTGTTCAACGTATACCTCCTCCTTGATTGGTCCATTGAGGAAGATGCTCTTCATGTCCATTTGGAACAGCTTAAAGGAATGGTGAGCAACATAGGCCAATAAAATCCGAATTGATTCTAACCTAGCCATAGGAGCAAGTCTCCTCAAAATCCAAACCTGTGACTTGGGCATAAACTTTTGCCACAAGTTGAGCCTTTTTCTTGTCACCACTCCGTGTTCGTCTTGCTTGTTGCGGAACACCCATTTGGTTCCCTCAATGTTTTGCTTTGGATGTGGCACCAGGCTCCAAACTTCATTTTTTTTGAAGTTGTTGAGCTCTTCCTGCATAGCCAACACCCAGTCCGGATCCTGCAAGACTTCTTCTACCCTGAAAGGCTCAATAGAAGAAACAAACGAGTAATGCTCACAAAAATTAGCTAAGTGTGAGCGAGTTGTTACTCCCTTGCTGATATCACCCAGAATCTGACCCACTGGATGATTTCTTTGGATCGTTGACCGGACTTGAGTTGGAGGAAGTCATGATGCTTCTTCCTCCTTATCCTGTTCTTCATGTGCTCCCCCTTGATCCTGCCCTTCTTCTTGAGGTACCTGTTCATCGTCTTGAGTTGGGGGATGCACCACCATAGAGGAAGAAGGTTGATCTTGTTCTTGTAGTTCCTGTGGTCGCACATCACCTATTGCCATTGTTCGCATTACGGCCGTCAGAATCTCATCTTCATCTACATCATCAAGATCAACTTGCTCTCTTGGAGAGCCATTAGTCTCATCAAATACAACGTCGCTAGAGACTTTAACCAATCCTGATGATTTGTTGAAGACCCTATACGCCTTTGTATTTGAGTCATATCCTAGTAAAAAACCTTCTATCGCTTTGGGAGCAAACTTTGACTTCCTACATTTCTTTACCAAAATGTAGCATTTGCTCCCAAATACACGAAAGTAGGAAACATTAGGTTTGTTACCAGTTAAGAGTTTATATGACGTCTTCTTGAGGAGACAGTGCAGATAGAGCCGGTTTATGGCATGGCAGGCTGTATTTACAGCTTCCGACCAAAACCGCTCAGGCGTCTTGTATTCTCCAAGCATCGTTCTCGCCATGTCAATTAGCGTCATGTTCTTCCTCTCTACCATGCCATTTTGCTGTGGTGTGTAGGGAGCGGAGAACTCATGCTTGATGCCTTCCTCCTCAAGATATTCTTCAACTTGTAGATTCTTGAACTCAGACCCATTATCACTTCTTATCTTCTTCACCTTTAGCTCAAATTCATTTTGAGCTCTCCTTAAGAAGCGCTTTAGGGTTCCTTGGGTTTCAGATTTATCCTGCAAAAAGAACACCCAAGTGAAGCGAGAAAAATCATCAACTATAACAAGACCATACTTACTTCCCCCGATGTTGAGATAGGCAACGGGGCCGAAGAGATCCATGTGGAGGAGTTCCAGTGGTCTTGTTGTTTTCATCACGTTCTTGCTTTGATGAGTGCTTCCCACCTGTTTCCCTTCTTGGCACACTGAACAAGGTCTGTCTTTCTCAAAATAGACATCGGTTAGTCCTAACACATGATCTCCCTTTAGAAGTTTATGAAGGTTCTTCCTCCCAACATGTGCTAGACGGCGGTGCCAAAGCCAGCCCATATTGGTCTTAGCTATTAAGCATGCATCTAGATCGGCATTCTCTTTTGAGAAATCAACTAAGTAGAGCTTGCCGTCTAATACACCCTTAAAGGCTAATGAACCATCACTCCTTCTAAAGACAGATACATCAATATTTGTAAATAAACAATTATAGCCCATATGACACAATTGGCTTACATACAATAAATTATACCCGAGCGAGTCTACTAAAAACACATTTGATATTGAATGCTCGGTCGTGGTGGCAATCTTGCCCAGGCCTTTAACCTTGCCTTGATTCCCATCTCCAAAGATGATGGTGTCCTGGGAATCCCTGTTCTTGACGTAGGAGGTGAACATTTTCTTCTCCCATGTCATATGGTTTGTGCATCCGCTATCAATAATCTAGCTTGAGCCCCCGGATGCATAAACCTGCAAGGTAATTAAGCTTGGGTTTTAGGTACCCAACTCTTGTTGGGTCCTGCAAGGTTAGTTACAACAGATTTTGGAACCCAGATGCAAGTTTTGTCTGCCTTGCATTTAGATCCCAATTTTCTAGCAACTACTTTGGCATTTTTACATGACAATACAAAAGAAGCTTTACATGTTTGATACATAGTAGTTGGACCAGTGTAAACTTTCCTAGGTGCATGAGAAATAGTATGATTACGCCTAGGCCTACTTCTACCATGGACATATGTGGAACTAGATGCAAACATAACATGTGAATCATGATAAGTAGGTAAAACAACATGATTATAGCACTTATCATGATGAGCAACATTGGAAATTTTCTTGACATGAGCATAAAGATAAGCATGGTTCTTTTGATCATGTGAAGAATACGAGCTACTAGCCATAGGAGCCTTCCCTTTCTCCTTATTGAGACTGGAAGTCCTTTGGCTTGTTAAGTTCTTGGTTTCTTTTCGGAAATCAAGTCCATCCTTAATTGAGGGGTGTCTACCAATGGTGTAAGCATCCTGTTGGGGGCCTTCGGCTTCCGAAGGTCCTCAAAAACATGATTTAACAATGTTTCTGGAGTATAATACATGAACAGGTACCTTCGGGCTCGGATCGGAACTACGGTGTGAAGAAGCACAAAGAATACGAAGGTTAGCGCTGAGCCGAAGCTATATGCAGGAGAGCTTCGTCATGATAGCAGAAAAGGAAACCGACTTAAAAAGGAAAAGGCTATTCAGACCTCGATGAGTCAGTATAGAGCCATTAGCAAATGTAAAGGGCATGGGTGTAATTTTACATGGGCTGCGTCCCGTGCCTATAAATAGATGAACAGTGCTCTCGTACTGTTCACGCTGACTGGGCATTTGCTTTTGCGTCATGCTTGTACTTTTACCTTCTTTCAAGCCGAAGGTACGTTTGTAATTTGATTTTATTTCTATTCTCCATAATAATAAAATAGAAATGAGTTGATAGTAATACATGATTGTTTATATTATTTTATATTTCGTATCATTCCTTCTTCATCATTATATGTTATGCTGCTGAAGGTATGTCCTTCATAACCTTCGTTCGAAGATCATTATATCCCAAGGGAAATAATGCTTTGAAGGACGAAGGACTTTAACGTTTAACATTTTTCGTGTTGCCTTGTTCTTAACTCATAGCATTTGAGAACAAGTCCTCAACATTGGCGCCCACCTCCGATGAACTCTTTTCGACCACCTTCGACAAGCATTGACCTTCGTCATGCCACCGAAGAAAGCTTCAGCAACAGGGGCTGTCGCTCTACAACCACTGAACCCGAACCAGGAGACCTTTTCTCTTCGAGAGGCCCGAAGCAAGAAGAGGAAGGCCACTAGTCCAACACCCTAGGAGGACGAGTTGGACCAAGAAATCAGGAATATGGAGATGCTTCATCAACAAGTACAAAGGAAGAAGGAGAAGATGGCTCGACTAGCCGACCTTCAGAGGCAGATTGACGAAGCTACTGAGGAAGTACGCCATCTTGCTCAAGATGAGCAAGAGCGAAGGCCTCAACATAGGGGCCTTCATCAAGAAGGCTTCTTCGACGAGGATTTCTATCATGGAAAATTTGCTTTTGATGATGCTTCTCCTCTGTCAGCAGAACTGCAGGCTACACCTTGGCCCCCGTCTTACAAGCCACCTCAGCTCCCCATGTATGACGGGCACTCAGATCCAAAGCAGTTTCTAATGAGCTACGAAGCAACCATATCTTCATATGGAGGCAATACTGCAGTCATGGCGAAATCTTTCGTCATGACAGTCAAGAATGTTGCGCAAACCTGGTACTCCTCTCTTCGGCCAGGAACAATTACATCATGGCAGAAGCTGAAGGACATGCTGATCACCAGTTTCCAAGGGTTTCAGACAAAGCCGGTTACTACTCAAGCTTTGTTCCAGTGCACGCAAGATCATGGGGAATACCTCCAGGCGTATGTCCGAAGGTTCTTGCGTCTGAGGGCACAAGCGCCAACAGTGCCCAATGAAATTGTCATTGAGGCCATGATCAAGGGGCTTCGGCCAAGACCTACGACCCAATACTTCGCCAGGAAACCCCCTCAAACCCTGGAGAAATTGCTGCAAAAGATGGATGAATACATCCGCGCTGACAATGACTTTCGTCAGAGAAGGGAGGAAGCCTACAGGTTCTCTGAGATGACCAGGGGCTTCGGAGGGAGAATACACCCAAGGCATGTCAGATCAATCCACTCCACCCAGAATGACGACAGAGGAAGTCAACAACAGAGGCCACAATATTTCTCGCAAGCTTCAGGGCAGCAACAAAGCTTTCCTCGGCCGTCAGCTCCAAGGGGCAGAGGCGCCAGGGGCTTTGGAGGAAGGTTTGGGGATCAGCCCAGGAAAATTTATTGCTTATTCTGCAGTGAGGACAAAGGCCATACTACAAGGATGTGCCATGTCACCATTCAGAAACAGAAGGAAATAGCAGAAGCTGCAGCTCAGCAGAACCAGCCGAAGCAGGTCATGCATACTGCTTCATATCACTCGCCCTACATACCAGATTATGTAGGTAACCATCCTGCAGCGTCTGTTGCTTCGGCTAGTCAGCCACAGGCATCCTAGCCTCAACTCCCACCTCCGCCACTACCACAACCTACATATTCACGCGGCCAACAGCTAGAAGGGAGTCAGCAGACCCATCAGCAGAGAGACTTCAGGGAGGAGTCCGAAGCTCGCACAGTCAACAGTACCGTGCCAGAGTCGAAGCATATCTACTAAGAGATATCCTACCCCTGAATCATTTTTTACATTCATCGTCATTCTATTTCTTACTAAGGAACAGTTGTTGAAAACTTAGTTTTTTTGTCGTTTTCAATTCCTTGTAATAGCTTCGTTTTTGCAGTAGCGAAAATATATCTTCTCCATAGACTTATGGAGTCCAAAAAGTAGTCGAGGCACAAAAAGCCGTTCTTAAGTCACAAGTATCTTCGAAGCTACAAAAAGTCGTTCTACTGAACGCAGAGTAAGTTTGCCGAAGCTACAAAAAGTCGTTCCTAAGGGAGCGCAGTGTAAGTTTTCTGCTCAAAAGTCGTTCCAAAGGGAATGCAGAGCTTACAGCGAAAAGTCAACGCTGATTCTGCCGAAATATAAGGCGAAGCGTGAAAAGTCAACGCGAATACTGCCGAAATAGAAGGCGAAGAAGTTCAAAAGACGTTCCTAAGGGAATGCAGAACTTACAGCGAAAAGTCAGCGCTGATACACCGAAAAATAAGTGGTGAAGCCAAAAAAATAAACGGCAAAGAGATTGTGTATCCTGCTGTGAGGATGTGTGTGTATCTTCGGCACAAATATCATTTTGCATAGCTTAACATCATCACATCATTTGCATAACATAACATCATACATCATATTGCATCAATGGCACAAGAAGGGGATACAATGTTGACCTTCAGAGAATGCTTCGAAAAAGTGAAATTGTGCTAAGGCACAAAATAAGTTTCGAAGAGATACAACTTTGTCAGCTCTAAAGTGGAGGAAAAAGTTTATTGTTGACGAAGCACCAGTGTTATGGTGATGCTTGAAGCATTTTTTATGAAGTACTCTAATATCAAGGAAGGAAGTATGTTATTCACGAAGCATTGATGTCTCTGCGACGATTGGAGGATTTTTCACGAACCATAAAAACTCTTCTTTACGAAGCATGAAAAGAAGGGAAGGTGTTTTTTTTCGCCGAAGGCTCAAAAACGGTATGTACAATAAAAGTTTCATGCATCGCAAAGAAATGAATTACAAAGTCATTTATACATTACATTAAAAACTCATGAGCGAAAAATATTACAAGCATAGTTCAGCAAATGTTACATTAGTATTCTAACAATGTTTTTACAATATCTATTATTCTTCCTTCAAAACTTCGTCTACAACTTCGGTCAATAGTTGAGTAACGACTTCGTCCAAAATGCTTTCGGTCGTTTTAATAATTTCTGCTGGTTCCTTTGCCTCTGGCTCGGTCAAGGACTCGAAGGGTTCTGGGGGAGGAGATAGTTCGGCTGCGGCAGAAAACGTAAATAAGTTCGAAGGCACAAAAATAGAAAATAAAGTCAAAAGCTATTAAGCAATACCTATCCGCCTTTCGAGTTCCGCAACTTCTTCGGCTGCCTTCATTGCTTCCCTTGCATCGTGGGTATCTTTTTCGCTCTTTTTTATTATCTCGTGAGCCATCCCTCGGCTGCCATTTTCCAAGATGTCAGTAAAGAATTTTCCACCAACTAAGCTCGCTTCGGCCGAGGGGTCCTTTGTGTCCTCAATAGATAAAGTAGCTTCGACTTGGGCCAAAGCTTTCACGTGATCGCAACCTGACTTCTCCAAAATAGCTGTAATGCCTCAAGCACCTGAGAAGGCACAGACGTCCCCACGGCCATTTAAAATTTCCTCAAAGGCTTCGGCCTCGCTGCTGATCCACTCAATCGACCCTTCGGGGTCGCCCTGTACGAAGTTGTCTTCACTTGAATATGCGCCAACATTGGCGAAGCTAGTCTTTATCTTTTCCACACATTTTATAGATTTTTCATAACATCTTTTCTTTTGAGGAGCGAAGTTCTACAACTGTTTTCTCCCAATAATTTTTCTAGTAATCACTCGCATCTCGGTCACCTTCGGCAATAACGCATTTCAATTTGGCCTCGGCCAGTTGCTTTTGGAGGTTTTCAATCTCGTTCCTTTGGATTTCAGATTGGGTCTTGTAGTTAGCTTCATCCCCCTTCACCTTGTCTACCAATGTAAGTAAAATTTTATCTTTTTCCAAATCTTTGTTCCTCAGCTTAATAACCTCTGCTCGAAGGTTGTTGAGAGCAATAGTGCAGCTCTCGTCTTCGGCATTCTTTTGCGCCCTTAAGGCGTTGCTCAGTATTAAACCCTATATAAAAAGAATTAGTATAAGAGCAAAAAATAATTCAAAATTCATAAACTTCCAAATATACAATTTTTGTACCTTCAGACTGTTATATGCGAGACTATTTGCAAGATCGTCCTTTGTCATGGCATAAAGGCCAGCTTCAAGCTTCGGGAACCCCATACTTCTGGCCATCTCCCGGCAGACAGATAATTCTTTGTTGTCTGGGAGGCAGTATAAGAAATCATCTTCGTCTGTCCCATTGAACACTAAGGCACCCTTTGGATACTTCAGTTCTCGGGCATAGTGTTTAGCTTCAAAAATCTCTTCTTCAGATAATCTTTTTTCCCGAAGCATGTCGTACAACATAATCAAGAACTTCGGAGGATGCTTCGGGAGTAGGAGTGGCAATTTTTTTAGGCAGAATTTCTTCTGTAGCCTCCTTTTCTGTTTCTTGTTCTCCAGTTTCCAAGGATTTCTCCTTGGCGGGCTCTGAAGGCCCAGCTTCGGTTTCGACCTGGCTCTTTGCAGCTTCGGCTTCGGTTAGCTTTGCCCCAGTCTGCGGCTTTGGACCTTCGGCGGTTTTCCTTGGAGTAGAGCTTGTCTTTATTGTCTCCAGCGCATCTAGTACATTGATCATTCTTTTCCTCTTAGGGGTCGCTGTAAGACCTTTTTGTGCCTTCGGCACTGTCACTTCTGTCGAAGGGCTTGTAATTTCTGATATCTTTGTTCCTTCGACCCCTATATTAACAGCCTTCGGCTCAGCTAATTTGGCTGAGGATGTCTTCGGCATAGTAGTCGGCTCTTCAATCTTCTGCGTAGGCGCAGGTTCTTTGGCTTCAGTAGCCGAAGAGGTCTCACTGCCAAATTCAGGCACTACGGCCGGTTCAATATATCGCGGCCGATGAGTAAGAACCTTCACCTTTTTCCTCTTCGGCGCGGGCTCGCTTGGAGCAGCTGGAGCAACATCTTTCCCGGAAGTTGCACTCTTTCTCTTCTAGTCTTCTGCCCCCGTGGCGGGTAGCGGTAATCAGGGTACATGAACCCAATAGCATCAAAAACTCTATTTAGCCTTTTCTTTTTCTGGCTCCCGAAGGCCGCAGATAACGCATTATCCTCCGCTTTGGAGTACGGCCCAAGCAGATCATCACTTGTAGCTTCGATGCACTTTAGCCAGTCATCGTCTGGTTCGATAAATTGGTCTCCAAATCTGAAAGTATATTTCAGCCGAACCAAATCACCTTCGTTAGTGTTGCTGATGGTTTCTTTTGGCATCTCCCAGTTGTCTAGCAGTGGCCATATCCTGTAGGCCACGTGCTCTTGGACTAAGTCCCTTGTCCCGATGAAAGAACAAACTATGCCAAAGGCCCTTTGGCATTCTTCAGCTGCTTCATCAATCTCTACCTTCGGTTTCCGAAGGCCGAAGCAGGACCAGATGGGGCGCATGATGATCTCTTTGATATCTTCTCTCGCCTTTAAATCATTTTTCACATAGAACCATTCTTTCATCCAGTCTCCAGGCCACCTCTTCCGAAAGGTTGGCATTGGGCAGCTTGAGCCTGAACGAGCAACGAAGCTGTAGCAACCAAAATTATTGTGATACTGCTCCTACCCCAGGGTTTCGTCTCATATAAAAGTTCGTGTATACTGCAGAAACTTTTTGCACTCGGTTCCAAACCTTGACTCCTCACAGCCCATACGAAGATTCCCATTCTTATGATGGCTTCGGGAGTAATCTGGTGAAGAAAAATCTGGTATATCTTTAAAACTTCAACAACAAAACTGCTTAGGGGGAATCGAAGCCCAGCCTTGAAGAAGCTTCAATAGATTACAACTTCATTCTCTTCAGGAGCAGGAGCAGTCTGGTCTCCGTTGTCAGCCCTCACAATGGATATATCTCAAAAATACCTTCCTCTCATGTTATCAAGATGACTTTGCCTGATAGTCGATTTTCCGAAGACTGTGTGACTTGGTCGCCACGGCCGATCTTCGGAGTCTTCACCCCCACTTTCCACATCATAACTATCGCTGTCATCGGTAGAATTTCTTTTGTAATCTTCTCTGTGTTGGTCTTTGCAATTGACTTGATGAATCCAGCGGTTTTTTCCTTAAGAAGCTTCTCCTCCTCGCTCAGCTTCGTTTCAGCAGCAGCTTTCTTGTCTTGAGACATCTCTTCGGAAATGGTGAAAATGTGCTCTTAAAGTCGAAGCTTAGAAAATCTAAAAACCAAGCAAGCGTTGGTAGGCAAGAGCTAAAAATTGAGCAAGCAGAGCAGATGACTAAAACGTACCAAATGAGCTCGTGGTATGATCTTATTTATACGCCTAGTGCGTTGCAGGGTGGAGGGCCCCGCTTGTCATTGGCTGTTGCTATTCTAGCAAAGGGAAGGTGTTTTTTTCGGACCTTCGGCTTTAGGGCCTTCGTCCATATCGCAATTTGAATTTATTATTCTAACAAATTAATATTGCGAGGGGCTACTGTTGGGGGCCTTCGGCTACCGAAGGTCCTCAAAAACATGATTTAACAATGTTTCTGGAGTATAATACATGAACAGGTACCTTCGGGCTCGGATCGGAACTACAGTGTGAAGAAGCACAAAGAATACGAAGGTTAGCGCAGAGCCGAAGCTATGTGCAGGAGAGCTTCGGCATGATAGCAGAAAAGGAAACCGACTTAAAAAGGAAAAGGCTATTCAGACCTCGATGAGTCAGTATAGAGCCATTAGCAAATGTAAAGGGCATGGGTGTAATTTTACATGGGCTGCGTCCCGTGCCTATAAATAGATGAACAGTGCTCTCGTACTGTTCACGCTGACTGGGCATTTGCTTTTGCGTCATGCTTGTACTTTTACCTTCTTTCAAGCCGAAGGTACGTTTGTAATTTGATTTTATTTCTATGCTCCATAATAATAAAATAGAAATGAGTTGATAGTAATACATGATTGTTTATATTATTTTATATTTCGTATCATTCCTTCTTCATCATTATATGTTATGCTGCTGAAGGTATGTCCTTCATAACCTTCGTTCGAAGATCATTATATCCCAAGGGAAATAATGCTTCGAAGGACGAAGGACTTTAACGTTTAACATTTTTCGTGTTGCCTTGTTCTTAACTCATAGCATTTGAGAACAAGTCCTCAACACATCCCTAGCAAACTTTAGTTTCTCATAACTATCTTTGCAAGTCTTAAGTTGAGCACTAAGACTTGCAACATCATTGTTTAATTTATAAATGGTAGAGGCTTGTTCTTTACAAGCATCAATGTTAAAATCTTTGCACCTATTGTAAATAACAACGTGCTCTATAGATGAACTAGCAGAATTTGCTTCTCGTAACTTAGCATTTAAATCAACATTTAAATTCTTAAGCTTAGAGACAGAGTCATTACAAGCAGATAATTCAAAAGTCAATAGTTCATTCTTCTTAGTTTCTAGAGCAAGGGCTTTTTGAACATTAATGAATTTATCATGTTCTTCAATATCTTCTTGCTTTTCTAGAAGCCTATCTTTTTCGTTAAGAGCATCGATTAATTCATTTATTTTGTCTGCTTTGGTTCTATCTAATCCTTTAAATAAATCAGTATAATCTATAGAGCAAGTGCTTTTTGAATACGTACCTTTTTCTCCTTAGCCATGAGGCACATGTGTCGTTCATTGGGGAAGAGTGAAGACTTGTTGAAGGCCGAGGCAGCTAGTCCTTCATCATCGGAGTCGGATGAAGAACAGTCGGAGTCCCACTCTTTTCCAATGTGCGCCTCGCCCTTCGCCTTCCTGTAGTTCTTCTTTTCCTTCTTCCCATTCTTTTCTTATGCCTGGTCATTGTTATTATCGGGACATTACGCTATGAATGACTAGACTTACCACATTTGAAGCGGGAGCGCTTTCCCCTTGATTTGTTCTTTTTAGAGTATTCCTTGCGTCCTTTCAAGGCGGCCTTGAAGCGCTTGATGATGAGCGCCATCTAGTCCTCGTTGAGCCCGATAGCCTCCACTTGTGCTACCTTGCTAGGTAGTGCCTCCTTGCTGCTAGTTGCTTTGAGAGCAACGGGCTGCGGCTCGTAGGGAGGAAGCGGTCCGTTTAACGCATCATCCACATACCTTGCTTCTTTCACCATCATGCATCCGCTTACGAATTTTCTGAGGATTTCCTCGGGCGTCATCTTGGTGTACCTGGGGTTCTAACGAATAAGGTTCACAAGATGAGGATCAATGATAGTAAATGACCTTAGCATGAGTCGGACGATGTCATGATCCGTCCATCTTGTGTTCCCGTAGCTTCGAATTTTGTTGACAAGGCTCTTGAGTCTATTGTACGCCTGTGTTTGCTCCTCTCCCCTTATCATAGCGAACCTCCCTAGCTCTCCTTCCACCAGTTCCATCTTGGTAATCATGGTGGCATCATTACCCTCGTGAGAGATCTTGAGGGTATCCCAGATTTGCTTGGCATTGTCCAAGCCGCTCACTTTGTTGTATTCATCCCTGCAAAGAGATGCTAGCAAAACAGTAGTGGCTTGGGCATTTTTATGTATTTGTTCATTGATAATCACAGGGTTATCAGTACTATCAAAATGCATTCTATTTTCTACAATTTCCCAAATGCTAGGATGGAGGGAAAATAAGTGACTACACATTTTATGACTCCAAAATGAGTAATCTTCTCCATCGAAGTGTGGGGGGTTTTCCAAGTGGAATAGAGAGTAAATGGGCATTTGAATTGTAAGGGATGCGAGAATAATCAGAGGAGTAATTTTGATTAACCGTTTTCTTTTTCGACAAAGAGTCTTCGTCGTCATCCCTTGGTGAAGAAGAGGAGGCATTGCTGTCGTAGTAGATGATCTTCTTTATGCGCCTCTTCTTCCCATCCCTCTTCTTGTGACTCGAGCCTTAGTCAATAGGCTTGTCATCTCTTGGCTCATTGAAGAGGGATTCCTTCTCTTTATCGTTGATCACCATCCTCTTACCCTTAGGATCCATCTCTTCGGGCAGTTAGTCCCTTAAATGAAGAGTATGGCTCCAATACCAATTGAGAGCACCTAGAGGGGGGGTGAATAGGTGATCCTGTAAAATCAAATACTAAAGAGTCCAAACTTGGTTATGAAATGTTAGTTAGATTAAACCAAGATGCTATAGCGAGAGTTCTCAAGAAGAAATCAATCATAGAGAAAAGCAACACAAGAGACACGATGTTTTTATCCCGTCGTTCGGCCAAGTAACACTTGCCTACTTCCACGTTGTGGCGTCCCAATGGACAAGGGTTGCACTCAACCCCTTTCAAGTGATCCAATGATCAACTTGAATACCACGGTTTTCTTCCTTATCGATGTTTTCCTGTTTGTGAGGAATCTCCACAAGTTGGAGCCTCTCACCCTTACAAAGTTGTTTCACTAGAAAAGCACAAGAGTAAGGGAAGGAAAGAAACACACACAAGACTAGAATCGCAGCTACAATACGCACAAGTCAAGAAGGAAGCACACAAGAACAATACCACAAGTTCACAACACACTTAGTGCTCAAATCTCAGTCACGATGATCCAAATGTGTATTTGCGGAGTCTAGGTGTCATAGGATGTTTAGTGAATGCTTGGTGTTTTGCTCCATACGCCTAGGGGTCCCTTTTATAGCCCCAAGGCAGCTAGGAGCCGTTGGAGTTCCATTTGGAAGGCAATTCTTGCCTTCTGTTGGGCGGCGCACCGGACAGTTCGGTGCACCACTGGACATGAACAGTGCTTGTCAGGTGCCCGCTCTCTTTCCTTATCTGGCGAAGCCGACCGTTGGACCTTCGGTCCCCTTGGTGCACCGGACACTGTCCGGTGCACACCGGACAGTCCAGTGCGACCAAGTGACCGTTGGTTTGGCCACATGTCGCCCGTTGATCGCGCTGCCGACCGTTGGCCACGGGCACCGTTGGCTCACCGGGTAGTCCGGTGCATACCGAACGATCCGGTCCATTTTAGCCGCGGCGCCCTCGGTGAATTCTCGAGAGCAGCGACTTCGCTGCAGAGCCAGCCTGTGCACTGGACACTGTCCAGTGCACACCGGATAGTCCGGTGCACCGAAGGCTGGTGCAGGTTTGGCTGGACTCAGCCAAACTTCTCCAATCCTTTTCCACTTTTCTTGAGAAGGTTCCTAGCACTTAGAGAAATACATTAGTACCAAAAGCAATCCACTAAGGCTAGAAATGTACCTTGATTCTTGATTTGCACTTCTTTATCATTTGGCACATATCACCTCAAAACAATACGTGTTGGACATCTAATCACCAAAATATTTATAGAAATGGCCCAAGGGCACGTTTCCCTTTCAAGGATCACCACATAATTAGGTGTCTCTTGCTTGCTTTACAAAACACTTGGAAAGTTTAGAAGGAGAAGAAGAAAGCAACCAAGCAATAAGAGCAACAAATGAAACACAAATCACCCTCTCTCAAGTCACTAAACACTTTTGATAACTTGACTTGTCGACGTTTCGGACCCGGGGGGTCCCTGGACCGATGAGTGAAATTGTTGCTGCGTGCCCCTGCCCAGATGGGTTGGCGCAGGATGGAACACAAGAGGTGGGACAAGCCTTGTATTATCCTGCACCAGGGTGCTCGTAGTAGGGGTTACAAGCGTCGCGAGAGGGAAGAAGAGAGCCGGTCTGTCAGCCCACCGTCCCCTCTGCGCGAGAGCCCTCTTTCTTTCCTCCTCGCGGGAAGGCCCTTGACCTCCCTTTTATAGATGCAAGGAGAGGGTCCAGATGTACAATGGGGGGTGTAGAAATGCGCTAACGTGTCTGGCATAGAAATGCCTAAGCCCTATGTACGTGCCAACATGGCTGTCAGGGGAGAGCTTGAGCCCTGTATACGTGAATAGCGTGGCCGTCGGAGAAGCGCCTTAGCTCTGTAGGAGCATAGCTGGCAGTGCGGCAAGGATCCTGCTGACGTCTCCTTGCTGCCGTAAGGGGCTGAGAGCCACCAGCGTCATGATTGCATGCGGGGCACCATCATTACCCGTCGCCGAGGTAAGCCAGATGGGACGCCGGTCTTGTTCCTTGTAGCCTGAGCTGGATAGGGATAGGGTAATGATGTATCCCCTGTTGGCGCGGTCGGTCCGAGCCCAAGGTCGGGCGAGGCGGAGACTTCTCTTGAGGCCGGGGCCGGGGTCGGGTGAGGACGCGATTCCTCCCGAGACCGAGGTCGAGGCCGAGTCCGGAGGTCAAGCAAGGCGAAGACTTCCTCCTGAGGCCGGAGCCTGAGGTCGGGTGAGGCAGAGACCTCCTCCCGAGGCTGGAGCCTGAGGTCGGGCGAGGCGGAGCTTCCTGTTGCGCCCGAGGCTGAACTCGGTGGTTAATCGTGACTTGTTGTCAACTTCACCTGGGTGGTTGGCACAGTAGTCGGAGCGGGGCGAGCGGTGCTGCTTTCCTGTCAGGTCGGTCAGTAAAGGGGGCGAAGTGACTGCGGTCACTTTGGCCCTGCTGACTGAGGCGCGTGTGTCAGGATACGGTGTCGGACGATCCTCGCATTGAATGCGCCTGCGATGTGGTCAGTTAGTGAGGCGGTTTGGCCAAGGCTGCTTCACAACGAAGCCTGCCTGAGCCGGGCTTCGGGAGAGCCGAGGGGGTGCCTGCTGCCTGAGGAGGCCCTCGGGCGAGGCGTGAACTCATCTGGGACTACTGCTCCAGCCCGAGGCTGGGCTCGAGCGAGGTCGCGTCCCTTGGGTAGACGAAGCCTTGACTTGAACCGCGCCCGTCAGTTGGTCTGAGGGTGTTTACCAGCCGTGATTAGGAGTGTTGGGGGTACCCCTAATTACGGTACCCGACAGTAGCCCCCGAGCCTCGAAGGGAGTGTTGGTACTCGCTTGGAGGCTTTTGCCACATTTTTGGTGAGGGGACCGGCCTTTCTCGGTTTTACTTTGTTCTGGTGGGTGCGCGCGAGCGCACCCGCCGGGTGTAGCCCCCGAGGCCTCGGAGGAGTGGTTTGACTCCTCTGAGGTCTTAATGCTTTTCGTGGTGCCTCGGCCGGTCTGATCGTTCCCTCATGCGGCCTGGTCGTAGCCCGGGTGCATGGTCAGGTTCCGAGTTTTCAAGTTGGTTTGTTGACGCTGTAAACAGTTTGGCCGTAGCCGGGTGCGAGAGCAGCCCCCGAGCCTCTGCACGGAGCGAGAGGATGATCAAGGACTTTCCCGACTTTTATCAAACGCCCCTGCGTCGCCTTTTCGCAAGGAGGAGGGGGGGAAGCGCCATGTTGCCCTCGGAGGGCGCCGAACATGGTGTTTCCAGTGAGCTGCTAACGGGTGATCCGAGTGGGCGCCCGTGCCCCGTTCGTTAGGGGTCGGCTGGTGGCCCAGAGGCACGCTCCAAAAGTACCTACGGGTGATTCGCCGGACCCGGACCCCTTCGATAGGGTCCGAGGGCTCGATGCCTCCCTCCGGTGGGATTCCATTACAAATCGTTCCCGCCGGTCTCGGAAATGTCCTAGGGTACCTCGGGAGTGTAGCCCGAGCCTCGGCCATGTATCGGACGTACCCAGAGTCATCCCTCACTCTGCCTGCTCTAGGGCAGCTGTCAAACCCTTCCGAGGGGTCAGCCTTCGAACCCCTGATCAGTAATGGGCGCGGAGCCTGAGTGCTCTGGGGTGGCTGTCGAAACCCTTCCGAGGGGCCAGCCTTCGAACCTCTGATCAGTAATGGGCTTGGAGCCCGAGTGCTCTGGGGCGACTGTCGAAACCCTTCTGATGGGCCAGCCTTCGAACCCCTGATCAGTAATGGGCTTGGAGCCTGAGTGCTCTGGGGTGACTGTCGAAACCCTTCCGAGGGGCCAGCCTTCGAACCCCTGATCAGTAGGAGGGCTTGGGGCCCGCTTCCTTCGCCGAGAAGGATCCTTTCCACAACATCCCCTTTCCCGGTCCCTGTAGCAAGAGAGAGAGAGAGAGGAGGAGGGGAAGGATATGAATTTAAATAAGGTGGCGCACCTTTTTTTGACGTGGTCGTCATGGCGGAGGTGAAACGACGCCCGCCTCGCCTGCTAGAGGTGTCGCTTGCTCTGCCGGGGAGTTAATGCGACGGGACGGGCGATTCGCGTGGCACCCATTGTGCGTGCGAGCCGTTCGAGGAACGGGACACGGGTGCGTCATCTTCACGCCGTGGGAGAGGGCTCTCCTGTCGCTTAAGGAGGGGACGCGAGCCTGCAGGCGATTTGATTGCTGCTTCTGCTCGTCTGCCGCTGCAATTACTGCCGGTCCACTTTTGGCCATGCCAACCGTCGTGCCTGTTCCCGCGGCTGACTGACCCGTGGTCGTCGCCTTTAATTGGCACTGTTGGGTCACGCGCGGGGCCGCCTCGAGTCGCGGCACCGATTCCGCAGTCAAGAAGACATGGCATTGGCGCAGGTGGCGGTGCAATTTCCTCGCACGTAGTGGCCGTCGCGCCGGTTGCATGGTAGGTGGGACCGGGCCTTCGTGCTGGTCCACCGGAAGTGACGAAGCCGAAAGGGTGCATAACCGTGGCGCGGTTGCATGCTCCCAGCGTGGCGGTTCGCCCTTCAGTCCGCTGGTTTCTGCGAAGATGGGAGAGCGCTTGTAACCGCGGGACGGTTACATGCCTCGTGTGCGGCGGTTCGCCTTCTTCGCACCTCGGGTCAGCTCGCATGACGTGTGGGACCCAGCCCTCGTGTCGTAGGGGGAGTACCCTGGAGCATGTCAGTGGAGACTTTGTCCGTGACGCTAGGGGGTGCAAGTGAGGAGGTCTGCCTATAAAAGGGGATCGATCCCCCGGGCAGTGGCCATGCCTTCATTCTCCCCTCATGCATTGCGCCCTTCCACCTTTCGAGCCCCCGAATGGGGCGTACTGGCATCACCTTGCTCTTGCTGTCGTTGGAGGAGCGCGGGCTCGTGGAGATCGGCGCTCTTCAGCCATCGCTCGGCTTCAAGGATTTTCGTCGTGCAGCCCGGCTGCATTCCCTCACCAATGGTCAGTTTGGTGGGGAGAAGCAAGCCGGGCTGCGGCCTCCACCCCACCCTCAGCTTCAAGGATCTTCGTCATCCGAGCTAAGGCGGAGGAGCACACCGAGGGGGGTTGCCTCCGCGTGGGTCAGTGACCCTTTTCTTCCCCTAGCTTTTGGGGGAGAAAGGCATCCTCCAGCCCTGCGGAGGCGTCCTCCAGCCATGCGGGGGAAGGCGAACTGCTGCTCCCTGGCGGGGGTGCAGCTTTCCGTCCTCCTCTCGGACGGCGGTCGTGCCGCGCGTGGGCTGGCCACGCCCAGGTCCTCGTCGCAGCACCGGGAGGTCGCTCAACACGTCGTACGCCGCGAGGGCGGTACTCGTGTTCTGGGACGGCCTCGGCGAGGACGGGAGTGAGGACCAATCGATGCGCTTTGGGGCGACCGCTGTTCGCCGATGCGGTGTTGGTGGGTTCGATCCCACGGACGGCGCCCTCCGACTCTTCGGCCTTAACGGCTTGTCCTTGCCCCTCATGTGGGGACGTGGGCGAGGGCCTTTTCACAACAGCGTCTGCCCTGAGGTCATCGCTACTGCTGTTTAGCCGCCCGAGGTGGAGGTCGTTGTCTCTGCTGCTGTAGAGGTCACCAGTGAGCCGCTTGGAGTTCGTTATCCCGCGGGCCCCCTGGTGTGGAGGTTGTTCATACCCGCGAGAATGGAACCGGAGTCCCGTTTGTAAGGGGATATACTGGGTTTTTGCCTGAGCAAAATGTAACCGCTTCAAGGACTTAGACATTTGTCGTAGGTCGGGAGAACCGCCGAGGGTTCTGCCGACGTCTAAGTCTGTGTAGCATAGTTACCCCAAGTATATGTGTTTGTGCTTTGTGGCTGTCGAGGCCTGAACATTTGGGTATTCGAGTATAAAGTTGCATTTCTTCCTCATTTCGAGCACTGGGACTTGCCTGTTGGCTACCCGAACCACTTAACCGAGCGTGAGTTGCCTTTCGCGGAAGGTGACGAGTGAGGTATCCGTATCCCGGAGGCGTAGGAGTCCCTCGGCTCGGTCGGCCTTGCCGCTCTAGGCCTCTCTTGCTCAGTTTTTTAGAACCCTCGGCTGCTCTGCGATGAGCCGGAGCTGGAGGCAGCGGTGTTGGCGCAGACAGAGGCGGAGTCGGCTCGAAAAGAGACTTCGTCGGCCTAGGAGCTGGTGGCTTCCTAGGCCGAGGAAGATGTGGCAGCAGCAGCTGGAGCTTGGCCAAGACATCCGTTGGCGCGGTGCTGGCGTCCTCCCTTGGGTGGAGGTCCTTTCGCCCGGGTCGCCGTCCGAGGCCGGGCCAGGTTCTGCCGAGGGTGGGAATAACGCTATGGGTGCTGCTGCTCCCCCTGCCGATGCCTGAACCTGCAGGAACAGTTTGTCTGTAGCATGCACATGTTTTTCGCGGCCGCCGATGCCTAAACACTTTATCGTCGTGTTAAAAAGTTGTGTCTTCTTTCCTCTCGTTTCGAGCATCATGACTTGTCTGTCAGTAGGAGAATCGTTTACCCAAGCGAGAGTTACTTTTCGCGGAAGGTGATGAGTGAGGTATCCGTATCCCGGAGGCGTAGGAGTTCCTCGGCTCGGTCGGCCTTGCCGCTTACGTGCACTCTCATTTGGTCGTAGGATTCCGTTATCGATACAGTCGAGAAGGCACGAAAGTCGTTTTCTACCCGAGTGTTTGGACTTGTTCGGTAGCAGGATCGCTTATCCGAGCGTGAGTTACTTCTCGCGGAAGGTGATGAGTGAGGTATCCGTATCCCGGAGGCGTAGGAGTTCCTCGGCTCGGTCGGCCTTGCCGCTTATGTGTACTCCCATTGTTTTCGGGATCCCGCTATTGATACAGAAGTCGAAAGCACGAAGTTCGTTTTGGTAGAAAATTTTTTCCGAGGAAAGTTTTGACGCAGAGGGGGTTCCCCCCTTCTAGCCCCCGAGGGAGGGTCGGGCTTTGCTGAGGCAAGGCTGACCCTTCCTTGACGGTTAGACTTTATGGATGTAAAGAAAACGAGGTACATGAACGACTTAAAACATCTTAAGGGTAGAAGCGGCATAGCTGTTGGATGTTCCAAGCGTTGCTGTAGACCTCGCCTTGGTCGTTGGCCAGCTTGTATGTTCCGGGCTTCAAGATCTTGGTGATGATGAAGGGCCCTTCCCAGGGAGGAGTGAGCTTGTGGCGCCCTTGGGCGTCCTATCGCAGACGAAGCACCAAGTCTCCCACTTGGAAGCCTCTGGGCCGAACGCTTCGAGCGTGGTAGCGTCGCAGCGACTGCTGGTACCGTGCCGAATGTAGTAAGGCAACGTCCCGAGCCTCTTCGAGCTGGTCCAGCGAGTCCTCTCAGCTGGTCTGGTTGCTTTGGTCGTTGTACGCCCTGGTCCTCGGGGAGCCGTATTCTAAGTCCATGGGGAGGACGGCCTCGGCCCCATAGACTAGAAAAAACGGCGAGAAACCCGTGGCTTGGCTCGGTGTCGTCCTCAGACTCCAGACTACCGAGGGTAGCTCTTTCATCCATCGCTTGCCGAACTTGTTGAGGTTGTTGTAGATCCTCGGTTTGAGTCCCTGCAAAATCATACCATTGGCACGCTCCACCTGCCCATTCGTCATGGGGTGAGCTACGGCGGCCCAGTCCACACGGATGTGGTGGTCCTCGCAGAAGTCCGGGAACTTTTTTCCGGTGAACTGTGTGCCATTGTCGGTGATGATGGAGTTTGGGACCCTGAATCGATGGATGATGTTGGTGAAGAACGCCACCGCCTGCTCGGACCTGATGCTGGTGAGGGGTTGGACCTCGATCCACTTGGAGAATTTGTCTATGGCGACCAGCAGGTGCGAGAAGCCCCTGGGTGCCTTTTGCAAGGGACCGACGAGGTCCAGACCCCATACTGCAAACGACCAGGTGATGGGTATCATCTGTAGGGCCTGAGCGGGCAGGCGTGTCTGCTTTGCGTAGAATTGACACTCCCGGCAGGAGCGTACAATCCTAGTGGCGTCGGCCACCACGGTTGGCCAGTAGAAACCTTGTCGGAAGGCATTCCCCACGAGGGCTCGAGGTGTTGGATGATGGCCGCAAGCCCCCGAGTGTATTTCTTGCAACTGCTCTTGTCCTTGGGCGATGGATATGCATCGTTTGAGGATGTCCGAGGGGCTGCGGTGATAGAGCTCCTTTTCATCACCTAGCAAGACGAATGACTTGGCGCGCCAAGCCAGTCGCCGAGCTTTGGCCTTGTCGAGGGGAAGCTCTCCTCGGAGGAGATATTCCAGGTACGGGGTCTGCCAGTTCGGATCTGGTGTGACCCCATTCTGTTCCCCTCGACGGGCAAGGCCTCCTCCTCGATGGCCGAGGGTACCTTGGGCTCGGCCAAGGCCTCCTCGGGCTGGGCCGAGGCTTCCTCGGGCTCGAGCGTGTCGTCGATCTTGACGGATGGTTGATGTAGGTCTCTGGAGAAGACGTCCGGGGGAACCGTCGTCTGCCCCGAGGCTATCTTCGCCAGCTCATCCGCAGTCTCGTTGTACCGTCGGGCGATGTGGTTGAGCTCCAACCCGTAGAACTTGTCTTCCAGGCGCCGGACTTCGTCGCAGTAGGCTTCCATCCTCTGGTCGCGGCAGTGGGAGTTCTTCATGACTTGGTCGATGACAAGCTGCGAGTCGCCACGAGCGTCGAGGCGCCGGACCCCTAGCTCGATGGCGATGCGCAGCCCGTTAACCAGAGCCTCGTACTCGGCCACGTTGTTTGATGTCGGAAAATGGAGGCGTATGACGTAGCGAAGATGCTTTCCGAGGGGTGAAACGAAGAGCAAGCCAGCGCCTGCTCCTGTTTTCATCAGCGACCCATCGAAGTACATGGTCCAAAGCTCGGGTTGGATTCGAGTTGTTGGTAACTGGGTGTCGGCCCATTCAGCCAGGAAGTCTGCCAAGACCTGGGATAAATTTATGGCCTTCCGAGGGGCGAATGAAAGCGTTTCGCCCATGAGTTCCACTGCCCATTTCGCTATCCTACCCGAGACCTCTCGGGACTGGATGATCTCTCCCAGAGGAAAGGATGACACCATAGTCACCGGATGAGACTCGAAGTAGTGTCGCAACTTTCGCCGTGTCAGTATCACTGCGTACAGCAGCTTCTGGATCTGTGGGTAGTGGATATTGGTCTTGGATAGCACTTCGCTGATGAAGTAGACCGGCCTCTAGATGAGCAGTGCATGCCCTTCTTCTCGTCTCTCGACTACGATCGCGGCGCTGACCACCTGAGTGGTTGCGGCTACGTAGATCAAGAGGGCTTCTCATGCAGTGGGGGGCACCAGGATGGGTGCATTTGTAAGGAGCGCCTTAAGGTTTCCGAGGGCTTCCTCGGCCTCGGGGGTCCAAGTGAAGCGCTCGACCTTCCTTAAGAGGCGGTACAGAGGCAAGCCTTTCTCGCCAAGGCGTGAGATGAAGCGGCTCAGAGCCGCAAGGCATCCCATGACCCTCTGTACTCCTTTCAAATCTTTGATCGGTCCCATGTTGGTGATGGCCGCGATTTTCTCCGGGTTTGCCTCGATGCCCCGCTCGGAGATAATGAATCCCAGGAGCATGCCTCGGGGGACTCCGAAGACACACTTCTCAGGATTGAGTTTCACGCCTTTCGCTCTCAGACACTTGAATGTCGTTTCAAGGTCAGAGAGGAGGTCGGAGGCTTTCTTCGTCTTGACAACGATGTCATCGATGTAAGTCTCGACCGTTCTGCCGATGTGTTCTCCGAACACATGGTTCATGCACCTCTGGTAGGTGGCGCCTGCATTCCTCAAACCAAATGGCATTGTAGTGTAACAGTACATGCCAAAAGGTGTGATAAAAGAAGTCATGAGCTGGTCGGACTCTTTCATCTTGATTTGGTGATAGCCTGAGTAGGCGTCGAGGAATGACAGGGTTTCGCACCCATCAGTGGAGTCCACAATTTGATCGATGCGAGGTAGAGGGTAGGGAACCTTCGGACATGCTTTGTTTAGACCAGTGTAGTCTACGCACATCCTCCATTTCCCATCCTTCTTCCTTACAAGAACAGGGTTAGCTAACCTGAAAGTCGCCTAGAGGGGGTGAATAGGGCGAAACTGAAATTTACAAAATTAATCACAACTACAAGCCGGGTTAGCGTTAGAAATAATAATGAGTCTGAGAGAGAGAACGCAAAACAAATCGCAAGCGAATGAAGAGTGTGATACGCGGATTTGTTTTACCGAGGTTTGGTTCTTGCAAACCTACTCCCCGTTGAGGTGGTCACAAAGACCGGGTCTCTTTCAACCCTTTCCCTCTCTCAAACGGTCCCTCGGACCGAGTGAGCTTCTCTTCTCAAATCAAACCAGGAACAAAACTTCCCCGCAAGGACCACCACACAATTGGTGTCTCTTGCCTTGGTTACAATGGAGTTTTGATCACAAGAACAAGTGAGAAAGAAAAGAAGCAATCCAAGCGCAAAAGCTCAAAAGAACACGACAAATCTCTCTCGCTAATCGCTAAAGCCTTGTGTGGAATTGGAGAGGATTTGATCACTTGAGTGTGTCAAGAATTGAATGCCTAGCTCTTGTAAGTGGTTGAGAGGTGGAAAACTTGGATGACTTGAATGTGGGGTGGTTGGGGGTATTTATAGCCCCAACCACCAAACTAGCCGTTTGGGTGGAGGCTGTCTGTCGCATGGTGCACCGGACAGTCCGGTGCACACTGGACATGTCCGGTGCGCCAGCCACGTCACCCGAACGTTAGGGTTCCGACCGTTGGAGCTCTTACTGCTGGGCCAGCCTGGATGTCCGGTGGCGCACCAGACATGTACTGTAGAGTGTCCGGTGCGCCTCTTCGCGCGTGCCTGACTTCTGCGCGCTCTGGCGCGCATTTAATGCACCTGCAGGTGACCGTTGGTGCCGAAGTAGCCGTTGCTCCGCAGTTACACCGGACAATCCGGTGTACACCGGACATGTCCGGTGAATTATAGCGGAGTAGCCGATGCGAATTCCCGAAGCTGGCGAGTTCGGAGTCGCTTCATTCCTGGAGCACCGGACACTATCCGGTGTACACCAGACAGTCCGATGAATTATAGCGGAGCGACTCTGCGTTTTCCCGAAGGTGAGGAGTTCAGCGCGTGGAGAACCCTGGTGCACCGGACATGTCCGGTGGTGCACCGGACAGTCCGGTGCGCCCGACCAGGGTGCCTTCGGTTGTCCCTTTGCTCTTTTTGTTGAACCCTTTTCTTGGTCTTTTTATTGGCTTATTGTGAACCTTTGGTACCTGTATAACTTATAGACTTGGGCAAACTAGTTAGTCCAATTATTTGTGTTGGGCAATTCAACCACCAAAATTAGTTTAGGAAATAGGTGTAAGCCTAATTCCCTTTACTTGGAATCCCAAGAAATACTTCAACTCCCCCATCATAGACATCTCGAATTTATGTGTCATAATCCTACTAAATTCTTCACATGTAGATTCATTAGTAGACCGAAATATAATATCATCAACATAACTTTGGCATACAAACAAATCATTGTCAAGAGTTTTAGTAAATAAAGTAGGATCGGCCTTGCCGACTTTGAAGCCATTAGCTATAAGGAAATCTCTTAGGCATTCATACCATGCTCTTGGGGCTTGCTTGAGCCCATAAAGCGCCTTAGAGAGCATATAGACATGGTTAGGGTACTCACTATCTTCAGAGCCGGGAGGTTGCTCAACGTAGACCTCTTCCTTGATTGGTCCATTGAGGAAGGCACTCTTCACGTCCATTTGGTAAAGCTTGAAGCCATGGTAAGTAGCATAGGCTAATAATATACGAATTGACTCAAACCTAGCTACGGGTGCATAGGTTTCACCAAAATCCAAACCTTCGACTTGGGAGTATCCCTTGGCCACAAGTCGAGCTTTGTTCCTTGTCACCACACCATGCTCGTCTTGCTTGTTGCGGAAGACCCACTTGGTTCCTACAACATTTTGGTTAGGACGTGGAACTAAATGCCATACCTCGTTCCTAGTGAAGTTGTTGAGCTCCTCTTGCATCGCCATCACCCAATCCGAATCTTGGAGTGCTTCCTCTACCCTGTGTGGCTCAATAGAGGAAACAAAAGAGTAATGCTCACAAAAATGTGCAACACGAGATCGAGTAGTTACCCCCTTATGAATATCGCTGAGGATGGTGTCGACGGGGTGATCTCGTTGGATGGCTTGGTGGACTCTTGGGTGTGGCGGCCTTGGTTCTTCATCCTCCTTGTCTTGATCATTTGTATCTCCCCCTTGATCATTGTTGTCATCTTGAGGTGGCTCATCATTTTGATTTTCTCCTTCATCAACTTGAGCCTCATCCTCATTTTGAGTCGGTGGAGATGCTTGCGTTGAGGAGGATGGTTGATCTTGTGCATTTGGAGGCTCTTCGGATTCCTTAGGACACACATCCCCAATGGACATGTTCCTTAGCGCGATGTACGGAGCCTATTCTTCACCTATCTCATCAAGATAAACTTGCTCTACTTGAGAGTCGTTAGTTTCATCAAACACAACGTCACAAGAAACTTCAACAAGTCCTGAGGACTTGTTAAAGACTCTATATGCCCTTGTGTTTGAGTCAAATCCTAGTAAAAAGCCTTCTACAGTTTTAGGAGCAAATTTAGATTTTCTACCTCTTTTAACAAGAATAAAGCATTTGCTACCAAAAACTCTAAAATATGAAATATTGGGCTTTTTACCGGTTAGGAGTTCATAGGATGTCTTCTTGAGGATTCGGTGTAGATATAACCGGTTGATGGCGTAGCAGGCGGTGTTGACCGCCTCGGCCCAAAAACGATCCGGTGTCTTGTACTCATCAAGCATGGTTCTTGTCATGTCCAATAGAGTTCGATTCTTCCTCTCCACTACACCATTTTGTTGTGGCGTGTAGGGAGAGGAGAACTCATGCTTGATGCCCTCCTCCTCAAGGAAGCCTTCAATTTGTGAGTTCCTGAACTCCGTCCCGTTGTCGCTTCTAATTTTCTTGATTCTTAAGCCGAACTCATTTTGAGCCCGTCTCAAGAATCCCTTTAAGGTCTCTTGGGTATGGGATTTTTCCTGCAAAAAGAACACCCAAGTGAAGCGAGAATAATCATCCACAATAACTAGACAGTACTTACTCCCGCCGATGCTTATGTAAGCGATCGGGCCAAATAAATCCATGTGTAGGAGCTCTAGTGGCCTGTCAGTCGTCATGATGTTCTTGTGTGGATGATGAACACCAACTTGCTTCCCGGCTTGGCATGCGCTACAAATCATGTCTTTCTCAAAATGAACATTTGTTAGTCCTAAAATGTGTTCTCCCTTTAGAAGCTTATGAAGATTCTTCATCCCAACATGGGCTAGTCGACGGTGCCAGAGCCAACCCATGTTAGTCGTAGCAATTAAGCAAGTGTCGAGTTCAGCTCTATCAAAATCTACCAAGTATAGCTGACCCTCTAACACTCCCTTAAATGCTATTGAATCATCACTTCTTCTAAAGACAGTAACACCTACATCAGTAAATAGACAGTTGTAGCCCATTTGACATAATTGGGATACGGAAAACAAATTGTAATCTAATGAATCAACAAGAAAAACGTTGGAAATGGAATGGTCAGGAGATATAGCAATTTTACCCAAACCTTTGACCAAACCTTGGTTTCCATCCCCGAATGTGATAGCTCGTTGGGGATCTTCTTCTCCCCTGTCGTAGGAGGAGAACATCTTCTTCTCCCCTGTCATGTGGTTTGTGCACCCGCTATCGATGATCCAACTTGAGCCCCCGGATGCATAAACCTACAAAACAATTTTAGTTCTTGACTTTAGGTACCCAAATGGTTTTGGGTCCTTTGGCATTAGAAACAAGAACTTTGGGTACCCAAACACAAGTCTTTGACCCCTTGTGTTTGCCCCCAACAAACTTGGCAACTATCTTGCCGGATTTGTTAGTTAAAACATATGATGCATCAAAAGTTTTAAATGAAATGTCATGATCATTTGATGCACTAGGAGTTTTCTTCTTAGGCAACTTAGCACGGGTTGGTTGCCTAGAGCTAGATGTCTCACCCTTATACATAAAAGCATGGTTAGGGCCAGAGTGAGACTTCCTAGAATGAATTCTCCTAATTTTGCTCTCAGGATAGCCGGCAGGGTACAAAATGTAGCCCTCGTTATCCTGAGGCATGGGAGCCTTGCCCTTAACAAAGTTAGACAATTTCTTAGGAGGGGCACTAAGTTTGACATTGTCTCCCCTTTGGAAGCCAATGCCATCCTTGATGCCATGGCGTCTCCCAATATAGAGCATACTTCTAGCAAATTTAAACTTTTCATTTTCTAAGTTATGCTCGGAAATTTTAGCATCTAATATTGCTATATGATCATTTTGTTGTTTAATTAAAGCCATGTGATCATGAATAGCATCAACATCAATATCTCTACATCTAGTGCAAATGGAAACATGCTCAATGGTAGATGTAGAGGGTTTGCAAGAATTAAGTTCAACAATCTTAGTACGCAAAATATCATTGTTATCTCTAAGATCGGAAATTGTAACATTGCAAACATCTAACTCTTTAGCCTTAGTAATTAATTTTTCATTTTCAATCCTAAGGCTAGCAAGAGAGGTGTTTAATTCTTCAATCTTAGCAAGCAAATCATCATTATCATTTTTAAGATTGGGAATTGAAACATCACAAACATGAGAATCAACCTTAGCAATTAATTTGGCATTTTCATTTCTAAGGTTGGCAATAGTGTCATGGCATGTGCTTAGCTCACTAGATAATTTCTCACATTTTTCCACTTCTAGAGCATAAGTGTTCTTAACCTTAACATGCTTTTTATTTTCCTTGATTAGGAAGTCCTCTTGGGAGTCCAAGAGATCATCCTTTTCATGGATGGCACTAATTAGCTCATTTAGTTTTTCCTTTTGTTGCATGTTTAGGTCGGCAAAAAGAATACGCAAGTTATCCTCCTCATTACTAGCATTATCCTCATCGCTAGATGTTTCATATTTGGTGGAGGATCTTGATTTTACCTTCTTCCGTTTGTCGTCCTTGGCCATGAGGCATTTGTGGCCGACGTTGGGGAAGAGAAGACCCTTGGTGACGGCGATGTTTGCGGCGTCCTTGTCGGAGGAGGAGTCGGTGGAGCTCTCGTCGGAGTCCCACTCCCGGCACACATGGGCATCGCCGCCCTTCTTGTAGTGCTTCTTCTTCTCCTTTCTTCTCCCCTTCTTGTTGTCGCCCCTGTCACTATAACAAGACAATGGACATTTAGCAATGAAATGACAGGGCTTACCACACTTGTAGCAAACTCTCTTGGAGCGGGGCTTGTAATCTTTCCCCCTCCTTTGCTTGAGGATTTGACGGAAGCTCTTGATGATGAGCGCCATCTCCTCGTTGTCGAGCTTGGAGGCGTCGATGGGTGTTCGACTTGGAGTAGATTCCTCCTTTTCTTCCGTCGCCTTGAATGCGACGGGTTGTGCTTCGGACGTGGAGGGGCCGTCAAGCTCGTTGATCTTCTTTGAGCCTTTGATCATCAACTCAAAGCTCACAAAATTACCTATAACTTCCTCGGGGGTCATTTGTGTATATCTAGGATTACCACGAATCAATTGAACTTGAGTAGGGTTAAGGAAAACAAGTGATCTTAGAATAACCTTAACCACTTCGTGGTCATCCCATTTTTTGCTCCCGAGGTTGCGCACTTGGTTCACCAAGGTTTTGAGCCGGTTGTACATGTCTTGTGGCTCCTCCCCTTGGCGAAGACGGAAGCGACCGAGCTCCCCCTCGATCGTTTCCCGTTTGGTGATCTTGGTCACCTCATCTCCTTCGTGCGCGGTCTTTAGCACGTCCCAAATCTCCTTGGCGCTCTTCAATCCTTGCACCTTGTTATACTCCTCTCGACTTAGAGAGGTGAGGAGTATAGTGGTGGCTTGGGAGTTGAAGTGCTCGATTTGGGCCACTTCGTCCTCATCATAATCTTCATCCCCTACGGATGGTACCTGTACACCAAACTCAACAACATCCCATATACTTTTGTGGAGTGAGGTTAGGTGATATCGCATCATATCACTCCACCTAGCATAATCTTCACCATCAAATGTTGGTGGTTTGCCTAATGGGACGGAAAGTAAAGTTGTATGTTTAGGAGTGCGAGGGTAGCGTAGGGGGATCTTACTATACTTCTTGCGCTCTTGGCGCTTAGAAGTGACGGACGGCGCATCGGAGCCGGAGATCGACGTTGATGAAGTGTCGGTCTCGTAGTAGACCACTTTCCTCATCCTCTTGTGCTTGTCGCCTCTCCGATGCGACTTTGAGAGCACCTAGAGGGGGGGTGAATAGGTGATCCTGTAAAACTTGAAACTTAAGCCACAAAAACTTGGTTAAGTGTTAGCACAATAATCGCCAAGTGGCTGGAGAGGAGTCTCAACAAAACACAATAACCACAAGAGATCAATCACAGAGATGGCACGGTGGTTATCCCGTGGTTCGGCCAAGACCAACGCTTGCCTACTCCACGTTGTGGCGTCCCATTGGACGAGGGTTGCAATCAACCCCTCTCAAGCGGTCCAAAGACCCACTTGAATACCATGGTGTTTTGCCTTGCTTTTCTTAATCCCGTTCGCGAGGAATCTCCACAACTTGGAGCCTCTCGCCCTTACACTTGAAGTTCACAAAGAAGCACGGAGTAAGGGAGGGATGAGCAACGCACATAAGACACAAAATCAGAATGTCAACACGCACACAAATCGCAACAAGAGCTCACAACACAACCCGACGAGTTCACAACTCAACAAGAGCTCTAGATGCTATCACGAAGAAACAAATGAGTGGAATCGAAGTCTTGGTGCTTAGGAATGCTTTGAGTATGCTTGTTGTGCTCCTCCATGCGCCTAGGGGTCCCTTTTATAGCCCCAAGGCAGCTAGGAGCCGTTGAGAACATTCCTGGAAGGCAGATCTTGCCTTCTGTCGCCTAGCGCACCGGACAATCCGGTGCACCACCGGACACTGTCCGGTGCAGATATCCTTCCTTATTTGGCGAAGCCGACCGTTGGAGTCTGAGAGCCGTTGGCGCACCGGACACTGTCCGGTGCACACCGGACAGTCCGGTGCACCAATGTGACCGTTGGCTTGGCCACGCGTCACGCGCGGAATCCTCGGCCGACCGTTGCCCCGACTGACCGTTGACTCACCGGACAGTCCGGTGCACCACCGGACAGACCGGTGAATTTTAGCTGTACGCCATTGATCAACTCTCGAGAGCGACGAGTTCGCCTGTGAACGGCTCACCGGACAGTCCGGTGAATTATAGCCGTACACCGCCATCGAAGTCCCGAGAGCAGCCTGTTCGCCAGAGCCAGCCTGGCGCACCGGACACTGTCCGGTGCACCACAGGAGACTGTCCGGTGCACCACCGGACAGTCCGGTGCACCCAGACTGAGCATACTTTGGCTGAACAAAGCCATCTCATTTCCAATTCAATTTTTCCTGTTTCCAGCACTTAGACACAATGCATTAGTCCATAAAACAATGTACTCAGTCTAGAAACATACCTTTTGACATGATTTGTACTTTGTCCACCACTTTACATAGATTAACACACAAGCACTTGTGTTGGCACTCAATCACCAAAATACTTAGAAATGGCCAAAGGGCACATTTCCCTATCAATCTCCCCTTTTTTGGTGATTTATGCCAACACAACATAAAGTGACTAGAACAAGTGCAATATCAATGCAAATGAAAACCAAAAGTTGTTTTGAATCAATTTTGGCATATATGGATCACTCTTTGCCACCACTTGGTTTGTTTTTGCAAATCAAACTCAAATTCCTATCTCTAAGTCAAATTCACTTGTAGAGACATAAAGAGAGGTATTCCAAAGGAAATTGATCAAGGATTTCAAAAACTCCCCCTTTTCCCATAATCAACACTTCTCCCCACAAGAGGCCAACTTTTGACAAAAGAGACAATAAAAGAGTTTTGACAAACCAAAAGCTCTAATCCACTATTTTCAAAATTTCTCAAGTGGTAGCCGATCCATCTATTGCTTTGGCCTTTATCTTCTCCCCCTTTGGCATCAAGCACCAAAACGGGATCACTCTTGGCCCTTGAACCCCATTGCCTCACCAAAATCTTCAAATAAGAATACAAAGGCAATAAGAGTACATGAGATGAACTTGGAATAAGTTAACCTCTCATCGGAGTGCAGTGGAAGTCTTTCATGGTCCAAGTCCACCTTTTCCCTTTCAAACTTCCTTTGAGACTAAAACAAGCAAACTCAAGCACACGGTTAGTCTCAAAGGGTCAAGTTGTAGCACATCTCCCCCTAAATATGTGCATCACTTGCAAGAGGACTTGTGAGGTCCAGGGAGTGTTTGTACAACTTGAGCACCACAAGTAAGCAACAAAATGCATAGAGAACATGATCAAAGGCATAAACACATGTATGCTATAAATCAATCCAAGTTCCGCGAATCTAGGACATTTAGCTCACTACGCAGCCTGCAAAAGGTCTTCTCATCTAAAGGCTTGGTAAAGATATCGGCTAGCTGGTTCTCGGTGCTAACATGAAACACTTCGATATCTCCCTTTTGCTGGTGGTCTCTCAAAAAGTGATGTCGGATGTCAATGTGCTTTGTGCGGCTGTGCTCAACAGGATTTTCCGCTATTCGGATAGCACTCTCATTATCACATAGGAGTGGGACTTTGCTCAGATTGTAGCCAAAGTCCCGGAGGATTTGCCTCATCTAAAGTAGTTGCGCGCAACACTGTCCTACGGCAACATACTCGGCCTCAGCGGTGGATAGGGCAACGGAAGTTTGTTTCTTAGAGTTCCACGACACCAGGGACCTTCCTAAGAATTGGCATGTCCCCGATGTACTCTTCCTATCGACCTTACATCCAGCATAGTCGGAATCTGAGTATCCAATCAAGTCAAAGTTAGACCCCTTTGGATACCAGATCCCGAAGCAAGGCGTAGCGACTAAATATCTAAGAATTCGCTTCACGGCCACTAAGTGACACTCCCTTGGATCGTATTGAAATCTAGCACACATGCATACGCTAAGCATAATATCCGGTCTACTAGCACACAAATAAAGTAAAGACCCTATCATAGACCGGTATGCCTTTTGATCAACGGACTTACCTCCTTTGTTGAGGTCGGTGTGTCCGTCGGTTCCCATCGGTGTCTTTGCGGGCTTGGCGTCCTTCATCCCAAGCCGCTTTAGCAAGTCTTGCGTGTACTTCGTTTGGGAGATGAAGGTACCATCCTTGAGTTGCTTTACTTGGAACCCAAGGAAGTAGTTCAACTCACCCATCATCGACATCTCGAATTTCTGCGTCATCACCCTGCTAAACTCTTCACAAGACTTTTGGTTAGTAGAACCAAATATTATGTCATCGACATAAATTTGGCACACAAAAAGATCACCACCGCAAGTCTTAGTAAAAAGAGTTGGATTGGCTTTCCCAACCTTGAAAGCATTAGCAATTAGAAAGTCTCTAAGGCATTCATACCATGCTCTTGGGGCTTGCTTAAGTCCATAGAGCGCCTTAGAGAGCTTACACACGTGGTCGGGGTACCGTTCATCCTCGAAGCCAGGGGGTTGTTCCACGTACACCTCCTCCTTGATCGGCCCATTGAGGAAAGCGCTCTTCACATCCATTTGGTACAACCTGAAAGAATGGTGAGCGGCATATGCTAGCAAAATACGAATTGATTCTAGCCTAGCCACAGGAGCGAAAGTCTCCTCAAAGTCCAAACCTGCGACTTGGGCATAACCTTTTGCCACAAGTCGAGCCTTGTTCCTTGTCACCACCCCGTGCTTGTCCTGTTTGTTGCGGAACACCCACTTGGTTCCCACAACATTTTGCTTGGGACGAGGCACCAATGTCCAAACTTCATTCCTCTTGAAATTATTGAGCTCTTCCTGCATGGCCAACACCCAGTCCGGATCTAGCAAGGCCTCTTCTACCCTGAAAGGCTCAATAGAAGAGACAAAAGAGTAATGCTCACAAAAATTCACCAATCTAGAGCGAGTAGTTACTCCCTTGCTAATATCACCCAAAATTTGGTCGACGGGATGATTCCTTTGAATCGTCGCTCGAACTTAGGTTGGAGGTGCCTGAGGTGCTTCTTCCTCTTCAATTTGAACATCCTGTGCTCCCCCTTGATCATGCGCCTCCACTTGAGATACCTGTTCGTCGTCTTTGGTTGGGGGATGCACCATAGTTGAGGAAGAAGGTTGATCTTGCTCCTTTTGTTCCAGTGGCCTCACATCGCCAATTGCCATGGTGCGCATTGCGGCAGTTGGAACGTCTTCTTCATCTACATCATCAAGATCAACAACTTGCTCTCTTGGAGAGCCATTAGTCTCATCAAATACAACGTCGCTAGAGACTTCAACCAAACTCGATGATTTGTTGAAGACCCTATACGCCTTTGTATTTGAGTCATAACCTAATAAAAACCCTTCTACAGCTTTGGGAGCAAATTTAGAAGTTCTACCTTTCTTCACAAGAATATAACACTTGCTCCCAAATACACGAAAGTAAGACACATTGGGTTTGTTACCGGTCAGAAGCTCATACGAAGTCTTCTTGAGGAGGCGGTGAAGGTAGACCCGGTTGATGGCGTGGCAAGCCGTGTTCACGGCTTCCGACCAAAAGCGCTCGGGGGTCTTAAATTCTCCAAGCATCGTCCTCGCCATATCGATGAGCGTCCTGTTCTTCCTCGCTACCACACCATTTTGCTGTGGTGTGTAGGGAGCGGAGAACTCGTGCTTGATCCCCTCCTCCTCAAGGAACTCCTCCACTTGAAGGTTCTTGAATTCAGACCCGTTGTCGCTCCTTATCTTCTTCACCTTGAGCTCAAACTCATTTTGAGCTCTCCTAAGGAAGCGCTTGAGGGTCCCTTTGGTTTCAGATTTATCCTGCAAAAAGAATACCCAAGTGAAGCGGGAAAAATCATCAACTATAACAAGACCATACTTACTTCCTCCTATACTTAGATAGGCGACGGGTTCGAAGAGGTCCATATGAAGCATCTCCAAAGGTCTTGATGTGGTCATCACATTTTTGGTGTGATGAGAGCTTCCTACCTGTTTCCCTGCTTGACAAGCTGCACAAGGTCTATCTTTTTCGAAATGCACGTTAGTTAGACCTATCACATGTTCTCCCTTTAGAAGCTTGTGGAGGTTCTTCATCCCCACATGTGCTAAGCGGCGATGCCACAACCAGCCCATGCAAGTCTTAGTAATTAAGCATGCATCTAGACCAGCCTCTTCTTTTGCAAAATCAACCAAATAAAGTTTGCCGTCTAGTACACCCTTAAAAGCTAGTGAACCATCACATCTTCTAAAGACAGACACATCTACATTTGTGAACAGACAATTATATCCCATATTGCATAATTGACTAACAGATAACAAATTATATCCAAGAGACTCAACTAAAAACACATTAGATATAGAGTGCTCAGATGAAATAGCAATTTTACCTAACCCTTTTACCTTGCCTTGGTTCCCATCACCGAATATTATTGAATCTTGGGAATCCTTGTTTTTGACGTAGGAGGTGAACATCTTCTTCTCCCCCGTCATATGGTTTGTGCATCCGCTGTCGATAATCCAGCTTGAACCCCCGGATGCATAAACCTGCAAGGCAAATTTAGGCTTGGGTCTTAGGTACCCAACTCTTGTTGGGTCCTACAAGGTTAGTCACAATTGTCTTAGGGACCCAAATGCAAGTTTTATCTCCCTTGCATCTTACCCCTAACTTCCTAGCAATTACCTTCTTATCCTTTCTACAAATAGCAAAGGAAGCATTGCAAGCATAATAAATTGTTGAAGGTTCATTCATTATTTTCCTAGGAGCATGAACAATATTCTTTCTAGGCACATGATGAATAACATTTCTCCTAGACATATTTCTACCATGCATATAGGAAGAACTAGAAGCAAACATGGCATGAGAATCAAAAGCATCATAAGCATTACAACTCCTATAAGCATTTCTAGACTGTCTCTTATCATGGTACATAAAAGTATGGTTCTTTTTAGCACTACTAGCCATAGGGGCCTTCCCTTTCTCCTTGGCGGACATAGGAGCCTTATGGCTTGTTAAGTCCTTGACTTCCCTCTTGAAGCCAAGTCCATCCTTAATTGAGGGGTGTCTACCAATCGTGTAGGCATCCCTTGCAAATTTTAGCTTGTCAAATTCATTCTTGCTAGTCTTAAGTTGGGCATTAAGACTAGCCAATTCATCATTCAATTTGGAAATTGAAACTAAGTGATTACTACAAGCATTAACATCGAAATCTTTACACCTCTTACAGATTGTAACATGTTCTACACAAGAGTTAGATTTACTAGCTACTTCTAGTTTAGCATTTAAATCATCATTAACACTTTTTAAAGTAGCAATGGTTTCATGACAAGTAGATAGCTCATAAGAAAGCATTTCATTCCTTTTAACTTCTAGAGCAAGTGAATTTTGTGCACTAACAAATTTATCATGCTCTTCATATAAAAGGTCCTCTTGTTTCTCTAAAAGTCTATCCTTTTCATTCAAGGCATCAATCAATTCATTAATCTTATCTATTTTAGTTCTATCCAATCCCTTGAACAAACTAGAGTAATCTATTTCTTCATCACTAGACTCATCATCACTAGAAGAATCATAAGTAGTACTGTCTCGAGTACATACCTTCTTTTCCTTCGCCATGAGGCATGTGTGACGCTCGTTGGGGAAGAGGGATGACTTGTTGAAGGCGGTGGCGGCGAGTCCTTCATTTTTGGAGTCGGATGACAAACAATCCGAGTCCCACTCCTTTCCAAGGTGTGCCTCGCCCTTAGCCTTCTTGTATGCCTTCTTCTTCTCCCTCTTGCTCCCTTGTTCCTGGTCACTTTCATTATCGGGACAGTTAGCAATAAAATGACCAATCTTACCACATTTGAAGCATGAGCGCTTCCCCTTTGTCTTGGTCTTGCTAGGCTGTCCCTTGCGACCCTTTAGCGCTGTCTTGAAGCGCTTGATGATGAGGGCCATCTCTTCATCATTGAGCCTGGCCGCCCCAACTTGCGCCACCTTGCTAGGTAGCGCCTCCTTGCTCCTCGTTGCCTTGAGAGCAATGGGTTGAGGCTCATGGATTGGACCGTTCAACGCGTCGTCCACGTATCTCGCCTCCTTGATCATCATTCGCCCGCTTACGAACTTCCCAAGGACTTCTTCGGGCGACATCTTGGTGTACCTAGGATTTTCGCGAATATTGTTCACCAAATGTGGATCAAGTACAGTAAAGGACCTTAGCATCAGGTGGACGACGTCATGGTCCGTCCATCGTGTGCTTCCGTAGCTCCTTATTTTGTTGATGAGGGTCTTGAGCCGGTTGTATGTTTGGGTTGGCTCCTCGCCCCTTATCATCGCGAATCGTCCAAGCTCGCCCTCCACCAACTCCATCTTGGTGAGCAAGGTGACGTCGTTCCCCTCATGAGAGATCTTGAGGGTGTCCCAGATCTGCTTGGCATTGTCCAAGCCGCTCACTTTATGGTACTCGTCCCTGCACAAGGAGGCTAACAACACAGTAGTAGCTTGTGCATTTTTATGAATCTGTTCATTAATAAATATAGGACTATCCGAGCTATCAAACTTCATTCCATTCTCAACAATCTCCCATATGCTTGGATGGAGAGAAAACAAGTGACTACGCATTTTGTGGCTCCAAAATCCGTAGTCCTCCCCATCAAAGTGTGGAGGCTTGCCGAGAGGAATGGAAAGTAAATGTGAATTTGAGCTATGCGGAATATGCGAATAATCGAAAGAAAAGTTCGAGTTAACCGTCTTTCGTTTCTCGTAGTCGTAGTCGTCGTTGTCCTTTTGGGAAGAAGTAGACTCGTCGCTGTCGTCGTAGTAGACGATCTCCTTGATGCGCCTTGTCTTCTTCTTCTTCCCATCTTTGCGTTTGTGGCCCGAGCCCGAGTCGGTAGGCTTGTCATCCTTCGGCTCGTTGACGAAGAACTCCTTCTCCTTATCGTTGATCACGATTCCCTTCCCCTTAGGATCCATCTCTTCGGGCGATTAGTCCCTTACACTTGAAGTTCACAAAGAAGCACGGAGTAAGGGAGGGATGAGCAACGCACGTAAGACACAAAATCAGAATGTCAACACGCACACAAATCGCAACAAGAGCTCACAACACAACCCGACGAGTTCACAACTCAACAAGAGCTCTAGATGCTATCACGAAGAAACAAATGCGTGGAATCGAAGTCTTGGTGCTTAGGAATGCTTTGAGTATGCTTGTTGTGCTCCTCCATGCGCCTAGGGGTCCCTTTTATAGCCCCAAGGCAGCTAGGAGCCGTTGAGAACATTCCTGGAAGGCAGATCTTGCCTTCTGTCGCCTGGCACACTAGACAGTCCGGTGCAGATATCCTTCCTTATTTGGCGAAGCCGACCGTTGGAGTCTGAGAGCCGTTGGCGCACTGGACACTGTCCGGTGCACACTGGACAGTCCGGTGCACCAATGTGACCGTTGGCTTGGCCACGCGTCACGCGCGGAATCCTCGGCCGACCGTTGCCCCGGCTGACCGTTGACTCACCGGACAGTCCGGTGCACCACCGGACAGACCGGTGAATTTTAGTCGTACGCCGTTGATCAACTCCCGAGAGCGACGAGTTCGCCTGTGAACGGCTCACCGGACAGTCCGGTGCGCCACCGGACAGTCCGGTGAATTATAGCCGTACACCGCCATCGAAGTCCCGAGAGCAGCCTGTTCGCCAGAGCCAGCCTGGCGTACCGGACACTGTCCGGTGCATCACAGGACACTGTCCGGTGCACCACCGGACAGTCCGGTGCACCTAGACTGAGCATACTTTAGCTGAACAAAGCCATCTCATTTCCAATTCAATTTTTCCTGTTTCCAGCACTTAGACACAATACATTAGTCCATAAAACAATGTACTCAGTCTAGAAACATACCTTTTGACATGATTTGTACTTTGTCCACCACTTTACATAGATTAACACACAAGCACTTGTGTTGGCACTCAATCACCAAAATACTTAGAAATGGTCCAAGGGCACATTTCCCTTTCAGACTTGTGGGAAGAGGATTTCTTTTCCTTCCCCTTCCCTTTGTTGTTGGAGTTCTTCTTCTCCTTCCTCTTGTTGTGGGACTCTTCCGATGAAGTCGACCCGTGGCTTGTAGTGGGCTTGTCGCCGGTCTCCATCTCCTTCTTGGCGTGATCTCCCGACATCACTTCGAGCGGTTAGGCTCTAATGAAGCACCGGGCTCTAATACCAATTGAAAGTCGCCTAGAGGGGGGGTGAATAGGGCGAAACTAAAATTTACAAAATTAATCACAACTACTCGCCGGGTTAGCGTTAGAAATAATAATGAGTCCAAGAGAGAGAACGCAAAACAAATCGCAAGCGAATGAAGAGTGTGACACGCGGATTTGTTTTACCGAGGTTCGTTTCTTGCAAACCTACACCCCGTTGAGGTGGTCACAAAGATTGGGTCTCTTTCAACCATTTCCCTCTCTCAAACGGTCCCTCGGACCGAGTGAGCTTCTCTTCTCAAATCAAACCGGGAACAAAACTTCCCCGCAAGGACCACCACACAATTGGTGTCTCTTGCCTTGGTTATAATGGAGTTTTGATCACAAGAACAAGTGAGAAAGAAAAGAAGCAATCCAAGCGCAAAAGCTCAAAAGAACACGACAAATCTCTCTCACTAATCGCTAAAGCCTTGTGTGGAATTGGAGAGGATTTGATCACTTGAGTGTGCCAAGAATTGAATGTCTAGCTCTTGTAAGTGGTTGAGAGGTGGAAAACTTGGATGACTTGAATGTGGGGTGGTTGGGGGTATTTATAGCCCCAACCACCAAACTAGCCGTTTGGGTGGAGGCTGTCTGTCGCATGGTGCACCGGACAGTCCGGTGCACACCGGACATGTCCGGTGCGCCAGCCACGTCACCCGAACGTTAGGGTTCCGACCGTTGGAGCTCTTACTACTGGGCCAGCCTGGATGTCTGGTGGCGCACCGGACATGTACTGTAGAGTGTCCGGTGCGCCTCTTCGCGCGTGCCTGACTTCTGCGCGCTCTGGCACGCATTTAATGCGTCTGCAGGTGACCGTTGGCGCCGAAGTAGCCGTTGCTCCGCAGTTACACCGGACAGTCCGGTGTACACCGGACATGTCCGGTGAATTATAGCGGAGTAGCCGATGCGAATTCCCGAAGCTGGCGAGTTCGGAGTCGCTTCATTCCTGGAGCACCAGACACTGTCCGGTGTACACCAGACAGTCTGGTGAATTATAGCGGAGCGACTCTGCGTTTTCCCGAAGGTGAGGAGTTCAGCGCGTGGAGAACCCTGGTGCACCGGACATGTCCGGTGGTGCACCGGACAGCCCGGTGCGCCCGACCAGAGTGCCTTCGGTTGTCCCTTTGCTCTTTTTGTTGAACCCTTTTCTTGGTCTTTTTATTGGCTTATTGTGAACCTTTGGTACCTGTATAACTTATAGACTTGGGCAAACTAGTTAGTCCAATTATTTGTGTTGGGCAATTCAACCACCAAAATTAGTTTAGGAAATAGGTGTAAGCCTAATTCCCTTTCATAACCATTCGGGATGGAATACCTCTTTGATGAACCATGCCGTGAGTAGCTTGTGGACCTCCTCGCCTATGGCCCTGCGCTTTTCTTCGTCAAAACGGCGCAGGGTTTGCCTCATGGGTCGGGCTCCAGCTCGGATGTCCAGTGAGTGCTCGGCGACATCCCTCGGTATGCCGGGCATGTCCGAGGGACTCCACGCAAAGTCTTTGGCGTTTGCGTGGAGAAAGTCGACGAGCACTGCTTCCTATTTGGGGTCGAGCTCAGAGCCGATCCAGACTTTCTTGCTGGCGTCGTTGCTAGGGTCGAGAGAGACGGACTTGGCCACCTAAACTGGTTCGAAGTTGCCGGCGTGCCTCTTCGCTTCGGGCGCCTCCTTGGAGAGGCGTTCTAGGTCGGCGATGAGGGCCTCGGACTCGACGAGGGCCTCAGCGTACTCCACGCACTCCACGTCGCATTTGTACGTGTGGCGGTACGTGGATCCGACGGTGATGATCCCGTTTAGGCCCGGCATCTTGAGCTTGAGGTAGGTGTAGTTGGGGACGGCCATGAACTTGGCGTAGCACGGCCTTCCCAACACCGCATGGTAGGTTCCTCGGAACCCGACGACCTCGAAGGTGAGAGCTTCCTTTCGGAAGTTGGAGGGAGTCCTAAAGCAGACTGGTAAGTCGATCCGTCCGAGGGGCAGGATTCGCTTTCCGGGCGCGATCCCGTGGAAGGGTGCCGCACCGGCCCGGACCTCAGACCTAGCAACCCCCAAGAGTTCCAGGGTCTCGGCGTAGATGATGTTAAGGCTGCTGCCTCCGTCCATGAGGACTTTGGAGAGCCTAACGTTACCGATGATCGGATTGACGATGAGCGGGTACCTTCCTGGGCTTGGCACAAAGTCGGGGTGGTTGCCTCGGTCGAAGGTGATAGGCTTGTCGGACCAGTCTAGGTAGACTGGCGCTGCCACCTTCACCAAGCAGACCTCCCGGCGCTCCTCCTTGCGGTGCCGAGCCGAGGCGTTCGCCGCCTGCCCGCCGTAGATCATGAAGCAGTTGTGAACCTCTGGGAACTCTTCTTCCTTGTCGCCCTCCTTCTTGTTGTTGTCATGGCCCTTGCCATCTTCCGCTGGGGGCCCGGCCTTGTGGAAGTAGCACTGAAGCATGACACATTCTTTGAGGGTGTGCTTGACGGGACCCTGGTGATAGGGGCACGGCTCTTTGAGCATCTTGTCGAACGCACCGGCCCCTCTAGGAGGTTTCCGAGGGTTCCTGTGCTCCGCCGCAGAGACGAGATTCACGTCAGCGGCGTCGCGCTTCGCTTGCGACTTGTTCTTGGCCTTCTTCTTCGTGCCCCGCTGGACGGACGCCTTGGGGGCGTCTTTCTTCGGCTCTCCCTGAGGTTGCTTGTCCTTCGGGAAGATGGCTTCGACCGCCTCTTGACCTGAGGCAAACTTGGTGGCGACGTCCATCAGTTCGCTCGCACTGGTGGGAGTCTTGCGCCCCAGTTTGCTCATCAGGTCTCGGCAAGTGGTGCCGGCAAGGAAAGCCCAGATGACATCCGAGTCGGTAACGTTGGGCAGCTCGGTGCGCTGCTTCGAAAACCGCTGGATGTACTCTCGGAGGGACTCCCCTGGCTGCTGGCGGCAGCTTCGGAGATCCCACGAGTTTCCAGGGCGCACGTACGTGCCTTGGAAGTTTCCCACGAAAGCCTTGACTAGATCGTCCCAGTCGGTGATATGCGCAGGAGGCAGATGCTCCAGCCAGGCTCGAGCGGCGTCAGAGAGGAAAAGGGGTAGATTACAGATGATGAGGTTGTCATCATCCGCCCCCTACCTGGCGCGCCAACTGTCGGCGTTTCGGACCTGGGGGGTCCCTGGACTGACGAGTGAAATTGTCGCTGCGTGCCCCTGCCCAGATGGGTTGGCGCGGGATGGAACATAAGAGGTGGGACAAGCCTTGTATTATCCTGCACCAGGGTGCTCGTAATAGGGGTTACAAGCGTCGCGAGAGGGAAGAAGAGAGCCGGTCTGTCAGCCCGCCGTCCCCTCTGCGCGAGAGCCCTCTTTCTTTCCTCCTCGCGGGAAGGCCCTAGACCTCCCTTTTATAGATGCAAGGAGAGGGTCCAGATGTACAATGGGGGTGTAGCAATGCACTAACGTGTCTGGCAGAGAAATGCCTAAGCCCTATGTACGTGCCAACGTGGCTGTCGGGGGAGAGCTTGAGCCCTGTATACGTGATAGCGTGGCCGTCGGAGAAGCGCCTGAGCCCTATAGGAGCACAGCTGGTAGTGCGGCAAGGATCCTGCTGACGTCTCCTTGCTGCCGTAAGGGGCTAAGAGCCACCGGCGTCATGGTTGCACGCGGGGCACCATCATTACCCGTCACGGGGGTAAGCCAGATGGGACGCCGGTCTTGTTCCTTGTAGCCTGAGCTGGCTAGGGATAGGGTAATGATGTATCCCCTGTTGGCGCGGTCGGTCTGAGCCCAAGGTCGGGCGAGGCGGAGACTTCTCTTGAGGTCGAGGCCGGGGTCGAGCGAGGACGCGATTCCTCCCAAGACCGAGGTTGAGGCCGAGTCCAGAGGTCGGGCAAGGCGGAGACTTCCTCCCGAGGCTGGAGCCTGAGGTCGGGCGAGGCGGAGACCTCCTCCCGAGGCCGGAGCCTAAGGTCGGGCGAGCGGAGCTTCCTGTTGCACCCGAGGCCGAACTCGGTGGTTGATCGTGACTTGTTGTCAGCTTCACCTGGGTGGTTGGCACAGTAGTCGGAGCGGGGCGAGCGGTGCTGCTTTCCTGTCAGGTCAGTCAGTAAAGGGGGCGAAGTGACTGCGGTCACTTCGGCCCTGCCGACTGAGGCGCGTGTGTCAGGATACGGTGTCGGACGATCCTCGCATTGAATGCACCTGCGATGTGGTCAGTTGGTGAGGCGGTTTGGCCAAGGCTGCTTCACAACGAAGCCTGCCCGAGCCGGGCTTCGGGAGAGCCGAGGGGGTGCCCGCTGCCTGAGGAGGCCCTCGGGCGAGGCGTGAACTCGTCTAGGACTACTGCTCTAGCCCGAGGCTAGGCTCGGGCGAGGTCGCGTCCCTTGGGTAGACGAAGCCTTGACTTGAACCGCGCCCGTCAGTTGGTCTGAGGGTGTTTACCAGCTGTGATTAGGAGTGTTGGGGGTACCCCTAATTACAGTACCCGACATGACTTGATTTTGGAACTTGGAGAGGATTGAAGGCTTTGAATGTGTCTTTAAAGTATATTCTTTGCTCTTGTATTGAGTGTAGAGAGTGGAAAGCTTGGATGACTTGAATGGTGGTGGTTAGAGGGTATTTATAGCCCCAACCACTATTTTAGCTGTTGGCTGTTCTGTCTGTCGATGGGCACACCGGACAGTCCGGTTGCGCACCGGACACAATACTGTTCAATGTCCGGTGCGTGCTACATCAGCCGATGGTTGGGGTTTAGAGCTATTGACCGTTGAAGTCGTCTGTCCTTTTGGTGCACCGGACAGTCCGTTGGCACACCGAACAGTCCGGTACGACCTAACGTCGCAGACTGTCTTCTGACTTCTGACGCTCAGACTGCGGCGCAGTCAACCGCAGTCGACCGTTGGGCGAAGATGACCGTTGCTCGTGGTCTCACCGGACAGTCCGGTGGTACACTAGACAGTCCGATGATTTTTAGCCGAGGAGCGCTTTGATTTCCCGAGAGCGATCAGTTCGCGAAGTGGTCCAGCCTGGGCACCGGACACTATCCGGTGCACACCGGACAGTCCGATGCGTCTCAGGCTGCAGCAAGTTTGTTTTGCTCCAAACTTGCAGAATTGCCCCAAGGTTATTTTATTTTTATGTGTATATGGACTTTATGCACCTGAGAAAAAATATCAACTAGACAAACTAGTTAGTCCATAAGGTTTGTGATGGTCGTCAAACACCAAAATCGATTATAGGAAATGTTTAGGCCATTTCCCTTTCAGTAGTCAAGTTGAAAGTAGAAAGCAACAACAGTCAACTTCATCCAAGACATGTTGAAAACTGAATGTGATCAAATGATTTTATGTACCGTCGCAACACATTATGAAATAATTTATATATCGTTGCAACGCACAAAGCCTGGATGCACAAGGAGAAATTGGCATATTGTATGGAACAATTCATTTAAAATAAAGTAAAGTAAAATTTGCAACCCTATAACAACCAAACCAACAATTATGTAGACATGTGACTTCCTAATTCCTATGCATTGTCATCTAAGCTAGCTCCAGTTGCAATTGGTCTCAAACAAATAATGTCACAAATTCTAAACCCTAAACCGACTAATCACCATGCACATATTGTAAAGAAGATTCAAAAGTGAGCAGCTAGTCATGTAGAATCACACCATAAACTACATTGAATATAGCTAGGCACAAATGGATATTTTATATCAATCACATTACCGATATGTTGATGTAGGCCACAGGTCCAAACAAATCTATGTGAAGTAACTCTATTGGCCTTGAAGTCGTCATGATGTCCTTGGTGGGGTGGCTTGCTTCAACTTATTTTGGTGCCTCGCAAGCACTACATTGGTTAGTCCAATTACATGTTTAACTTTTTAGAAGCCAGTGAAGTTTTTCCAATTAAACATGGGTTAGTCGATAATGCCATAACCATCCAATCTTAGTTTTAGCATTTATGTTATTTTTGAATACGAGTAGCTTACATGATACATCTAATTTGATAACCTAGTCGTACGAGAATACAACTCTCTATAATTACAAATATGTCTTCCTTATCTATTAGTGTCATGTTCCATCTGTTTAGAACTATGTCTTGTCTCTCATATTCCAATAAGATCTTAGCCATATTTGTACTTCTGGAATCCTCTTTATATTAGACCTTCTAATAACCATAGTGACTGAGTTTATGGACTCTAGGCCGAGCCCATGGGCCTATCCACATGCGTCCGTCTCGTGGATACCCTGGTATCAGGGGCGAAGCTACACTATAGGTAGCGGATGCAAATGCACCCCCCCCCCAAACACAAAATCTATAGAATTGGTTAAAATTTCACCATATATGCACCCGTAAAATAAATTTCTATGCCTCCACAAGTCAAATGCACCACCCTCAATTTTACTCTAGCTTCGCCACTGCCTGGTATATATTATTTACATTATAATATTTGTGTTGTTCAAATATTTTTTTACTTCAACTAGATTTATAAAAAATAGCAATATTTGTATCTCAAAATAAATTTATTATAAGAAATAGATTCAATGATCTATATAATGGTACTAACTATATGTAATACAAGTTTTAATAGTTTTTTTATATATTTGGTAAAGTGCTTGACTTTTTGGAAAGCGAGAACGACATTTCTTTTAGTACAGAAAGAGTAGGTACGGATACTGCTCCTATCTAAATCTCGTTTTGATATGCACGTTTGTTTTGGGTTCGAGTGACAACTCTATTTATCTATACATATAAAAGTGGGCACTAATATTATTGCCTTGGGAAAAAAAATCTTTATCCACGACGAAAAGTGTTTAGATGGACCACCAGTGTACTGCATGTGTTGCATGGACCATGCACCATGGTCCATCCATGTGATGATTTGTGGTCAGTACATTTTCAGGTTGCGAGATGGTGCATGATGTTCTTTTAGTCTATTATTATTATAATATTAAGTAGTCGACAAATGGCAGCACGGCAAAAGATCTTTTTTGTGTGGCTGCAAGGGCGGGCAGCCAGGGTGGTACACGCAGTGAGCTGTCCTAAAAAGGTTCTGAAATGATTTTAAGCATGGATCGAGCAGGCCAAAAAAAAAAGGACACGTCTGCAGTCTGCTCTGCACATCTCTATCTGAGTTTTGTTTTGGATCAGCAAGCTGGAGCGAAAATGTGCCGCCTTTCCGATCGGTCAGCCTTGGAGTTTTCAGGACCATACTAATGTACAAGGTTTTTAGGAACAGTTTTGCTGCAACCTTCTTCAACACGTGCATGGCTTGTTTCAAGATAACAAAAGGATCCTTACGAGTCGTCGTGTTTTCAGGCGGTATTCTTGTGTTCAATCACGACGAGCCTGTTTAAGATGGCCTGGTCACCGTCTTTGCTGGTTTTTTATCTAGGAAAAAGAGAAGAGTAAAAAGGCAACTGATCCTAAGGGCTAGTTTCCATTTTCCCAACATATTCTTATTTTTCCTAAAAAATAAACTAATTTTCCTTTGTAAAATTGAAATCTCTCAGAAAAATTTGCTTGTCAAACTAGCACTAACAAGGTGAATGTTTGTCTAGACGTTATAAGGGCATGTACAACCATAAGAACATCTCCTTAAAAATAGTTTTAAGAGCATTTTTTGTGTTATCTCCAATAGTACACCTAAATGCAAACGTAAAATTAAAACATGCCATAGTTTCTTTGGCTCACATGTGTTCGTTCACGTGCAACAAAAACAGGCCATTTTTTCTGCTAAAACCGCCTGTGAATTATCTCTACCGCGTCTCTGCCCCAGACATAGCTCTCCTCGATTCGTTGGGGGTAATCAGGTAAGCAAGTTTTGCTTTAATAATTCAAGTCTGTTGATTACGCAGTGAGTTGAAAAATATTTTTTTATCACCCGTAGAGATGGCAATGGGTATATACGTGTTGGTAGTAGCATTCCATTCTCGTACCTATCAGAAAAATAATACATGATCGCGGATACAAAATCTTACTAGTACTCGTACTCGTACCCGCGCGAGTAATTTTACCCGTTGGATAACACGTAGCCACTAGGAAGGTCTCAAATCCTAATACTCCGATCACTCAAAATGTCAAATAAATACACAAAAAAATAATTTCAACGTGAAATATAACAAAAATATAACAAACCATATGATTATATAACTTGATAGTTAAATAAACAATAGCCGAAGAAAGATTTTATTTTAACTAAGATGAACTTTCTTAGATGATAACAGTGGTATTATACGGGTACATTTTACCCACGGGTATACGGATATAGGTAGTACCCACCCATACTGGTTCCCGTGTACCCAACGGGTAGAGGTTGTTGTTCATTAACGTACCCGCGTGTATAGAAATCATTCCATAGCCACCTAGATATTGGGTAAAACCTGTCGGGTATTCGGATACCCGTTGCCTTCCCTGTACTTTCTAGTCCATAGTTCGTCAAATTAAAATGTGTCGTCGCATTGAGAACACACCAAACGAAAAAACGACGGATGGGCCTGCCAGAGACTTGCTGGGTTGGCATGACACGTTTGGGGAACCAAAACGTCCCCCTTTTGTAACTACAAAATGGAAAATTTCTAGGGCTATGAAAAAGTTGGGAAATGTTTAAGAGCTCTGTTGGAGGCTTGATTTTTCCTATTTGTCTTTAACTCTAAGTTAGGGGATATTTTAAGAGACCTCTTGTAGATGCTCTAAGGCTGCTAGATCGTTTTTCATGTACAGAAGATAGCTAAAAGATTGTATGATACAATTATGAGCTTCTAGTCATAAATATAGTTAAGAGACAATATACGTAGAGAGTTGTGTAGAGACTGGTTCTCCGTGAAAGATCGTCTCTTATACTATTTTTTTAGCCCCCTCAAGAGACCTACATTAAATGGGGTTGACCCTAGTTAGTGTGGGTTCTCTAGGGGTTTGTTGGGATAAAATACAAAGAGACGGATTCTTCGTGAAGAGTGTGTCTCCACACGATTCTTTATATTTATTGTCTCTTAATTGCATTTATAATCTAGAGACTTAGAATTATATCATGTAATATCTTAGCTCTCTCTCTTGTATGCTTAGAAAAGCGAACCATAGTTTCAGGGTGGTACAAGCCATATAGGTCTTTGTTTTTATCTGTTTTTCTTATTAGTAGGTGAGGCTTCCCATGGCATGTCATATATTAGATGATATAACTAATAATTCATTCCAAAAAGACCATCATAGAGTGAGTAAGAGAGAGACGGAGAGAGAGTAAAGAAATAAATTCCAAAAAGAGAGGGAGAGGATGAGGGCAAGAGTGGCCCATGTGTAGGCCCATAACGAAAAGCACTAATAAAAGCGGAAAGCTCCTTTTGCCGGCCTCCATTACTTTTCTAGCCCAGACCTGTCTACCTCCACAGGGGCATCAATGCACCTCCTGCTCACCGACATGCGGGACACTAAGGCTACCGGCCCCACCTGACATGGACACGCGCTTTCCCGTGGATGCTAATTTCTCCAGCCCGGGATGCTGCGTGCCACCACAGGGTGATTTGGCGCGCGCGGGCCCCACACCGGGTGAACTCGTGGCTGAGGATTGCTCTCCGGCCGGTCGCGGGGAACCGGCCGAGCGGAGCCCCAGTAAAGTAAAATATGTAAACCACTGGCGCCTCGTTTGTTAAAAACACCCTTTGGTTGTTCCATATACTTAACAGGTCCACAGCTCTCTTAGTTTGCAGTGTGCGCACCAGCACGGAACGTTGGAATGGCCATGCATCACAGCCGTTGATTTTTGCACCTAACTAGCTAAGCAAGCTACACTACATACATAGGACGAGTATGCAATTAGTGGAATAGTAGATGGGTGTGATTGCACGGACGCGTGCCACAAATTGGGCAAATCTTTTTCCCCTTTCAGGCGTCGCCAACTCCACTTGTCAGATCTTGCCCGTATGGTATGGAGCTCGCCGGAGCCGCGCCCCCTCACCCGCCGCCGGAATCCCACGTGGCGCCGCCCCGCCCACCTCCGCAGCCGCCGGAAGAGGTGAGCTCGCACCCTCTTCTCTTTCTTGTCAAAACTTGTTCTTGCCTCTCCCCTCTGCTTCCTCGACGTCCGGAACCTCGTCCTTTAACCCGCCGCCGCCATCGACCTGTCCCTCCCCACCGTTGCAGCGAGCTCGTACGCCTCTAACTCAGATTCTAGGAGGAGTTCCCGGCCACCCCCCCCCCCCCCCCCCCAAAAAAAAAAACGGTGCTGCTGTCTTCAGTCCTCCCCATCAGTTGTTCTTCATCAGGTCCTTTATTGTTCCTTTTGACTATTTGATTCGAGAGAGAAAAAAAAAGTTGCGACTTTCATGATCCAAGCATATCTTTTCCCCTTTTCCAATACTTGCAACTGCTCTGGCTGGTGGCTGCCGCCTCTGTTCTCGTTAGAAACTTTGCAGATAATCCTAGTAGTACTGCAAGTGCAAGATATGGTCCGATTGTCCCTCTAGCTGCGGATTGTTGTTTCTTATTCTATGGAGACTAGATTAGGTTAGCTACACATCATGGCAACCTACTTTTCCGTTAAGCTGGTTGGTGCAATTGCAAAAGGCTGACTTTGGGGCTGTGTTTTACAACAACTAGTAGCCGTATGACTTACTAGGGCTCAATTTGTCTCTGAACAACCGATGCTTCGGTTTTTTGTGAGAATATGCAGAGAGAAGATCAGCTACTCGTAGTGGATAGGCGAATTCCCTTTCCCTCGCTTGAGTACTCATTAAAGCCATTTCTTGATGTGCCTACCCGTCCGGTTCTGTGGAAGTAGTGTTTCTAAACAGCTTGGATTAGGTAGAGCTCTATTCTATCCCTTGTCAAGTTTAGCCTTGTGATGCAGAATTGCAAAATTGCTTTTCTGCTGCAAGTTTTTATTTTGTAGTTTCTTGATTTGGGTGTTGGTAGCCAGTTTTGGATAGGTTGATGGGGATCCTCTATAAGGTTTTTAACCTTGATGCTATGATGCGCGGAGCCAGAAAATTTGAGACCATACCGCTAAGGCCTTGTTTAGCTACTCTAGCATTCACCTCAATCCACATGTATTGAGGTGAATTAAAGATGTAAATTAAACTAATTACACCCTAATCAACCTCAATACATGTGGATTGGGGTGAATATTAGAGGACCCAAACAAAGACTAAAGGTACTGTGACATCTTGGTTTGGATCCACATGCAGTTATGGCACCATGGATACAGTTGTTCCTGAGCATAGATTTGATTGAGGTCGGATTTCCCAAAATACTGAAACAAAACGGGCCTACCCGCTATGCGGCTACTAGAGTTAATGGTCCTATGACAAAGGAATAACAACCATAAGATGTAACACTCAAAGTACTAAATGTAAAAAGTACAGTGTAATCAAGCAGAAGGTTATTACATCATGCATATGGCTATGCAAAACAATGTTTTGCACTATAGACTACATTGTTTACATAGTGGAGTTTAAAATGAGATACGAGGATGAGTAAGCTGCTAGATATATAGTCTCAATGATAACATACTGGAGAGATTAGTTCCTGCAATAAGTACAGTAACACCATCATCGCTCATATCTTGATGGAATATGATGTACCACTGAAGTATATCTGCTTTGACCTTGGCAAACTAGTTCTGTGAAAACATGCTGATTAAGGTGTTCCTCTTTTATTTTACAAATAAGATGTCAAGGTTTGCTAGCTGCCAAGATTTTTAGCTTCTGTAAGGAGGGAATGAAAGATAATCACTGACTGTAGTGAAGAGGATATATAATTATGTGTCTTCCAAGCAAACACGGAGTAAATGTCTTAGATATAAGCATATAACTATATAAGCATCGAGTACTTGCTTGGCTCCTTGGATTTCTAAAGTTATGTTATTTGCCAGTAAATGTCATAGACATATTTTACATCATCTTACAATCATATTTCCTTCTATGTCAATACATGTATTTTACTTAGTCTTCGTGTATTTGTCAGGATGTATGTGAAGATAGAGGGGTCATGAGTGTCACCGGCGAAAAGCCATGCACACATCGGGAATCAGATGTTGGTCAGACAAATAGTTGTAGCCTTAACAATTCCAGTGAGTGTGAGAATCATACACCCAGCAACGACGAAATATCGGAACCAGAGTCCAATTTGGAGATGGCCAAGACTGAAGGCGGCGATGTGCCGAGCGGAGAGAAGGTCCTGAAGAAGCCAGACAAGATCCTGCCGTGCCCTCGCTGCAACAGCATGGACACGAAGTTCTGCTACTACAACAACTACAACATCAAGCAGCCAAGGCATTTCTGCAAGAGCTGTCAGAGGTACTGGACCGCAGGCGGAAGCATGAGAAACATCCCCGTTGGTGCTGGGAGGCGCAAGAGCAAGAGCTCCAGCGCGAGTTGCCGCAGCGTGTTGATTCCAGTTCCAGGCAGCAGCAGTGTAGCTAATCCTGGGGGAGAGGCTTCCCTGTTTCCGTTGTCCGTAAAAGCAAACCAAGCAGCGGTTAGCTTCGGGCCTGATTCCCCCCTCTGCACCTCCATGGCCTCCGTGCTGAAGATCGGAGGAGGAGGAGGAGGAGAGCAGGTTAAGAGCTGCAGCCCTGCCTCAGCAGCAGCAGCACAGCCCAGGAACGGAGAAACCCAGACCCAGACGTGCGCACCTTCTTCTGCTGCTACAACACCATCAGATGGTCCAGGGAATGGATCGCAGAAAGGAGCAGAGAGCGCACACCAAAACCAAAACCAAAACCAAAACCAAAACGGAATCATTGGGCACAGCAACGGAGTCACTCCAGTGCATCCTATACCGTTCTTCCCCGGACCGCCTTTCGTGTACCCCTGGAGTCCAGCATGGAACGGCATTCCCGCCATGGCAGCGGCGGTGTGCGCAGCGCCAGCGACAGCCGAAGCAGCGATTTCATCAGAACACGGCACCGCGAGCAGCACCGTCCAGTGGAACGTGCCACCAGCGATCGTGCCCGTGCTGCCGCCGGGGTTCTGCGGCCCGATCCCAGTCCCGGTAATCCCGCCGCCTTCCGTCTGGCCACTGATCACTCCCCCCTGGCCCAACGCAGCATGGAGCGCGGCGTGGCTCGGGCCTAGCGCTAGCGTGCCGCCGGGGTCATCTCGGAGCAGCGGCAGCGGCAGCAGCACGTGCTCCGAAAGCGGCTGCGGCTCCCCCGTCCTGGGGAAGCACTCGAGGGAGCCGAGGCCGCAGGGCGACGAGAAGGCGGAACGACGGTGCCTGTGGATCCCCAAGACGCTCCGGATCGACGACCCTGTGGAGGCCGCCAAGAGCTCGATCTGGACGACGCTCGGGATCGAGCCTGGCGACCGGGGCATGTTCAGGCCGTTCCAGTCGAAGCATGGACGGCAGGAGCGGCAGGCGTCCAGCGCCGCTCGGGCCCTGCAGGCCAACCCGGCGGCTCTGTCGCGCTCTCAGTCTTTTCAGGAGACGACGTGATTACTACACTACAGAGCAGAGCGTTGCTGAAACCTGTGTGGCATTACTTACTATTCAGAGACGATTGTATTTCAAGGGGGCAAATGAGAGAGAGCGAGAGAGAGATTATATGTTCTGTACAATATGATTGGCAACGGACACCGTTACTGTAACTGTAACCATTGGAAGAGTGCATCCTCAAACAGTGTGTTGTTTCCATGTAGAGCGTGCCCCCAACATGTTGGGTTGGTGGTGATCAGGTTTCCAGCGCGTGCGTGCTTGGTTGTACAAGAATAACTGTCAATAGCTTCCCTTCCCTTCCCTCGAGTCAGTCATTGTGTTACGCTGGTCGCGATATTTTTTTTTTTGCAACTTACCTATTTTTTTAAAAAAACAATCACATTTGAAACCCTGCACGATCTTATGTCATTTTTTAACCCTTTACAGGACGCTATAGCTCATGGCGCTGAGTTAACACGGCTCGGTGTCATAGACTATGACGCCGAGGTATTTAATGCGTTGGACTAGAGATGGTAATGGGACCCCATGGGGAATTTTCCTATTAGAGGACGGGTATAATACTAATTTAGTTTCTGTGAGGATCTAAATGGGAAAAATTTAATCTCCGTTGGGTTCGTGGGACAGGTATGAGAAATCATCCCCGTCCCTGTTTCTCGTGTACCCGCCTCACGAAACTTTTTTATCCAAGTTAGTCAATTTATTTGTTAAAATTATAGTAAAAACTCAATGCATGACATGTTATAAAATAGCAAACTAAACTCTAAAGTAGATGTCTCTTGTAATTTTCAATCTTGTTTGTTAAATTTGTATTAATTTGATACGATCAATTTAAATTTATCTTTAAAAATCGATACTTCTAGCGGGGATAGATTAGGGTTTAGGGTCGCGGAGTTCCCCATGAAGATAAATTCCCTAACGGAGACAAGGATGAGAAAAAAACTCTCCCGTAAGCGTTTGAAGGGACTAGGACGGAGAATTTCTCTTCAGGGCTTGTTCGGTTATTTTCAATCCATATGGATTGGAGGGGATTGATAGGGATTAGGAAAAATTTTAACTTACTAGAAATTAAAACCCCTTCAATCCCTCTCAATTCATATGGATTGGGGTAGAACCGAACAAGCCCTCATGGGGACGGAATGGAGAACCCTTCCCCGATGAAGAAATCCCGGTTGCCATCCCTACGTTGGACTCTTGTGTTGATGTTTATATGTCAGAGCTTGGCGATATGATTCACGGTGCCGAGCTTCCATCTCGGGTGGTCGCTAAATTCAAAATACTTGCATGTCTTACATATGTGAATCCAACGCAAAAAGGCACCATGGAAGTCTTTCTATTATCGGAAGCCGCACCTGCCCATGCAAACATAGTCAGACAGACACGTGATGTTCTCCTACATTTGAGCACAGTCAGAGTAACATGTAGAAAAAACTGGGTCACAGAAAGTGTTCTTCCGAAAATGCAAATGATGGGCTCTTCTTTGTAGAAATATTTCTAGAATGTCATCGTGAATAAAGTACTAATACTCCCTAAAATGATAAGGTCTGTAAGTCTGTTTCGTCTCACAATCACAGGACAAGGCTATGACAATTTTTCCCTTCCTCCGTTAATATCTACCCTAGCTACCGATTTTTTTTGTATTTTAACCTATTTTTTGAAAACATTTCACAGGACAGACTTAATGTTGTTTTTGGACCATTTGTTCGGCGACACGGACCGTGGCGCCAAGGTAACTGCCGCGCTGGCGACAGCCCCGGTCCTATGATTTTGAGGGCCCCCGGCGAACTGATCGTGGTGGGCCCTCTATATTATAAAAAATTTCTATATTATGCAGCGGAGCATATTAATACTTCGTAAATAAATGATGATATGTATTGAAATTATTTTTTTTAAACAATCTAAGAAGCTAGATAATATACATCGGTACAAATTAGCACTTTGCAGGTTGAAAAATAGGAACGACGATCGCCGAATAACCTAAATTCTGATTGTTCGACCATGCGTGTTTGGAGGCTAGCGCAGTGGTGCCCAACTCCGTGGAATCCTGGAGGGTTGGATCGGCGAGATGGCAAACGACGATCACGTGGAGGGTGTGGTCTCATAGACGCTCGGAGACGTGAGCGTGACGACTAGGCAGTGGGCAACGCGTGCTACATTGTCCGTGTGCACCGGGCGTCAGTGTGCCCAGTCCTCCCGCCCTGTTGGCTACCTATACTATTTTACTACTAGCATATAACCCGTGCTAACGCTACGTTCCTGTGAAGAGGAGAGGGGTGGACGATGACGGTGGTGGCGCGAGGGGAGAGATTGATGGCGGTGGGGACGCGGGGAGGGGAGGGCTAAAGGATGATCAAATAATATTGTTTGTTAGATTTGAGTGAGCAAAATAGATGATGTTCTTCAATGATATAAACCGTTAATTTTGATGTTATGTTAAATATGGTTGCAATTTGTTTGATGGATTTCGTAAATATTATAGGTGTTTGAGTTATTTGGTTAGATGGGTTTTGTAAAGTGTAAACTGATATATTATATAGTGTTATAGATACTAAATATTGGGCCCCTAAGAATTTTGGGCCCCCGGCCGTCGCCTCTCTCGCATAGGCTCAGGGCCGGCCCTGGCTGGCGAGTGAGGGATGACGCGGCGCCGATGTGTCCCCTAGCTCGACGCCACAGATCTTGGCGCCGAGCTATTTAATACATGCCAGTGTCCTCTTCCACACACCAATTTCCATTCCTATCGTGCCGCCGCGGCCCGTCCCTCACCGTCGCCCTTCGTCGCCTCCACCCTTCCTCCTCTCCCGCGCGCTGTCACTCGTCCGCCACCGCCCCGGCCTGTCCCTTGCCGTCGCTATGAGCCGCATTCACCTTTCCCCATCCTGCGTGCGTCGCCACCCGTCCGCCACTACCCCGAGGTGCCTCCTCGGGCGTCGTCTGTCCTCCATCGCGGCCACACGACACTGGCGGACGCCGCCGCCGCGCCCCTGCGGTACATGCTCCACCTCCTCTATCTGTCCAATATAGTTACTACATTTTTTAGCATATGGTTAGTATTTCTGTGTTGCTGGCATATGTTTAGCACTGTCGGCGTTTCGAGACCGGGGGGTACCTAGGCCGACGAGTGAATGTCGCCGCGTGCCCCAGCCTAGATGGGTCGAGCGCGGGGCCGAGCGCGAAGGGGGGAGAGTGAGGCGGCCGGAGACCGGCGTGAGAGAGGTGGGAATCCCGCGGCCTTCGTGTTCGTCCCGCGCCCAGGTCGGGTGCGCTTGCAGTAGGGGGTTACAAGCGTCCACGCAGGAGAGGGAGCGAGCAGCTTCAAGCGAGCGCGTGTCTCGTCCTCGTCCCCGTGCGGCCAACCCTCTCTAAGAGGGCCCTGGTCCTTCCTTTTATAGGCGCAAGGAGAGGATCCAGGTGTACAATGGGGGGTGTAGCAGAGTGCTACGTGTCTAGCGGAGGAGAGCTAGCGCCCTAAGTACATGCCGTTGTGGCAGCCGGAGAGATTTTGGCACCCAGCTGGTGTGATGTCGTGGCCGTCGGAGGAGCGATGGAGCCTGGCGGAGGGACAGCTGTCGGAGCGGTTGAATCCTTGCTGACGTCCTCTTGCTTCCGTAAGGGGGCTGAGAGCCGCCGTCGTCACAGAGTATGCAGGGCGTCATCATTGCCTATCTGGCGGAGCGAGCCAGATGGGACGCCGGTCTTGTTCCCTGCGGCCCGAGTCAGCTCGGGGTAGGGTGATGATGGCGCCTCCTGTTGACATGGCTGGTCTGCGCCCTAGGTTGGGCGATGTGGAAGCTCCTCCGAAGCCGAGGTCGAGTCTGTCTTCCGTGGCCGAGGTCGGGTCCGAGCCCCAGGTTCGGGCGAGGCGGAGATCGCCGGCTGATGCCGGGGCGGAGTCCGAGCCCTGGGGTCGGGCGAAGCGGAGTTCGTCGTCTTCTGGGGCCGAGCCCAAGTCCGAGCCCTGGGTCGGGCGGGGCGGAGTTCGCCGTCTTCCGGGACTTAGCCCGAGTCCGAGCCCTGGGTCGGGCGGAGTTCGCTGTCTTCCGGGACTTAGCCCGAGTCCAAGCCTTGGGTCGGGCGGAGCGGAGTTCGCCGTCTTCCGGGACTTAGCCCGAGTCCGAGCCCTGGGTCGAGCGGAGTTCGTCGTCTTCCGGGACTTAGCCCGAGTCCGAGCCCTGGGGTCGGGCGAAGCGGAGCTTCCTATGGTGCCTTCGGCAGGGCCTGATTGCCTGTCAGTCTCACTCTGTCAAGTGGCACCGCAGTCGGAGTGGCGCAGGCGGCGCTGTCCTTCTGTCAGGCCGGTCAGTGGAGCGGCGAAGTGACGGCGGTCACTTCGGCTCTGCCGGCTGGGGGGCGCGCGTCAGGATAAAGGTGTCAGGCCACCTTTGCATTAAATGCTCCTGCGATTTGGTCGGTCGGTGCGGCGATTTGGTCAGGGTTGCTTCTTGGCGAAGGCAGGGCCTCGGGCGAGCCGGAAATATGTTCGCCGCTGGAGGGGGGCCTCGGGCGAGACGGAAATCCTCCGGGGTCGGCTGCCCTTGTCCGAGGCTAGGCTCGGGTGAGGCGTGATCGAGTCCCTCGTATGGACCGATCCCTGACTTAATCGCACCCATCAGGCCTTTGCAGCTTTATGCTGATGGGGGTTACCAGCTGAGAATTAGGAGCCTTGAGGGTACCCCTAATTATGGTCCCTGACAGTAGCCCCCGAGCCTCAAAGGGAGTGTTAGCACTCGCTTGGAGGCTTTCGTCACACTTTTTTGCAAGGGGACCAGCCTTTCTCGGTTGCATTTGTTCCGGTGGGTGCGCGCGAGCGCACCCGCCGGGTGTAGCCCCCGAGGCCTGGGAGGAGTGGTTTCACTCCTCCGAGGTCTTAATGCCTCGCGTAATGCTTCGGCTGGTCTGGTCGTCCCTCATGCGAGCTGGCCGTAGCCCGGGTGTACGGTCGGGTCCCAAGTTCTCGGGCTGGTATGTTGACGCTGTCAACGGTTCGGCCGGAGCCGGGTTTGCGAGAGCAGCCCCCGAGCATCTGCACAGGGCGAGAGGACGATCAGGGACAGACTCGACTTTTTTGCATACGCCCCTGCGTCGCCTTTCCGCAAGGAGGAGGGGGGAAAGCGCCATGTTGCCCTCGATGGGCGCCGAACATGGTGTCTCCGGTGAGCTGCAAGCGGGTAATCCGAGTGGACGCCCGTGCCCCGTTCGTTAGGGGTCGGCTAGGGGCCCAGGGGCACGCCCAAAAGTACCTGCGAGTGATCTGCCGGACCCGGTCCCCTGGCGACGGGTCCGAGGGCTCGATGCCTCCCTCCGATGGGATTCTGTTACAAGATCGTTCCCGCTGGTCTCGGAAATGTCCTAGGGTACCTCGGGAGCGCAGCCCGAGCCTCGGCTATGTATCGAACGTACCCATGGTCATCCCTCGCTCGGCGTCTGAGGCGGCTGTGAACCCTTCGGGGGCCAGCCTTCGAACCCCTGATCAGTAATGGGCGCGGAGCCCGAGTAGCCTGAGGCGGCCGTTGAACCCTTCCGAGGGGCCGGCCTTCGAACCTCTGACCAGTAGTGGGTGTAGGGCCCACGCGATCTGAGGCGGCTGTCGAACCCTTCCGAGGGGCCAGCCTTCGAACCTCTGATCAGTAGGGAGGCTCGGAGCCTGGTTCCTTCACGGGGAAGGATCCTTTTCGGGGTATCCCCCTTTCCCGGTCCCTGTTGCAAGAGAGATAAAGAGGAAAAAAGGAAAAGGATACGAAATCGAACGACGCGGCGTACCTTTTTTGACGCGGTCATTATGGCGAAGGCGAAGCGTCGCCCGCTTCTCCTGCCAAGGGCGCCGTCTGTCCCGCCGCGGAGTTAATGCAACAGGTCGAGTGGTTAGCGGGGCGGCCGTTGCGCGTGCGCGAGCCGTTCGAGGAACGGAGCACGGGCGCGTTGTCTTCACGCCGTGAGAGAGGGTTCTCTCGCTGCCCCCGGACGGGACGTGAGCTTGGCTGACGACATGGCCGCTGCTCCTGCCCGCCTGCCACCGCCATTACTGCCGGCCCATTTTTGGCCGCATTGACCGCCGCGCCAGGCTGGCGCTGCTGGGTCGTGCGCTGGGTCGCCTCGAGTCGCGGTATTGGCTCCGCAGTCGAGGAGGTACGGTAGTGGCGCGAGTGGCGGTGCTGTTGCATGCACGAAGCATTCGGCGCGCCGGTTGCCTGACGCGTGGGCCTGGGCCTCCATGCTGGGCGTGTTGGGAGTCGGAGAAGCGCGCCCACTTGGCGCGGTTGCATGCCGCCTGCATGGTTGCCCCCCCCTTTCGCCCGCTGGTCTGGGCAAAAGTGGAGGGTCGCTTGTAACCGCTGGGCGGTTGTATGCACCGCGCGCGGCGGTTTGGCTTCTTCTGCTCTGAGTCGGCTTGCGTGACGTGTGGGACCCAGCCCCCGCGCCGTAGGGGAGGACCTTGGAGTGTGTTGGAGAAGACTCAGACCATGACGGCTGGGGACGCAAGTAGGGAGAGCCGCCTTTAAAAGGAGGGTGACCCCCTTGGAAGGCAACCATGTCTTCGCGCTCCCTTATGCATCGTGTCTTTCCACCTTCCAAGCCCCCGGATGGGGGAGATCCGTCGTCTTTCCGCCTCGTCGTTGGAGGAACACAACTCCGTGGGAGTTGGTACCTTTCAGCCATCGTTCGGCTTCAAGGATTTTCATCATGCCGCCCGGCTGCAACCCTCCACCGGCGGTCACCCAAGATGGTGACCTCCAGTTTGATGGTGGGGGAAAGCGAGCCGGGCTGCGGCCTCTGCCCCTCCCTCAGCCTCAAGGATTTTCATCACCAGGGCTGGGGAGGGGAGTGAGCCGAGTTGGTGCCGAAATTCGTCAACAGATAGATGGGCACGTGGCCAATACAGAAGGTGGTTTTGTGGGATATGGTGAGCAGCATATGTGGACACATAAGTCTGGCTTGACTCGGCTCCCCTATTATGACGACCTGCTCCTTCCACACAACATTGACGTGATGCACACTGAAAAGAATGTTGCCAAGGCACTATGGGCAACAATTATGGATATTCCTGATAAGTCAAAGGATAATGTGAAGGCAAGAGTGGATCTGGCAGCGTTATGTGATAGACCAAAACTAGAGATGAAGCCGCCAAGTGGCGGAAAGACGTGGAGAAGGCCTAAGGCCGATTTCGTCCTAAGCAGGGCCCAGAGGAAGGAAGTACTTCAGTGGATCAAGATGTTGATGTTCCCTGATGGGTATGCATCTAACCTGAGTAGGGGGGTGAACTTATCTACTATGCGAGTCTTAGGGATGAAGAGTCATGACTTCCACATATGGATTGAACGGATTCTTCCTGCGATGGTTCGAGGCTATGTCCTTGAGCATGTCTGGCTAGCGCTTTCAGAGTTGAGCTATTTCTTCCGTCAGCTTTGTGCAAAAGAGTTATCTCGGACCGTTGTTGCAGACTTGGAAAGATTGGCCCCCGTGTTACTGTGTAAGCTTGAGAAGATATTTCCACCCGGCTTCTTCAATCCAATGCAGCATTTGATTCTTCATCTCCCCTATGAGGCACGAATGGGGGGCCCCGTGCAGGGACGTTGGTGCTATCCAATCGAGAGATGTCTAAAGACTATTCGAAAGAAATGTAGAAATAAATGCAAAATCGAGGCTTCCATTGCAGAGGCATACATTCTAGAGGAGGTCTCAAACTTCACAACAACTTATTATGGTGACAAACTGCCGAGCATGCATAATCCACCCCCTCATTACAATGATTGCGACAATGAATCGAACCTTAGCATATTTCGAGGCCAACTCGGAAGCGCAAGTGGCTCGACCACCAAGACCCTGACACATGAAGAGTGGCGGCATATCATGCTATACGTATTGACCAACCTTGAAGAGGTGACGCCATACATGGAACAATTTCTTCATGAATTCTGGCGTCGATCAAGGGATCCCGCTCCACATGAATATGACGCTCTTCTTAGAAAGGGTGCGAGAAATGGGTTGCCCGATTTCATTTCCTGGTTCAAACGTAAGGTACGTGCTTAGTTTGTAAAAGAGATACGTCTTTGAACACAATTTAGCGTCTTTTAACTTGCGAATACTTGCAGGGCCAAAGAGATCCGTCTATGAGTGCCGAGTTGAGACAAGTAGCCAACAGCTTTGCTTATAGGGTCAAGAAATATTCTGGGTATGACGTCAATGGATACCGTTTTCGCACAACACACTACGACAAAAGTCGGCCCAATCGGAAAACAACGTGTTCTGGAGTCTTTACGCCGGGCCTTGACAATGTCGATTATTTTGGACGAATCGAAGAAATATATGAGCTCAATTTTTATGGTTCCAAACCTCTTACTCCAGTGATATTCAAATGTCATTGGTTTGACCCTCAAGTGACGAGACGGACACATTCTAATTTTGGGATAGTCGAAATTCGACAAGATTCCACCTTAGCAGGAGACGATGTCTATATCGTGGCCCAACAGGCCACACAAGTATATTATCTCCCATATGCGTGTCAAACGAAAGAACATCTTAAGGGTTGGGATGTTGTGTATAAGGTATCGCCGCACGGGAGGTTACCTGTTCCTAACGATGAAGATTACAACTTAGACCCGGACACATGATGGAGAGTTCTTCCAAGAAGATGGGCTAGAAGGGCGATTTGAGATAGACTTAACTGAAGCTATCGGAATGGACGTAGATATTGAAATGGTTGTTGATGAGGAGGATGATGAGGTGCAAAATGATAATGACTTAGTAATCCTTGAAGGCAATGACGAGGTTGCGTCTTCCGATGGTGTTGAGATTGAAATGCTTGATAATGATGATGAGAGTTATGATCCGGCTAACCCCGACACATATGAAGATTATTTTTAATCGATGTAATGCTATATGACTTTTTATTTCGCACCTGTTTTTAAATACATCTTTTTATATGTGCTTATTTGTTTACTCTTAATTGCAGGTTGTTGGACAAATATGGTGGGCGGTTTCCAGAGGAGGAGGAGGGGGAGGAGGAGTAGGACGGCGGACGATGCAGAGCAGGCAGCGCAGCAGGACGAGGCAGAGCAGGCAGCGCAGCAGCAGGCGGCGCCTCAGGACGACGACGACCAGCAGCAGGACGCCTCAGGTTCAGGCGGCTCTAGTTCGAGGAGCATCTACCTGCGAGGCCCCGCGAGTCTCCCGCCGCGTCCCATACTTCGGGACAGACGACCGCTGATTCGGCCAAAAGGGGAGAGGTATGTAACTTTATGTTCTTCATTCTTGTTCATATTATGTGTTCAAAATCATAATATAAACAAATACTTTTTATTTATCACTTGGACAGGTCTTGGATGGTTTTGGATTATGCTGGGGGTCATCGTCGCCCCCCCCCCAATAACATCCTCGGCCTGCTGTGCAGGGAACACTTCCCTGGACTTGTGGAGTACGCCGGAGTGACGGGCCCAGCCTTCACCTTCGACCACTACGCCGTCGCCCCCGATGCAGTAGACCGGGACGGCAGAGAATTCAATAACAAGGCGGAGCGGGTGAAGTAAGAGCTGTGGGTAAGTCTTAGTATAATGTAAAATATGTCGCATTCGTTGCAAATTCTTGAAATAATGTATGGATACATCGTTTTTGTATGCAGGATTTCTTCAGATGCGATGCTGGATACGAGGCTAGGGCGGATGTGGTGGCCACCACGAGCTGTAAGAAGCTCGTCGTGGACATGCACTATGAGGCCCGCATCCAGGCCGTTATCACCTACCACGGCTCCGTCCTTGGGGAGAAGGTGACCAAACCTCAAGCCCGAACCATGTCGTTGACCAGGGAGCAGTACCTGCAGGTAAAGTCATGCATGTTTGGTACCAGTACTCCATGCATGAATTTTATTTTATCTTCTGATATGCACTTTATGTGTTTACTTTGTAGGTGATTCCACATTGGTGCGCCGCACATCCTCTGTGTTGGGAGCAGATGGTGGATAGGTGGTGTTCGGCTGAGTGGGACGAGGCGCGCACAGCTAGCCGGGAACGGCGTTTGATGATGCAAGGCCCCTCCCACCACCAAGGCAGCCGGAGCCTGGGCCAATATGCCGAAGCATGGGTACGCCACCTTTTTTATTTAGATATATAGCACTAAGTTAGATATTATTTCTAACTATCTCGTTGATTTTCGTTGCAGTCGGCGTCACATGGTGGCAGGCCTTGCTCCACCTTCTCGGCCTATGCTATGGCCCATAAGGGTAAGGCGACGTCCGACGTCACCTACAACCCGGATGACGGGCCCGAGGCCTACACCAACCCCACCGTCTATAGCCGCCTCCATGACTACACCGCCATGGCGCAGGAGGTCCATGGCCCAGACTATGATCCGAGCACCGAGCCGATCGACCCCGATGTGCTCATGAGGGTCGGAGGAGGCAAGAGACATGGGCGGTACTGGATTGCCGACGGGGCAATCGACTCGTCCTCCACTCCCACTCTGTCTCAGGTGAGAGCAAGGAGCACGGGCTCGAGTCCAGCCATACGACCTCGGCACGACAGCTCACAACATCGCATACAACAACTCGAGGTTAGTGCTTCTGTAACTCGTCCTTTCTTGAGTTATATACCTTCTCTTTGAGTTACTATAACGTTGGCTTGTAATATTACAGACCCAACTAGAAGAAGAGAGGAGGGAACGTCAAGAGATGGAGGCGAGGATAATGGCGGAGCGGGCGACGGCTGATCAGAGGATGGCGGAGATGTTCCAGTACATGCAGAGCCTTGGCGCCGCACAGGGCATTGCTCTGCCACCTCCATTGTTCCCCCAGTTGACCCTACTCTCTTCCACACTCCTGTGAGTATCAAAATTGTAGTTAGATGTTTGTAATGCATCTGGTATAACACATGCAATCTCTTCTCTGTGCAGGGCTAATCTGGGGCGGCATCCAACAACCCTCCGGAAGGGTTCAGCCCAACGCAGCCCCAGTCAAACCGCCCACCTCCATGAGTGTTGTGTTTTCATTGTTTTAGACCTCAGAACTTATGTATAATACTTATGTCTGTGTTTGATACTTATGTGAGAGCTTGCGACGTTTGAGACTTATGTTTGTGTTTAATACTTGTGTTGAACACTTATGTTTGTGATGGATATTTATGTTTGTGGTGACGGTTTTATGTTTGTGTTGGCTATTTATGTCTGTGATGATATCTGTGATGTATATATGTGATATATATGTGATATCTTCTGTTTGTGTGGATGGAATACAAAAAACAAATTAAAAAGGTATATACTGGTCACTTTGCCGAGTGTAACACTCGGCAAAGAGGCTCTTTGCCGAGTGTCTGGGTCATAACACTCGGCAAAGAGAACAGACCTGGGCACCGGCTTAGGTTCTTTGCCGAGTGTTACGTCGCTGGCACTCGGCAAAGAGGTCGGCTTTGCCGAGTGCCACTTGGGACACTCGGCAAAGAACCTGACATGGGGACCCTCCCTGGCGGGTTCTTTGCCGAGTGCTGCCTGGAAGACACTCGGCAAAGCTAACTTCTTTGCCGAGTGTCACAAGAGACACTCGGCAAAGCCGCCGTCTCCGTCACCCGGCGCCGTAACGGTCGCTTTTCTTTGCCGAGTGCTCTCTGACACTCGGCAAAGAGTTTTGTCGAGTGTCCGAGAAAAAGCACTCGGCAAAGAAGGCTTTGCCGATGCACTGTTTGCCGAGCCTTCTTTGCCGAGTGTAACACTCGACAAAGCCTTTGCCGAGTGTTTTTAAGGCTTCGCCGAGTGCTTCAGGCACTCGGCAAAGCGATTGATTTCGGTAGTGATAGTTAGTACATTGCTAGCATATGTTTAGCATATTTTTTTCATACTTTTTGAATTATTAATAGTTTATGTTCTCATTGGTGGCGGCCAGAGACTCACACTTTCCACCTTCCCTGCGGTGAGATGACCGTGACGCTGGAAGACTGTCAGACGTTGCTTGATCTCAGCATTCGTGGTCGTCTAGTGGTCGGTCAGGCAACACCTGGTGGTTGGAGGCAGAGGGTCGAGGCCTTCGTTGGGAGAGTGCTTCCCGAAGATCTACGATGTAGCCACAACATAGGAGTACCACTGATCTGGCTTAGGCAGTCTTTTGGAGTGGGTCCACCTGGAGCAGACGAGGAGGCGGTTGGCTACCATTGTCGTGCTTGGATCCTCCACCTTTTTGGCTCAGTGGTTTTTCCAAACGCGACACGTCGTGGATGTTTCTACCCTGCCTGACTGACTAGGATACGGCAGGAGGATACAAATAGGCTTCTAGAGTGTTGGCCTTCCTCTACAGGTAACTCTACGAGGCCTGTCGTTGATCATCAAGGTCCGTGATCTTAGGCGGTTGTGTGTACCAACTCCAGATGTGCATACGGTCACACATATCCGTCGTCGGTCCCTCGAGAGAGTTCGCTCCTTGTGAGTGGTTCGTTGTAGCCGAGCACCGGCTACGGTCGACGACTGCCTATCGTTGGGACTAGGTCTAGAAGCCCTTCGCACACGAGGTGTCTACGTGAGGTACTCCAACAAGCTAGACACACTTACGCTTTGTATGGTGAGTTTTTTACATTTAGTTTGTCATTGAACTTGCTTTTTTACGCCGTTGGTACCATTAATATAAACTTAGGTGTGAATTGCAACCCTTTTTTTTTCAGATTATATGTTCTGTACAATATGATTGGCAACGTAGCTGCTGCTATACAAGGCAGCGGGACTGTAACCATTGGAAGAGTGTATCCTCAAACAGTGTGTTGTTTCCGTGTAGAATTCAGCTTGTGCAAGAATAACTGTCAATAGCTTCCCTTCCCTTCCCTTCCCTTCCCTGGAGTTATTGTGTTACACTTGCCGCCCTTGAGCTATGACATCCCCTATGTTCAAAAGTGAAGTGAGTACAGAGCCTCTGTTTTTTTTTTCTTCTATACTGTAACAGCGAATGCTTCGGTAGCCTTTTTTAAGGAGAGACTACTCTACTGCACTCTGCGCTGCGATTAGCTGGGATGCCTGCGCCTTTATTATTGTCGTCGTGCTGCCTGCCTTTGTACTACCATACCATCAGCTTGGTCGTAAAGCTTGCTAGCTTCGTGGTTCAGTACCCTCTCTTTAATTTGCAGATGTGACAGGTGACTGGGTGCAGAGAATTGAAGTGCGTGCTGGGTCATGCGGCGCCCAGCTTTTAGGGTTACAGCTAGTGCTCTGCTGCCACCGATCCAGCACAGCTCCAGCCTCCAGATGGGTCGTTGGTAAACTGACTTGACTGGGGGAGTATGTCGTCTCTTAGTTAGCACACGCACGAGCCTCTGTCTGCACCTAGAACGAATTGGTCGTAATCGGACTGTTTCCTTCATCCCAGAGAAGTAGAAGAGATTGATCACTTGTGTTTGACTGATGACTGTCTATGGCAACTACAGTACGGTGAAGAATGAAGAGGGTGCAGTGGGTAGCTGCTGCTCGCTCTGTTGAGTGTTGTCTGCTTCTAGCTGATTGCTGAAGCTGGCGGGCGGGCGGTCGGTCGGTCGGTCGGCAGAGATAGAGGTCTCGGAAGGAGACACGCGGTGGCCTCCATTTGGCCGGCGAGGGCGGTGAGGTCGCCACTTGCGGCCGAGTGCGCTCGACACGCCGTCCGATGCCAGCCCGATGGATGGATGGATAATGCCTGATGTGACTTGACCGGAGGAGCACACCACGCCCGCAGCAGCAAGTTGCAACATGCATTGCATTCAGGTTCATTAAAGCAAATGCGTGCAATGGTGCGACTCATCATATGATTGATCATTACATAAGTACTTAGTATAGATGTTCGATGTGGATGCGTCGTAGGTACACTACTCTATTTGTGTGTGTCTGTGTCTGTCTCTCTCTCTTTATATATATATATATAGTAAACACACACACACTGCTGGTATCGAATTCTTTGCCTCCTTTTTCTGATCTCTACACCGGACGGACGGACGGACGGCAAGAGCTGACAGACATTCACTGAAGAACACGTACACAGAGATACTAGGTACTGCAGCATGCATGCGTCTCCGACGATCCGAATAACATCCAATTCCATGCATGGTAAGGTAAGGAGGAGTACGTGTACTGGGGTCTCCATGTCGGCAATGCAATGTGCTATATAGCTAGCTACCTAGTAGCCCCTCGTGACCTGTCCAACATTAGGGGAACAAAACAACAAGACGGTTGGATCAGTCGTCAGCTAGTACATATATATATATATATATATATATATATATATATATATATATATATATATATATATATATATATATGCAGCTACCATGTTATACATATATAAATAATGCTGGTGTTTATAGGCCCAGATGCTTGCATATGGGATTTCGTCGTCGTCTATCGTTCATCATCATTCAGGTAAATCATTGTACCTAGCTAATTAAATCGTGTGGCCAAATCTTAGACAGAGATTGAGAGTGAGTTCAGAGTTCAGACTCCAGATAGACTGACCAGGAAGTAGCTCTCGCCCATCTGCAGGCTCTGCGTGAGCACGCCGTACTCGTTGACGGGGAGGAGGCCGGCGGTGGAGTGCACCAGCATCACGTCCTGCCCGAACATGGACCGCAGGTCGATCGGCCCCCGCGGCACCTCCGTCGCCACGCCATTGATGAACACCGTCATGCTCGCTGCTGCATGCATATATCATACAACACACACCGTACGTCTTGTTAACTTAATTGGACGATGTTATCTTCTGATCATGCGTACAACATGCATGAGCGAAACATGTTAGTATTTGCTTGCAGGTCCAGCTGCATATCGCATGCAAGCACTCATGCGGCCGGCATGTGTTAAGGTACTAGATAGTATTTGTATTATACTACTACTACTAGTGATGCTACAATGCTACATGACGATTAAGCACAATTGGGTAGTGCAGCTAGCTGTCTTGTCTGAATCAGGAGATACGGCGGTGGACGATAGCTCCCGGTCAAACGAAAAATGAACACCCACCGTCCATCATAAGAACTCAACTGTTCCTCCAGTTAAGTTCCTGTGGTAGATGTGATTGATCTAATACCCACAGCAGGATCTATTTCTTCGCATTGGCATGATATGCTTGTCACTAATAACTAACCCAAGATAACAGCAAGGTAGCACCAATCGAGACTCGATCGACCTCTGCTGCATGCAGCATGCGTAGCAAATTATGCATGGATCAGATCCACTGGCGGGTGGCTGCTGCGGCTGGGATGAAATTTATATATATGATGATCTTTTGCCTTTGCATGCTAGTATGATCTTTATAGGAGTGCTAGCAGTGAAAGGGTCTAATTTCCCTGAATTCGAAACCCAAGTTCTTGATTAAGAGCAACGAAAACCAAGCACCGACCCATGCATCCATGGATCGAGAGCACGAAGCATGCATGCATGCATGGGCATGTCGTGGCTTTTGGCGCGCTCACCTGGCTGGCACGCCGAGTAGTAAAGCTGCTGCTGCTGCTGCTCGTGGTGTGCGACGGCCGCCGAGGACGCGGAGCCGGAGCCGCCGCCGCTGGCGTAGCCCATCTGCCGCGAGATGGCGAACAGGTCGTCGCCGCCGCCGTAGTCCAGGTCGCCAATCATCCCCTCGCACGACGGCGGCGGCGGCGGCCACGACGCGGACGCGGACGAGCCGTAGGTGGCGAACATCCCCGCCGTCGACGAAGCCGTCGCGTGTCCCGGCGCGAGGCCGCTCGTGGGGGGCGATCCCGACGAGGACGAGGAGGCCGCCGCCGCCGCCGCCGCCTGCGCCTGCAGCTGGCGCTGGCGCCGGCGGGAGCGGGAGCGGCGGTTCTGGAACCAGTAGAAGACGTTGGCGTCGCCCACGGCGCCGAAGCGCTCCAGCAGCTTGCGGATGCGGACCGTCTCGTCCTTGGGCGGGTTCACCATGCCGCTGTTGAAGATGGACTCGAGGATGAGTATCTGCTCCGGCTTGGGCGTCCACCGCGACCGCACCGGCTCCGCCGCCGCGTGCCGCTCCGGGCTCAGTCCGCCTTCCATGTCCACAGGTATGATAGCCAGATGGATCGATGGGCAGGGCGGCGCGACTGCTGCTGCTACTGCAGGCTGGGAATAGCGGGATCGGGATCGGGTGATGCTCTGCTCTGCTCTGCTCTGATGTGATGTGATGTGATGAGATGGTGTTTCGTCGAGCTGCTGCGCTATATATGCTATGCAAAGGTGATGGATCGAGGTAGAAGAGGGGAGGAGCGAGACAGTGTTGCGTGCTGCTTCCACACTCTAATGGGATTGCTGCCTGCGCATTTATAGGGAGATCCAAGGGGCTACCTTGCTTAGGTGTGCAATGGAATCTGTCCCCTTTTCGGTGCAATTTTTATTTTCTAACCATGCTAAGGTTTGTTATATATATACACTGCACTTGGCATATGACGCGATTGCTTGTCCTAATTTGCTCTTAGCGCAGCGTGTGCATTTCCAACGGGTTCTGAAAAAGAAAGTTTGATTTGGAGAAACGTAACTTTCGATTAGCTAAGGCTTTATCAGTATATGAAAATAGTCACTTTTTGCCGTTAATGGACGTAGAAAATATCTTATTGTGCAGGTTATTTTCAGATGTACTCACTGGTTAAGATTCTGGAGATTGCTATAAAAGGAGGAATCGCAACAACAAATCCTCGTTGCTTCGCACGTTTTGGAAGTGGTGGCGATGGAAGTCTTCGCAAACCATGGATGGCGCTCAAATACAAGAATTGAGTATTACTAGTGTTAGTCATAGTCTTGTAATTTAGTTCCTTTGAGTTAGTATCACTATTCATGCATCAGTTCTTAATTGTAATAATCGACTTGTATTGGCTGTACGCATTATCATGCTAAAGCCGGAACTCTTGTTTCCATTATAAAAAAAAGAAAATATCTTATTTTTCACGGCTTTAGTATCATTTTCTAAGACATCATAGTCATTTTTTGCAGTTAGTGGACATAGAAAATAGTTTATTTTTTACGGCTTTAGTATCATTTTCTAAGACATCATACCGTCGAAGTCGAAAGTTCGACATCAAAAAGTGAACCTTATTTTCTTATTTTCACCGGCGAGAAATAAGCTCTAGAAAATAACCCTATAAATTGTTTTAAGTGGTTGCCTTTGCCATCGAAAATAATCAATTCCAGAGATCCAGAATGTCTCTGCACATCGGGATCCAGAATGTCGCTGCGCTCCGGCCCAAGCCTCCCGGCGACGGGCCTCCGCTTCGCTCGCCAACTTGGCCGCCTTCTTCAGAATTTGGATCACAAACTCAACAAACTCCACCTTAAGACAAAATTCCTTGTAGCATCATAATAGCAACCTCCACCTTAAACAAATGCATCATTATCTTGCCGGCGCCAACAGCCACTAAGGGCTAATTTATAATACCAACTATAGCTCAAACTTAGCAACAGAAACATGCTTTGTCATCATATCAGCTAAATTATTATCAGTACTGATCTTGCATACCTTCACCAACCCTTTTTCAATGATATCACGAATGAAGTGATAACGAATATCAATATGTTTGGATTTCTCAGTAATCATCTGATCTTTGGTGAGATGAATGGCACTCTGGCTATCACAATAGATGGTAATGCAAGACTTAATTCCACATAGCTCTGAATATATACCTTTCAACCATAAGGCTTCCTTAGTAACTTCTGCAATTGCCATATACTCAGCTTCTGTGGTAGACAAAGCAACAGTATCCTGTAAACGAGCTTTCCAACTCACAGCACAATCTCCAATAGTAAAGACATAACCTGAAAGAGATCTCCTCCTGTCTAAATCACCACCATAATCTGAATCAACATAGCCAATCAGACCATCTCCAGATTTACCAAAACATAAACAAGCACTAGAAGAACCACGTAGATATCTGAAAATCCACTGAACAGCTTTCCAATGCTCTTTACCAGTATTAGACATGTATCTAGCAACAACGCTCATAGCATGAGACAAATCAGGACGAGAACAAACCATAGCATACATGAGTGACCCAACAGCACTAGAGTATGGAACTTTTGACATATATTCAAACTCAGCATCAGTTTCAGCACACTGTTTAGCAGACAGTTTAAAATGAGGAGCCAACGGAGTACTCACAGGTTTAGTATTTTGCATGTTGAAACGACGAAGGACCTTCTCAATATAATTCTTCTGGCTCAAGTACAGCAGTCCAGACTTCCTATCCCTGACTATCTCTATGCCAAGGATTTTCTTTGCAGCACCCAGATCCTTCATATCAAATTCGCTACTCAGCTATGCCTTTAAAGCAGTGATTTCCTTCATGCTCTTGGCAGCAATCAACATATCATCAACATATAGCAGCAAATATGTAGGTGATCCATTAACAAATTTTAGATAAACACAACTATCATATTGAGACCTCTGAAAGCCCTTAGAAAGCATAAATGAATCAAACCTCTTATACCATTGTCTGGGAGATTGTTTCAGACCATATAAGGACTTCTTCAACCTGCACACATAGTCTTCTTTTCCAGGAACAATGAACCCCTCTGGCTGGTCCATATAAATGTCCTCCTCCAAATCACCATGTAAGAAAGCAGTTTTCACATCTAACTGTTCAAGCTCATAGTCATGTACAGCAACAAGACTAAGAAAGGTACGAATTGAACTATGCTTGACAACAGGAGAATAGACATCAGAGTAATCAATTCCTGGAATCTGACTAAAACCTTTTGCAACTAGCCTTGCTTTAAAGCGCGGAGGCTCTTTTGGAGTCATACCTTCTTTTCTTTTGAAGATCCATTTGCACTTAATTGCCTTTTTACCATAAGGGAGCCGAGCTAGTTCCCAAGTGCCATTCTTATCAACTTGGCCGTCTTCTTCAGAATTTGGATCACAAACTCAACAAGAGAGAACATCCAAACCACCTAACTAATAGTTTAGCTATTAGCTACTTTTAGTTACAGACATCAAGACACCACATGTCCCCATCTAATAGTCCGGCTAACTATTAGATACACCCTTAACTATCCATTAGTTATTAGTTGGTTCAACCTAGCTAAAATTAGCTAATAGTTAGCCAACTATTTGTTAGAGCATCTCAAGATTAAAATAAAGGTAGTAGTATATGAACTCCAAATATTTCTGGCGACTGTTAGTTGACCTGAATTAATGCGCATGAAGGATGATTGAGTTTGCAGCTGGACGTACACGGACCAGAATGCTTGTGTGTTAACTGTTGATGATCGGGTTTGTAGCTGGACGCGGCAGTGTATATCAGTATATGTACGCACACAACTAGTATTGGGAGAATGGACCGGGCCTTTTTGGCTAGCACGAGTATGACACGAGATCAGCAGTCCAAAGCATATCCCAGCATATAGTATTTTGGGTCAGACTGGTACGGCCCAAAGACAGATCTGTGTTGACCCTTCATAAGTACCTTAGTCCCCGGGTCCCATCAGTCAACGAGCACACTAGGGAAAAGCATCTGGTAACCAGGGCCCATCGGTCTACTGGAAGAGAAAGGAAACATCTACCCTGGAAGCACCCGCCCCCGAACGAACCCCGTGACACCGAGCCCAGAATCGGGCGCGACAGAGCTAGACAGGGGTACCGGGCGAACCGAAGGGAAGTCACTCGAGTGGATCCCTCACCCAGCTTGAGACCGACTCGCCATAAGTGCCCGACTGCATTAACTACGCCCGGCACCAAGCCATAGTAGAGGCGCCGGTCCGCCTCCCCCTCGGGCTGCAGCGCACTCAAGACCTACGAACCCTAGGATTGCGACACATTTATGACCCTGGCACCCTCCCGGGCCTGCGGCGCACTCATGACCTATCGGGACTAGGTCTGAGACTCTGAGTGCACATACCACTTGCACGGCACAACAAGACAAGCCGCACCGAGCCCTAGGCTACGTAGGCTAGGGGTCGGCGCAGCTTGATTGATGGCGATCAGGCCCCACGTTGTCCGCGTCGTCCGCTATAAAGAATAATACAAGACGACTAGACGATCTCTCTCGTCCGCTCGTAACCCTTACTACGAGCATTGAACAACAATTTAAAAACTAAAATAAAATAAAATAGAGGGACCAAACAACCATAGTTTAGCTCACGGAAACAAGAATTCATAATGAGTGTGGGATGCGATGCACACAGAAGCATCGTTTGTCGTTGTGCTAGAGACAAATCTCTGTGGAAGAAAAGGATGGAAGGATCGGAGGAGCGTCCGTCCATGTGCAGGTGGTGGTGGCGGTGGTGGCAGCAGAAGCAAACGAAGCGCCGGGGAACACAGGTGTGCTGTGCCGTGCCCCACGGTTCGGCTTCCATTGACCTTTGCTTTGCCCTTGGGCCGGGCGCTCCGTCCATCCATAACAGTACAGAGCTGCCAAACCATCGCCGCTCAGCTCGCTTTTGCGGGCGTGCACCGGAAAAACTGGCCGCAGGTGGAGGGGGCGACTGGAGGGGCCGGCCGGCGGCACAGGAGAGGACAGGACAGGACAGCACAGCACAGGGGGGCAAGGGCGACACGCGGCCGGGCGGTGGCGGCATGAGAACGTGGCTGCGTCGCGCACGCACGGCATGTGTATTCGTCGTCGTATGCTGAGCAGAGCTCTTCTTTGGACTGTGAAAGGCATCAAATTCTTGGTTGGATGATTGCGGCGGGGCCCTCGTTGGGTGGGTTGGATGGATGGATGGATGGATTCCACTCCCACCCAGCCGTCCGTCCGTCCGGCAGCGGCACAGACCGAGATGAGCGAGGCGCCGTCCTCAGTCCATGGAATCTGCCATGCCGCGTGGCGTGGCCTCCTCCAGCTCCAGGTCCAGCTGAAGCTCCATCCCCGTTCCTGGAACGCAGCCAGCACCTGCGGTGACACGAACGGTAAGACGGTCAAGCAGTCTAAAGTAGCAGCCGGCACCGGCAGCCATACCCGTCACATTGGGGGCGGCAGACGGACGGGATTTCGGCGCCGAGTGGAAAGGGGGCGGCGTGCATGGACGGCAGGCCGACAGCGGCCAGCCGGAAAAGGAGCTCGCCTCGTTCGTTTGTCCATGCCAAGCATCTGCCTAGTTGTTCCGGCAGGCAGGCCGCCACCGCTTTGCCAGTTGCTCCGGCTTCAGGGCTCAGCAACCGAACCAATCAATCATGCAGACCTGCCGAACGCCTCACCTTTTTTCATTGCAACCTTTTGCTAGCTGCTTTACCCAAAGTCGTCCTAGTAGACTTTGGTGATACTCTCTCGTTCATTTAGTGATACTCTCTCGTTCCAAAATTGAACAAGAAAGGATTTAATCCCCTCTAATCTATCTCTACCGAACATGCTAGCTCTCAATGGGATTTGAGTTTTCAAGAAATTTCTAATATAAATGCCAAGAAATTAGCATTTTCCTTGGGGGTTGTAGTAAACTTTCAAGATAATTGGTATCCTTGGTGGTAGTAGGACATAATGTTGTGCATGGGTGCATCTACGTAGGCATGGTATATGTAAGAAGAGTACGGGCCAGGTCGTAAGTAATAAACCATGTGGATTGGCACGTAAAACCATGGTTCTATCTATGTATATACGTGCGGGTGCGCGCGCACATGTGTCGGTATGCGTGTCCGAGCTTCTGCCACAGAAATACAATTTATTTACTTCATAGTGGAGTATATATATGTACCGGTCTCAATCAGTGCTGTCCTCAGTTATCCCTTAAAATTGGAGAGATGAGAGAGGACGTCAGAAGACGTCTCTGTTCTGTTTGTCCTAGTTGTCCCGCAACGAAACACGTAAGGTGTGTTTGGTTGCAGGACAGTTGGGAACAGCCACATCTCCCGGTGTTCGCTCTCGCCATCAAATTTTGAGGGACAAATGAGAACAACACTAAAAATAGTCCTATACCAACCCCTGATCCTGAACTAAACATCTTTATCTAAAGAATGGTCTCATCCTATCTCGTCCCGTCAATGCAACCAAACACGTTCTAAAACAAACAATAAGCAGTATTAGCCCCTACTAGCTATATAGTCGCTATAAGCCAAACCGAAGAAGTATGCGTACGTGTCAAAATATTTTAATGTTGGTTGCGACTTTGCAAAGCATATCCTTCCATGCACTCTACCTATACATAATATAAAGACAGAAGCATGGACGAATTTATATAATTAGTACGTACCACAATACAATCATGCAAGTTTCTGCTTTTTACCTTTTTGTTGGGAGCAAAACTCGTTGAACATGTACATGTAAAGAGCTAGGGGCCGGCCTGGCGCCACACAAGCACGGCAGTAGTAGTGGACATGCCACCAACCAACCTTATAGATATAGTATATATATATGGTTGGTTTCTGTCTAAGAAAAGGGAGAGGGGTCTTAGGCAAATTAAATGGCCGAGATGAAATGGAGGAGGTAGCAAGCAAGCGCACACGTAAACACAGTACACTTTTGGTTTGGTTCTGTAGCTAGCTAGATAGCTAGGTATATAGGCTGTGTCGTCGTCACTTGCACACACTAGCTACGCTAGCTCCTGATGTGATGATGCCCCACCCGGCCGGAGGGGGTGCACAATGATGCCAATTCAGGACAATTCGGTGACCTTAATTTTGGCTAGCTAATGATACCTTTGATTAGCTAGGACGGACAGCAGCTACTAATACTATACCCCTGTCTGTTATTAACAAAATTTACAATCTGGAATGGGATGGAGGGAGCAGTAGTTTCGCGCGGTAAGAATAATCGGTTTTGAGACGACAAAATGGGAGGCGTCAACAGATATGCATGCATGCTTCTTGTTGTCGAAGGAACCTGGAACGTGAAGGCATCGACGATCGAGACGAGCGCGAGCGAGGGGACGTCGAGGAAGAGGACAGGACAGGACAGGGACACATAGACGGAGACCCATCACATTCACTTGATCGGCAGCTGGTGGAAGTGGAGAGAGGGTCGATGAAGCTAGCTAGGGCTATAGTATAGAGCAATGGCAAGAGAAAAAAAAAAACCCGCGGACACGGCACGAGGCGTCGCGTCGGCCGTTGGGACGTACAGCTGCTTCCGATCCCCGCGTGGCGTGGCGCTTGGCGCTTGCGATCGGACGCCGGACGCGGAGCACACGGCCACGGCGGAGCATGTGCACAATTAAGGGGCAGGTGGGGTGTGGGCGGGGCACCCGGCCGGCTGCGCCCCAAAAGCTTGACCGGCAGCCGCGTGGCATGTCGGCCGCCGGGGTGGAATTTATTAGTATTAGCGACGACGACGGAGACGAGAGTGCTGGAGCTGCTCCGTCTGAGAGAACAGGAACTGCAGACACAGCGGACGGAGTACAAACATCGCATAGGCGTACTCTCTCTCGTACGTACTGCATGTGTCTGTCTCCGCACGTCGCCCGGTCGCCGTGCCCGTGCTCGTTCGATATCGCTCGCTCAATCGCCGCCGGCGAAGAAGCCAGCCAAGAGCGGCTCCGGCTGGGGTTGGCATGCAGAGGCACTGCCAAGGATAGGACGGCGCTCGTCTGCTACTGCCGCCGGTGCGATGCTCAGGGGTATGGGCTCGGTAGCTCAGGCAGGCTGGACGACATGGATAGGAGACTAGCTAGCTAGCCGACTATTAGGACCGGCCTCCTCTTCCTGCTGCAGGTATAGCATTGTTGGCCATCCCGCTAATAGCTAGGCTCTCGCCGTGTCTCCGCGCCGAGGAACACGCCCAGGTCCACGCCGCCACCAGTCATTCAGTGCTTGCCTACACCACAATCATGCATGTCAGACGCCTTCCTCTGCCTTTTTCCAGTGCAGTGCACTACTGTGCTCGGGTTTTGGACGTACTACGTGCTCTTGCGTGGAGCTGGACGGGACGGAATTGACTGGGCGAGCGAGTCACTAGACTTATCCTATCTTCCTAATAAAATTCTACTCTACAAACAGTATAGTTTATAGTCTACAGTCTATAATACAAAACAGTGCAAAACACTATTTTAGATAACTATATATAGGTAAATTGTTGGACACGATCTAAAATAAGAAAGTTACTAAACCATAACCGTCTGATTTTTGCTTTGTTTTTTAGTTAATAAACACTTGCTCTATTTTTAGGTGATAAATAATATTTATCAGATCTAAATCTAACGATTAAAAATTTATCTTGAGCTTATTTTTAGTGCACCTTTGCTTCCAATCACATGGAGAATACGAGATGTGATAAAATAAACGGTGGGTAACGAGTAACGACTAACGAGGGATGGATGTGCCGTGCCGTGCCGTGCGGTGCGTGCATCCAAACGATGCGGGTCCGGGTGCATGCATGCCGGACCATCCTTCCTTCTGGGCTGCGGCCTGCCTGCCTGCCTGCACGCACGCCTGAGGGAATCTTGGACCGCCCACTGCCACAGAAACTGGGCCGCCTCCAACTAACTGCTCCTCCTGGTTACATGTTGATTTGCGCCGGCCCGTTGCGCTTGAAAATACGTAATTCGTTCGTCGGAAGAGCGCGCTTCTTCCCCCCAAAGCGTTCGCATCTGGGCCGCAGCCGAGTAAGATCTGTTTAGTTAATCCCGTTATCTATAGATTAAATATAATTAAAAAAATTAAAGAAAAGTTTGACTTATTTAAAATTTAAACCTAACCAATTCATATGGATTGAGGTAGATTGAAAGCTAACCGAACAAGCTCTAAAAGATATTTCATCCACGTCAACTACATCCCAGTGAGTACGCAAGATATTTCTGTGCCATCGCTGTTACTGAAAAAAAAACAGCTGCGTATATACATATGAACAAACCTGCGGGTAGCTATCCTGACACGGTTGCCGCCCAATACCATGACAACCAGTGTCCGCCCGCACATGCGGAAAATGATGACACACGAGTTTCTGTTGGCAAATATAGATCATACTACATGATAATAGGAGAGTTTATGGAACACAATAAAACAATATATAGTGAGTTGTCTATCTTTTCGTGCAACTTACAAGATGTATAGGCTGCAATTCAATGCATAAACAAATTTCTTCAATTAAATCAACTCGCTTCAATAATATATAACCTTCTGCAACACTCATAGCATAAGCAACATTGCCTTCTTCAATTAATTCTAATTGGTTTGAAGTTTTGGATTGTCTTCTAGCCCTATCAACAGTAATACTCCCTCCGCTCCAAAATACTAGTCATTGTAGCTCTTGTTTGTTATATCTATATTCAAATACATGATGATGATTGTAGACACATATATAAAACACATACATTAATTATTGTATGAATTCGTTTAAAAGGTAAAACGAATTTTAATTTGGGATGGAGTGAATACAATGAAGGCTGCACGGGTAGAGAAGAATTCTCAACATTAGAAGAACCACCAATAATTATAAGAGAACTTCCAGGAATGTCACACCCGGGTTTTGGGGCACCAAGACCCGGGCGCGAACATAATCACCAGGTGTGCTGGGACCAAGTCTCACACATATGATGAATCATGGCACATGATCGAATGTCACATCTTTACTACATAACAGGAGTTCTGTACAAAATAAATAAATAATTACATTATAAGGAGACAACGGTCCAACAACCCAAAGTTGACTGGGAGACAACGGCGTAGACCTCTCACGAACACCTCGCAGCACCCTCCATGTGCCTCATCCTGCGGTACCTGTTCTTGACCTGTGAGGGGGTGTGAGACAGCAAGAGTGAGCTCACATACGTTCATAGATCAACAAGTTGTGCCAAAGGAGATGGTTGAAGCTAAGCATTGCTTTTAAAGTTGGTCAAAATTTTATTAGCAATTACTAAGTATAAGTAAATACCAACCCAATTAAGTAGTAGAACAAAAGTAACAACATCACCTGCAATTGCAATGCATATGACAAATTGAATTTAGTTCCATAAATTAATCATGTGAGTGTCCGAGCTGCTCATGACCGTGAACACGGCTAGTATACCAGTTTTACACTCTGCAGAGGTTGCGCATCTTTACCCACAAGTCGTGTTACCCATCTGCCAAGAGACGGCCAATCTCATACACCTCTACCGAGGAGGCGAGGCAGGGTAACACTACGAGGCCTTTACAAAGTTTCACTAGCTTCAGAAAACCCGCTACAGTTTATAGGAAGCTCCAGTGCAGGAATCCCTCGCATGACCGCCATCGCAGCAAAATCATCCCAAGGGCCTCCCTACACTGACCACTCCCCTACTGCCCTTGCCCCTTTCGGGTAAGGTAGTCATCCAGTAGCTTTCCTAATTAATCAGCCAAGGGCGTCCCATTAAACCCTTGTGGTAGCACTGTTTTCCCGGGTGGTTCTCCATGTTCCAATTAACATAATGATCTTATCATGAACAGTAAATAACAACTGACAACAAAAGTGTAATTATGAATAATGTATCTCCATACCCAAAACCACATATAGCACTAGCAAGTACTACCCAGAAAGTTCAGTGGTAAACAAGGTATAAAGATAGACAAACTAGGGTACAACAGCAATCCAGGATATTCCCGTCGGCCGGGTACCGACGGGATTTACTCTAAAACCGACGGGATTTAGCTATTCCCGTCGGTTTTAGAGTAAATCCCGTCGGTACCCGGCCGACAGGAGCTACCCGACGGGGATTACATTAACTCCCGTCGGGGCCGACGGGAGATAATTATCTCCCGTCGGCCCTAGGTAGCCGACGGTGGTTGTCGCTCCCCGGCCCAGGGCTGACGTGGCGGGCAATTAACTCCCGTCGGCCTTAGGTAGCCGACGGGAGTTATGTGTCCGCCACGTCAGCCCTGATTGCCGGGACGGGGGAGCGACAACTGCCGTCGGCTTGGCTAAGCCGACGGGAGTTATCCTGGACAGTACCAGGATAACTCCCGTCGGCTTTGCAAAGCCGACGGGAGTTAAACTGTCACCCCCCCCCCAAAAAACCCCATATTTATGATCAATGGCACAGAAAATATACACAATATCATCATGCACATTCACACGGCAATCACATCCACACACATCAATCACATCCATCCACACACATATATATAAGAACATTCATACACATAAGAAGTGTTCATCCACATAAGAAGTGTTCATCCACAAAAGAAGTGTCCATTACTAAAAAGGTAGAGATCGAAGTGTTCATTACTGAAAAGGTACCGACGGAAGCACATTCACGAACCGCGGCGGCTAGGGTTGTTGGAGCTTTGGCCGCTGCCTCCGTCCGGAGTTGGGTACGCGAATAGGGAGTTGACGAAGCCATCCATCGTTCCACTTCCTTCCTGATTGTCCTATGGAGCGAGAATGCAATTTGTCAGAAATCGTACATATTAACTGCTGAACTGTCGGCGATAGCTATAGAGTTAGAATACAAACCTGTGCTCCAGGGGCAGGTAGCTGTGCCGGCGGTGTGCTAAACTGAGGCTGCTGCGGCACAAGTCCCTGTTGAATACAAGAATAATACATATTCATGTGAGTGCAGTGCGGCACAAGTCGTCGTTTTTACTATGTAACTAGAGAATGGATATAGAATTTCTTACCGGAGGTGGAGGAGGGCCCATAGGGACGAACGTCCATTGCGGCGGAGGCGGAGGGGCCACGTACGGAATGCCCTGCTGCTGAGCTAGTAACTATTGACCAAGCATATTAGTAGTACGCATTGGATGTGTAAAGCAATGAATAAACAGTAATAATGCAATGGGCTTACTTGAATCATCTGTTGTTGCTGCGCGTGGACTGAGGCATAGTACTCACTTTGAGCCCTCAACTGCTCAGTTTGAGCCCTCAACTGCTCATCGCGCTGACGGTTCTCCTCACGCAGCCTCACGATCTCAAGCTCTTGCTCAGTGAGCCGACGAGAGCTACGACCGGAGCTTCCGGACCCAGATGCCGACCGCCGAGACGCTCTAAAATCCGTCGTGTTGATCATTCCATCAAAGAGAGAGAATCTACAATTGTTGTCAAAGAAAGATTAATTAAGGCATATGCTCATGTCACTATATAAATGGCATGTAATGTAACATCTCACCGTCCATGTGCCTTTCCTCCACCGGATTTATGCACGGCTTGAGCATCGATCGGCATGGTCCTCCAATCGCAGTCTTCTCCGTGACGGTCCTTCATCTCTTCCGCATATGCCGCCTGTATCGATTATATAACCTTAGTTAGTACGTTGCGAGCATTAACCGAATATTGAGGACAACAGCTCACCAGACGCTCCCTTTGTGTCTGGCTGCACAAAGGGTTGGAAGGGTCGCTTCCCCTATGGCCAGCTTCCCACACCTCGATGGGAGTCGGCTCGCGACCTAATTGAGCTTCCTACAACACAGAGTTAGTACAATAAAAGAATATATGACATCTCAACATATTTGTTAGTTTTCTTACCAGGCGTTTCGCCTTTCGCGTGAAGTTGTCGCCACCGAAGGTGTGGTTCGGCATGGTGCCTCGATTGTCCCTGTGACTTTTTGACTTCTGTTGGAAGGCTTCAGAAGCCCATACCCCACACCAAGCTGCGTAGGCCTCTGGCCGGTTAGACATCCACGGAACCACCACCTTCATAAAAACAAACATATATCAGTACTTATTCAAATGAAACAAACACAAAGGAAAGGATTGAAATATAACCTTACGATACTCTTCCTCGCGAAGGTATATACTCGAGGCCCCTGTCTTCTTGTTCATCTTTTGCCCTAAAATTTGTTGATAATACATGCACGTGGCCTGAATCCTTGCCTCGTACAGGGCCTCCTTCACCAACCGATAGGCATTTACTTGAAACACCTTCTCGGCATGGTTCGCGTCATCCCCGTCGGCCAACCGAAAACGTGCCTACAAAAAGAATGCAATGTTATCTAACTTTTTAATGATTGCTTCCATATAACACACACAAGATTACGTACCCAGAAGTCAGCGCGAACAAGCCCCTGGGCATCGCCATAAGTGACATCGACCTTCAGCTTGTAATCGTCCCAACATGAGACGAGGACCGGCGCAGCGTCTGCATCGTCGGACGTCTTCACCAGTCCAGGGTAGTGAAACTTCAGGAGCGAACTCAACACAGAGTTCACCTGCTTTTGACGACCCTGGCCGGTGAAAGAGTAGTCCAACCACTCCCTACAAAAAGACGGGCAAGCATCAAACATGCTTACATTTGATGAATACAGCTGATTCAAATCACAAGATACAGCACTTACCTATCTCCGACGGGGGAGATCACTGTCTTCCCCGTCTCGGAGCTCGGAACAGGTGGAGGTTGTACGGCATGGGGCCTTCTAAACTTACGTGGACGCCTTGGTGGAGCTGCCTCAGCCTCATCTCCACCCGCAGCCGCACCTCCTGCCTCAGCCTCAGTCTCATCTCCACCTCCACCCTCTCCCTGCTCACCTCCTGCCTCAGCCTCCTCACCTCCACCCTCAACCTCATCCTCATCCTCATCCTCATCCTCATCCTCATCCTGATCCTGATCCTCATCCTCATCCTCATCCTGATCCTGATCCTCATCCTCATCCTCATCCTGATCCTGATCCTCATCCTCATCCTGCAAATAAGTAACTCAAGTGTCACATTCACGCGTTAAAGTCTTACACAAATTAAAAGCAACAATACAATGATTCTTACATCGCCTCTCTGAAACCCCAAGGGCTGGCCCTGTAACTCTGGGTGTAGGCTTCTGTAGAGCTGCTCCTTCTTACTAGCGCTCAAGGAACTCCCTCGGAACAGGGAGTCCCTGAACCCCTTCACCACCTGCTTAAACTTTTTAGGCATCCTGCAGCAATTGAAAGTTTTTATTAGTACTGAGTAATGTAAATAAATAAACAAACGGTGCAAAATAAACCAACATTAAACAAATAAACATTCATATGGAAATAAACTTAACTTGTTACTTATCGTTTCGTTTCCTTTTCTGTGGCAATGATATATCATTGAGGTCTCCAACTAAACAATCCAATGTAGGAGCAGGGTCTATATCAAATGAGGATGGCAACTCATCTTCTTGGAATACCGTGTCAGCTTGTTGAGCCTCACGATTGTAATCATCGGGAACAGGAGTGGACAACCGATCACGGGGGTAGGTTTTGTATACGACCCACCAAGCGCTCAACTTAGGGCATGGATATGACGAGTAATATACCTGCTCCACCTGATGAGCAAGGACATATCTATCGGCCCCTTGAAGTATTTGCTTGCGTTTAACCTGCGCCATTCCAAATTCGGTTCTATAATGCTTCGGGTCAAACCATGTACAGTCAAAAAACACCACCCTCAGATCCTTGTTCCCTACAAATTGGCACTCGAGTATATTGTTTATGATTCCGTAATACTCGGATTCGTGCCTTTCCATATCTTCAGCCCGGATTACGACTCCGTTATTTTTCGTAGCTGCTAAAGGACGGGAAGCTTCAAATTTGGTTGTACGGAAGCGAAACCCGTTTACGTCGTAACGGCCATAACTCTTCACTATCACACTACCAATAGAAAGCTGACGCAGGTCCTTATGGACACTACGCCGACGTGCGGGAGAATCAATGCCCTCATGTGAAGGAGATCCCACAGGACACATTTGTGAGTCATCCGGTACATTCCCGAACTGACAGTCAATAAATGAAAAAGTGTTACAATTGTCATACCTATACACGATGTATGAGGACAAAGAATACAAGGCTTACATGGTCTCGGATCCAGGAGATAAAATTAGGTCCCCCGTGCAATCCATTTAGACGCAAGTTGTCTAGCTGTTTCGTCGTTGGTTGACGGTTACGAGAAGACCTCCAGTTTTCTTTATCGAACTCGCTAAAAAAGAACGAGAGTAAGAAAACATTGTGTTTCCTAAACATTGAATATACAATTCCTTTAAGCCTAGTAAACTATTACCTGAAGAATTTCTCAGCCTCTTCTATATTTGACCACATGTAGAGCAAAGCAGATTTCCGTTCGTTCTCACTGAATTCATATGCCACTGGTGGACCAACAGCCTTGCCGTTCCATTGAAATATGCTAATGTGACTGCACGGATGCACCGTTTCATCTTCATGGTACCTCTTCGTATGGGCAAATACATTGTGGTCTTCAGTCAAGTAACCACTTGTGAGGAAAGCTATCTCCTTAAATTTGAACTCCTCTGCTATACAACCTTCAACCTTTGCCTTGTTACCCACCATTGATTTTAGTTTTTTCAACATTCTTTCTATGGGATACATCCACCTATAACACACTAGCCCACCTACCTTTGCTTCATATGGGAGATGGATAAGAAGATGCTGCATAGGATTGAAGAACGCAGGCGGGAATATTTTCTCCAGCTTGCAAAGAAGCACCGGTGCCGATTCCTCTAGTTTCTGCATCATCTCCTTTAAAATTTCTTTAGCACAAAGCTGCCTGTAGAAATAGCTAAGTTCAGCTATCGCTTTCCACACTTCCTCGTTAATGTAACCACGCAACATTACTGGGATCAGCCTTTCCATCATTATATGGTAATCATGACTCTTCAACCCATTGATCTTCATTGTTTTCAAGTTCACAGATCTTCTGAACCCCGCACCATAACCATCGGGAAATTTTAAATCTTTCATCCACTTCATCACTTCTTTTCGTTCATTGGGTCTCAAGGCAAATTCAGCACGAGGCTTGCCTCCATTTTCTCTGAGCATGAGAGTTGGGCGGTTACATATGTTACCTAAGTCCACTCGGGCCTTGAAATTGTCTTTTGTTTTATCTGGGAAATCCATGACGGTGTTAAATAGTGCTTCACACATGTTACGCTCTTGGTGCATTACATCGATGTTGTGCGGGAGCTGCAATGCCCTCATGTAAGGGAGCTCCCAAAGGCCACATTTGTGAGTCCAGTTATGGGTCTTCCCGAAACCTGCAAACCCATCCCCATCCTCATTTCTCACTAGATTACTCAGCTCCTCAGCGATTTCCCACCCGGTGCGACGCTTCGGGTGTTCCTTCGTGACAATGGTGTCCTTCCTGAACTCGTGTGCCTGGAGCCTGAAGGGGTGGTTCAAAGGAAGAAAAGACCTATGACAATCGAAGTAACAGAACTTCCCACCCTTATCGAGCCAGAAACAATCTGTTTCTTTTCCACAAATAGGACAACCTAGCCTTCCACTGACTCTCCACCCAGCAAAGATCCCATACGCTAGATAATCATGTATGGACCACAAATATGCTGCCCGAAGTTTGAATTTTTGCTTCATGAAGCTGTCATACGCCTCCACTCCTTCCCAAAGCTCTTTCAACTCCTCAATCAATGGCTCAAGCATAACATTGAGGTTTACGCCGGGATGATCCTTCCCAGGTATGATGAGAGTTAAGAACATAAACTCATCTTTCATGCAATCTTCAGGTGGAAGGTTGTACGGTATGGCAAAGACAGGCCAACATGAGTAAGACGCTGCGGTCATACTGAAAGGCGTGAAACCATCTGTCACCAGCCCAATACGAACATTCCTGTCTTCACTAGCAAATTCTATATCGAAGCTGTCTAGGGCCTTCCATGCGTCGCTATCACACGGATGCTGCATTACCCCATCCTTTGGGGGCTTACGATTCTTGCGCCAGCTCATGCGGCTCGCAATTCTACTAGCCAAGAACAGACGTTTCAGTCTTGGAGTGAGACGCATCCAGCGAAGCTGCTTATGTGCCCTCTTTGTTGTCACCTTCTCCCCTTCTTCGTTTACCACCTCTATGTACCTCGACAGGCCACATTTCAAGCATTTCTCTAGTTTCGCACGATCGCGCCAATATATCATGCAGTTGGACGGGCATATATCGATCTTCTCATATGGCATTCCCAAAGCCTTTAGCAGCTTCTTTGACCGGTAAATGTCTTTAGGCACCTTATGATCGGCAGGAAGGACATCACTAAACAAGTCCAAAATCGCCTTATAACATTTGGCTGAGCAACCAAACTTTGACTTTATGCTCATTAGACGGGTCACGAACTAGAGGATGGTAACCGTTGTGTGTCCATGCAGAGGCATTTCTAAGTCTTGGAGGAGTTTGAACAACTCTTCAACCTCTTTTGTAGGCGGATCTTCAGGATTGTTGACAAACTCTGCCTGCATATCTTCTAACATATGATCCAATCGATCCACTTCATCACCGTCATCCACCTCCATCTGTGCTGATACTATACTCCGTGACTCGCCGTGGTTATCCCAAACCTTATAACCTTGAACATACCCATGACTGCAAAGGTGTAGTGCCACAGTTCTCTTGTCATGTGACTGGATGTTCCCACATTTGGTGCATGGGCACCTAATCACAGCGTGGGTTGACTCTCCACGAGCGTTCTCTAAAAACTTTTCTGTCTTCTGAAACCATTCCTTTGTGTGACATCCGCCCTTCTTCCAACCAGCATACATCCACTCACGGTCATCTTCCATGTTTGTGGACTAGGATGGCTCAGTTTTGCTGTTGTGTAAACCACCAACCAAAAATTCAGCATATAAGAGCAATGCACGTGGCTTAGGTGATAACCCTACTATAGGAAAGGACATAAACCCACCCGAGAATGGAGGCGGCCGCATGCGACTCGTGACGTGCCCGATGGTCCGAACGAAATTTCGGCAGCATAACCCCGCTGTTCTCCGAACACACGCCTATCATGGTGCGACGGAGAACAACTGGGTTATGCTGCTGAAATCTCGTTCAGACCAACGGACACGTGCACGAATCACATGCGGCCACACCCATTCTCCGGCTGTCCAAATACGTGGACAATCCCGGAACCACGCACATCACAAGTAATCTTGTGTTTGGACCGAATGAAACTATACAATCTATGCATCCATAGATTGTCTAGGTGCATTAGGCCCAAACATATGAATAAATGTGATGTGCATGCTTCCGGAACGGGTGACGCCTAGGGTTAACTACTGGTCTGCGCACTTAACCCTAAAACTCTAGGAAAATAAACAGTGTATCATACTAATCAAACTACCAGAACGTAGTTAACTCCCATCGGCTTAATCAATGCAACCAACCAACCGACGGGAATAAGCATATTTTCGATATAAATATAACGCGTGCGCCCATATATATACTTACTTTGCCGGGGTGGCCGGGGAAGGGGACGGGCAGGCGGCGCCGGTGGCCGGTCAGACGGCGCCGGTGGCCGGGGTCGGCGCGGGGCAGGCCGGGGAGGGCGCGGCGTCGGCCGGTGGCCGGGCAGGCGGCTGGCGGCGGGCGGCGGGGGCGCCTGCGCAGGGGCCGAGCGCCGTGGACTGGCGGGCGGGGGCAGCTGCGTCGGCAAGCCACGGCGGGGGACGTGACGGGCGCGGCGGGGTCCGCGGTTGGAGGCGGCGGCGCAGGCGCGGGCGGCGCTCGGGCGCGGTGGGTCGGCGGTCGGCGGCGGCGGCTGTCGGGCGCGGGAACGACGTGCGCGCGCGATGGACAAAGGGAGAGGCCAGGCGAGTGGGCCAGCGCGCGTGTTTAGCCTGGCCCGCCCTAAACCCCGTCGGCCATAACAAAGCCGACGGGAGATAATGTAGCTCCCGTCGGCCTCTGGAGTAACCGACGGGAGTTATTTATCTCCCGTCGGCTTCGTTATGGCCAACGGTAGTTAATTAACTCCCGTCGGCAACCCTAAAAAACCGACGGGAATTATTATGGCCGACGGGAGTATTCAGTTTTGCTGTTGTGGGTATCCTATTGGGTCCCATCAAGATTAACCTATGCAGATCATTATGATTAATTAGAACATGAGTGGGTAAAAAGAAGTGATCAAGGGCACAACTTGCCTGGCACTTGAGATTCCAGGTACCAACTTGCTCTCCAGGTGACTCGTAACCTCGCCGCTATTCGTAGCAATACAAACGAACATGGTATAGGCAAAATTAACATCACACCAAACATAAGAACAAACAGCATAATAATAATCTATGCGCTGCTACGAGATCGTAGAAACAAGAACCACTAAATTTGTAGCTACAGTTATTAAGTTATGAATTTCCGAAATTATTTAGTGCTTAGAATAGATTAATCCAAATGAATAATTTTAATTCAAGTTTCATGGCTAAACAGTACTACTAGTTGATAGATAATATTAAAACAAAACTATTGCAACTGGAATGAATCAATTTGGAGCTAAAATGAATTAAATATGAATTATACAAGTTTTTAGCATTTATTTTCACATTAAAAATTATTTTCTAAATAAATTCTGAATTTCTCAAGGATTCTGGACTGGGGACACCATTTTAACAAAGTCTAGGGGGCTCTGTGCAATATTCTAGGGCCTGGAAAGGATGGCGGGTTGAGTTTATAAAACTGCAGGGACTCTTTTAAAAAGTTGCTGTCGTGAAGGGGTGAAAGGGAATTAGGCTTACACCTAGTCCCTAATTAATTTTGGTGGTTGAATTGCCCAACACAAATATTGGACTAACTAGTTTGCTCTAGTGTATAAGTTATACAGGTGCCAAAGGTTCACACTTAGCCAATAAAAAGACCAAGTATTGGGTTCAAACAAAGGAGCAAGGGACAACCGAAAGCACATCTGGTCTGGCGCACCGGACTGTCTGGTGTGCCACCGGACATGTCCGGTGCACCAGAGGACTCCAACTTCAAACTCGTCACCTTCGGGAAATTCCAGAGGCAACTCCGCTATAATTCACCGGACTGTCCGGTGTACACCGGACAGTGTCCGGTGCTCCAAGGAAGAGCGGCCTCAGGAACTCGCCAGTCTCGGGAATTCAGTTCGGCTGCTCCGCTATAATTCATCGGACATGTCCGGTGTACACCGGACTATCCGGTGTAACTGCGGGGCAACGGCTACTTCGCGCCAACGGTCACCTGCAGACGCATTTAATGCACCCCAGAAGCGCGCAGTCGTCAGGCACGCGGGAGCAGGCGCACCGGACACGCTACAGTTCATGTCCGGTGCGCCACCGGACATCAAGGCGGGCCCAGTGTCAGTGCTCCAACGGTCGAAACCCCAACGGCCGGGTGACGTGGCTGTCACACCGGACATGTCCGGTGTGCACCGGACTGTCCGGTGCACCATCGAACAGACAGCCTTCACCAACGGCTAGATTTTGGTTGGTGGCTATAAATACCACCCCAACCGGCCACTTCAACGTGTGGGAGCCCAAGCAACATTCCAAGTCATCTAGTTGACATACTCAAGCCCTCCCAACCACATATATTCATTGATCCATCCTATACACAAGATTTAGACCACTACAACCAACACAAGTGCCACAAAAGAGAGAGCAAGCAAAAGAGAGCTACTCATTTGAGTTTAGCACTAGTGCCTTATGAGATTCATCGAGAGATAGTGTGTGCTTCATCTTTGTGTTCATTTGCGCGTGGAGTTTTGACTCCCATTGAACTTCCTCCAAAGTTTTGAAGGCTTGTAAAAGCTAGCAAGAGACACCAAAGATTGTGGTGGTCCTTGTGGGATCGAGAGTGATCCTTGAGAAGAAGAAGAGCTCACCGATCCTTGTGTGATCGGGGGAGAGAGGGAAAGGGTTGAAAAAGACCCGTCCTTAAGTGGACTCCTCAACGGGGACTAGGCCTTCGAGGGCCGAACCTCGGTAAAACAAATCACCCGTGTCCATTGTGTTTATTGCTTGTGATTTGTTTGTTTTCCCTTGCTCTAAGTTTTCTTGCACCTTTATTTGCTAATATCATTTGGTGTTGCTTCAAGTTAAATTTCCATTTAGTGAAGCAACACGTTGCAAGAAAGAACTTGTTCTAGTGCTCTTCTCATCTAAGACTTCTTGCTTACTAGTTGTATTGATTTATCACTCCCGCATTATTTAACAATACTCTTTTCAAGCAAGAACTTAGTTTCTATTCTCCGATATTTGTATATCTTGTTCTAACCACTAATCAAGGGATCTAGTTGGGGGATAAAGTTATAATTTTCAGGTTTCGCCTATTCACCCCCCTCTAGGCGACTTTCAAGGGGTATCTCTCGATCTAGGCCGTTGGATCAACATCCGAGGGCATGGATTAGATCACATCTCGGCCGAACCGGTACGCGCCCAGAGCCGTCCGATATAGATCTGATGGCTCCAAGTTTAAAGTGTCCCGATCAATTCTAACGCGTGAGATCTCGATCCAAGGGCTAGGATCAACCCTTGAACCGGCACAGTGTGGATCTAATCCAGACCGAGCGTTCGCCGATCGACGGCAGAGGCCCATCTTCCTGACCCGGATACAGGTAGGGGCGGTGCCCGAGCAGAACACGGCGGCGCACAAGATCCCAACGGTGGAGCCGTGGCCGGTGCTCCTCGATTCGCGCGCAGGTGCACCAAACCCCGTGGAAGCTCGATGAAAACTATGTGAAGATTCAAATAAACACACAGGGGGGTTTCCTTACCTACAATCACGCTGTGGAATCAGCTGCCCACGGAGGAGGGCGGGTCTGCGGTGGCGTCGGTCCACGACGAGGAATTGCAGCGTCGTCTACCCACAATTGCGCCCGGAACCACCATGTGCACCACCAGTGCGACACCCCGAAGCTCCCAGACCAGATCTTGCCCTCCAATCGCAGATGCCGGCAAGGTTCTATGGTGGCGGCGCTCGGTTCCTCTCCCTGCACCATGGCGAAGTAGCCCCTGCGGCGCGGCACATGCTAATCAAGCCCGGCAAGGCCACGAGCACCATCCCGGTGACCACAGTCGTCCGCACGGCCTGCCCCAAGGGATCTACGGCAGCGAGCCAGAGCTTCTCCCATGGCGGATATCCACCACACACACATCCACCCGCGGTGGTCGGGTATGGATGACCCAAAATTGGTGCAAGCTCGATGGAAGGAAGGGATACCGGAGCGCATCTTATAAGGCCGAGGTTTGAGTTCATGGCGGCGGAAGGTTGATAACCACCGGCGAGATTTACGGCCAGAACCCATGGATTTCAGGCGAGTCCGCAGCGAGGAAGACGCCCTGGCATTTCGGGGCCCACCAAGCAGTCAACGAGTGCGTGAGGCACGGCAGTGCAAGGCTGACGTGTGGGCCCGGGATGCAGTGAAAGGAGACCTTGAGCGCGCGCGGTACCTTGGCTGACGACGTGGGTCCCATCAGTCACTGGCACAGGGCACACAGTCCGTGTGGCGGGGACCTGTCCCGTGGGGCTCACCAGGCAGCCGCAGAGGGAGAGAAGTGTGGGAGTTATGTGGGCCGCGCGGTGGTGGGATGGGGCAAGGAGTAGATGGGCCGCGAGTAAGGAAATCGGCCCAAGCGCATGATGGTGTCTTCCTCCTTTTTATTTATTTATGTTTTCATTCTATTCCCTAAATTTCAAACTTCATTAAATTTTGGTTTTGGATTTACGCTCAAATTTTAATGAACAACAAAAGAACTCAGTACGAATGCAAATACATAATTTTATTTATTTATTTTACCATATCTATGTCAAATGATTGTAAATACACCAATTATGCCCACACATTGTATATTAAGAAACTAATCTTTAATACTTATTATTTTGTTAATAGATACCTTAGCTTAAATATTTTAGAGGATGTTTATAAAAGTTTTATTCAATAAATTAACTCATATAAGGATTATATATATTCTCCTTATCTGAATATGCACAACCAAAGAAAGCTAGATAGTATCTCAAGGTTCCATAAATTCTCAAACACTAAAAATAATTATATTTATTTATTTTTCCTGATACAAATTTTGGGCTTTACAAGGAATAGGTGCATCTTGAACAACAACAACATGGTGAATACGGGGTGCATCCACAACAACAACAGTGTGTTTGGTTTGAGGATAATGAGTTAGCCCCTCATCTTCCTACTCCTCATTTTTTATTTGGTTTATGGTATGGAATGAGTTGATTCATACGACATCATTCCTCATATCTCATTTAGAAAGCTACATTATTCATATATAGCTTTTTTGTTTGTGAATAGTTGTAATACTCTTATTCACAAAATGAAGAGACGTGCCTTTTCTTTTCCCTTATTAAGTTCAGGAAAAGAAAAAGAGACGTGCTTGCCTTTTTGTTCATGAATAATTCACAAACTAAAAAGGTGACAGTTGACCATCATTTGCTGAACAGACAACACCATTCATAAAGCTGAAAGGGTTTATTCACAAACTGGGTTGGTTCCATCAACCAGTGACAAAACCACCATTCAAATAAAAACTGGGATGGTTCCATCCAAGTTTATCCCTTCAACCAAACAAAAAGTGGTGACTCTTAGGAATGACTCTGCCCCTAAATTAGGAATGACCCTATCTCATTCTATTTTGATCTCAAACCAAACACATCATAAAAGGACACACGTCACATGAGCCACACACGACCTTATCCATCCATGGAATGGAACTAATACTGCTTGGTAGCTGATAAGATCATGCCCCAGTGATGGAGCGAAACTAAAACAGATTCGGCCTTTTCCCCATACAGTCATCTTTAACGATTATCCTGGCACAATGTGCCAGCACTCCAATACCCAACCGAAAGACATCTGTATCAGGACAAGGTCATGCGGATAAAGTAACAAACAGATAAAAGTTGATGCAGGCAGGTCTTGCAGCAGCAAGACAAACTGGAAAGAAAAAAAAAGGCAGCTGAAGCTGCATGAATACATATTATCAACCTTGCAGGAACGAGTCCTCCTCGGCTGCATTGCACATAGAGGAATGAGAACGCTCCACACAGCTTCGCCAAGCAATGGATTTTTCATGTTTCAGCAAAGGACTAGATGCAACAATACAGACGCAATAGTCAGACTTTTAACAAACTAAAAGCTTAAAGCCTGCGCATCCCGCGTCTGAATATTTCTGTCACTCCAGCATCATCAGACCACCAGGAACGAATCAAATCTGTACACGACGGAGGAGCCACCTCCAATATAATGAATGACACCAACCGAGCACGGTCTATCTTCCACTTCCAGACGGCAGCAATGAGTTGTCCGACCCCTGGCCGAGCAGGGACGCAGGCAGAGGAAGCCACGGGCCTCCCGGTGCGGCAGCCTCCTTGGCAATGGCTTCCGCGAGGGGGACGAGGCCGCCCGGCTTGTCGTAGGTGAAGTGCAGGTCCCTGTTCTCAGCCAAGGCCATGAGCTCCGACTCGTCCAGCCCCCGCGCAGGCCCGAGGCTACACCTCTCAGCCCCGTGCTTGGCGAGCGCGTCCTTGAACTTGTTGATCTGAAAACGAACGGGACCGCACGGGGCGGCGTTACAATTCATTCATCCATTCATTCATCTAATGCCTCTCGCCGCTGGAGAGGATGTGGCTGATTCTTACCGTTGCGTTGGTGCAGCTGAAGCTGCTGACACGGCCCTCGGCTCCCCGGTAGAACCTGAAGAAAGGGAGGACGTGGACGCGGAGGCTGTAGCACATGGACTTGTGCGTCTCGTAGTTCACCTGCAGGAACTGCACGCCCGGGTTCTTCTCGGCGAACTGGGCGATCTGCGCGGCGGAATCCACCGCCCCCCGCGTTAGCATAGCATCAGAGAAGAGAACCGACCGGAATCGCTGCAGTAGGGTGTTGTGCTGTCGGAATCGGACGTAAAAAGGGTACCTTGGGGTGGAGGGCGCGGCAGCCGCCGCAGCCTGGGGAGAAGAAGTCGACGACCACGAGCCTGTCGCCGGCGCTGAGCAGGGAGTCGGCGAGGTCCTGCGCGGACTCGACCTCGCGCATGTTGGGGTGCAGCCCCTTCTCCCACCACCGCATGGCCTTGGGGAACGACAGGTTCATCTGCAGTGCAGCAGCCAGAAGAAAGAAATTCCAAGGTTGAGCAAACAAGAACTGAATCTTAAAAAAAAAATGGGGGAATCTTGCAAGTGAAACAAGAACACATGAACCGCATGAGCAAACACTGAAAAGATTCCCAGGAGCAAGCAACAGGACAGACAGACGAAGAGTTGCAGCGGCGAACCGAAACCGACGGACCTGTCCTGGCGCGGCGGCCTCGAGGCTACGCGACAGGGGCCTCGGCTTGCTGTCCTTGACCGACATCCTCCCGGCGGAGAAGGAGGTCTTGCTGGCGTGCCCGGCGACCTGCAGGGACTCCGCGAGCGCGGCCCTGCCGGCGCCCCTGGCCCTGCCGGCGACGTCCCGGCCGCACGGGGACGCCACGACGCCGTTGCACAACGCGTCAGCCATGACCGGCCGAATGAATCTGTCGGCTCAGCGACAGCGAGGGCGGCTGAGGCAGCGGAGGGAGAGAGCACGCGAGCGAATAGGAGGAGAGGGGGTGAGCTCGAGGAGGGAGAAGCGGCGCTGGTGCTGCGAATGCAATGGCGGGTGTGCGACTGCGGAGACGAGGGGGAGAAAAGCAGAGCAGCGCCCCCTTTTTTTAGGGCACAAGACAGAAAGAGAGTGCGCAAGGCGCACGCCTTTGACCCCTCCCACGCCGTTTACCTTTTATTTACCCCGCCCGCCGCAACGGCTTCCGCGTGCGGGAACCCGTAACCCCTCGCGCGCGCGGGGTTTCGGCCGTCGGATCCTCGCTGGCCTACTGTCCGATGCGCGACGCGTGGGCCTCGGCCGCCGTTGCGGGGCGTTTTAAACCGTGCGGTTAAAGGCGCGAGCGGATAACTGGAATGGATAGGATATAGTGGTGTGGATAAGACCGAGGCTGGGGTCTGGGGCCACCGGCCACGCCAGCGGTACTGCGCGCTAGGTACAGGCGGTTCTGTTCCATGGGCGGGCCGCGGGCGGGTCCCGCAGCTACAGCGAAAAGTGATCGGAACGGGTGACCCACCGACCACCAGTGTAATTACTCGCTGCGGTTTGTCCGTTGCAACCGTGAAGTAGGGTAAAACAGTGTGATTTCTGAGAGCGTTCACAGTAGTGGCACGCACGACGGCCCGACCTCACACGACATGATGTTCTTTTTTAAGCACGGTAGTGTTCCGGAAAATCAGCTGGTCTGATCTGGATTTTGTTATGGTGATGACAGCTTTGGCTCGTTGACGGCGTGCAGGGCTGTCGGTGCTCCCTTCTGACCTTTGGCCTGGCCGCTTTGCTGCTGTGCTGTTATGTTATTTATGTCGTGTGTTTTTTTGATGATCGAATAGATCATGGTTCATTGAAACCTGGTCACCAGTGGATCGCATGCGCTGACAATGCTTTTTTTTTGTTTTGCTTCTTGGACGAAATATATACCAAAGATTAGTTTATGAACTCCATTTTTTCTTGGTATTTTTATTTTTCAAAAAAAAAACTAATTTCTCTTGGAAAAAAATAGAAATCACTTGTTACTAAGGGCTAGTTTGATAACCCGTTTTTCTCCAAAAAAAAAGTCATTTTTTGAAGAAAAAATATTTCATTTTTTGAAAATAGGAATCTTTTTAGAAAATATAGTTTAAAAAAGCCCTAAAAGAAAGCTGACGAACGGCAAAACCACGGCGGCGGCACGCAGACTGGAAACGCGCGGAGAAGGAAATAAGAGGAGCGAAGCACACACACTCACATGGGGGCGCGGCGCGGTGTGTGGGCCTGCCCCAGTGCCCCTGCGGTTCTCCTCCTCTCATCTCTCTCTCCTCGTCAGCGTTTGGACACGGCCAAGAGACCGATACCGAGACAGTCCACAGCTTGGACTGGGACACTGGGTCGTGGACCTGACCGACAGAGGCGACAGGACGTCGGATTGGATTCCTAGAGATGACCACGACGCCGGCACGCCGCGCTGGGTCTGACTCGGACGCCAGTCACCTACCTACCTGCCACCCGTCCTCTCTAGTCTCTCCTGCACCTGCTGCCTCTGCCTGGTATAGTGGTACCACACGGCCACACACACGGAGACGCGCGCCGCGGCCCGTGGGCCGTGGCGTGGTCCTGCACCTGGGTACAGCCGGCGTTGTGTTGCTCTGATTCTGATGATGGGCCTGCTTAACCTTTCCGTGTGAAAACAAAAAAATGAATGACGGGTCATTCGGGCCTTTGTTATAATCTTTTGGGTTTCTGTTTGCTGCCCCCTGCCCGTGGCCGTGGACACTAGAGGCCCACGTAAGTCGGCCCAACTGCATGCCCACCTCTCATGTCATGTCAAAACGGACACAGCGCTTGCATTTGCCATTGCTGCTGCATATGCCCGCCGCCGCTCCTGCTGGCGGGCAATGACCTCACCTCGCGAGCGCTGGCACTCACACGGGGTCGGTCACACCACCACACACGCTTGCGTGAGTCGCCATGCGCATGCGTGCACACAAGCAGTGCGAGGCGCACGCGCCACGCGGTGCGGGCATTCTCTGCCCTACCCCTAGCAGTGCTAGCTAGCTAGAATGGACAAGCTAAGCTATAGCTGCCCTACCTTGAGTGAGCAGAGCAGAGCTCGCTCTCGCCGTCGTCGCGCGGTGCGGTGCAGTGCAGTGCCTGGCCTGGTAATCTCATCTCATGAGCTGACGATGGTGGGGAGAAAAACACGCGCTTTACGATCACTTGATCCTCTGTTAGTTGTATATGGCCTAGCTAGCTAGCAAGCAAGTTATTCCGCGAATACGGGTTGTGGTTGGCCACCACCACCATGCACACATGTACACCTGCGACTGCGATCCATCCATCCATCCATCATCGTCGTCATCGATTGCCCTTTTGACTCCCAACTCGATCTCCGGCGCGGCCGGATCAGGACGCCTCCCTCCTCCCCACCGCCCTGGCACCACCCCATCCGCTCCGCGTTGTCGCCACCACGTTGTAGCAGTAGAGCACTGGATAGTACCAAACACGCACTAGCAGCAGTCCGGCCACCACCACCACCGCCTGCGATGCGACGACGGCGGTGAACCGTAAAAGAGATGGCATCGGGTCCGAGATGCATGCATGCCCCTCGAAAAGACGGGTAACGAACTTCCAGCAGGCTAGCCCGCCCGCTTTCGGCCTGCCCAATGGGAACCGAGGCCCAGCAAAGGTTGCTGCTGTCCGTTTCTGCAAGCTTCCAGTTCCAGTCCAGTTCTCTTGTTGAGTGCCTCTCTCTCCATCCCTTCTGGCATATCCATGCGGACAGCCATGCATCAACGGAGGACAGGAATATATATATATGGATCACTATTCACTCACACCAGTCGTCTCGTCTCCAGCCAGCGCATATCCTAATCCATGGTGCCCCCCACCAAGGCCCTTGCTTGTTGCTTCTAAAACTCTCGAAATCCGAGGATGATTTGCATAGACACATCAGCTGCTGCTGCTGCAGCTGCACGCTTATGTCCATATGTCCTCGCGGGCCACCAAAGAGCCAAGGAACAAGGCCTGCTGCATACTATAGCTAGGGCTACGACGAGAGGTCACCGTCAGGAGTGCCCCGCTGGCACACTCAACGTGGCAACAAGCCAGCAGCAGACAGAGAGAGAGACGACCACGACATCCTCCCCTGGTTGCATCAATGCATATATGATGAGCCACCAAAAAGAAGAAAAAAAAAAGATTACTGGCCCCTGCTGGCGTTTTTTTTAATTATTTATTTACACCGTACCCCATCTCGAAGGAGATAGGTACATACATACACATGCTGACACATCTGCTAGCTAGCTAGGTATATGTAATGGCAATCAGGTTACGTACTGCTGTGTGTGTAATCATCATCGTGATCACTAGCTGATTATTGTATGCATGATTGGCTGATTACGCCATCTTTGCTGCTTGTGCTTGCGCGCCATTCCGACTGCGACAGGACAAGCGAAGCTAGCGGGGTCCTTGAAATCCATACGGACATGGACGACGACTCCACCTCTCCATGGCATGCACGCTGGCTTGCTTTGTTCGGGGATCAACAACCATGCACGGACAAAAACAACACTAGACCAGGCCTTGTATTTCCTCATCTAAAGCACTCGCGCGCTCACGGCTCACCACACGGCAGGCAGGCATTTAGCTAGGCATGCATATGGCTTCTACTTCCCGGCCTACGTACTGATGGGTGTCATCGCCAAGTGGAATCTTTTACAGATCTGTTTAATGAAAAGAACATCACACAAGAGACAGTTTACAGGTCTGTTTACCTCCAGCCGCCAATCTGCCATGCAAATGTGTAGTACATGTATAGAATGGAACGTTGCAGTTGCAACAGCTAGCCGCTTCAAGTCGAAGCAAATGTAAAAAATAAAAAATAAAAATAGTATCGTTAATTAACATGACTAGCGAGTACGGCTCCTGCAATGGAAAAGACATGCATGACGTTCGTGGATTTTTCATTGGCTCGTGTCAATATAAATAATTTGGAATTGTGATATGTATCGGACTGACAGGCAGGCTCCACATAGCCATATATATACTACTAGGAAGGATATCGTAGGTACGTGTACGTACATACATTCATTCCCCTGTAGAAGCGTACATTCATTCTCTTTGTCTTTTCCTGTAGATACTACAGTGACGCCGATTACGTGGCATCTTCTAATTAATCATCCGATGCAAATCGCGATCGCGAGAGAAACTCCATCCCCCAACCCCACCTTTAATTTTTCTCGAACCCAAAGACCAGCGCGCTCTGCTAGCTAGCGCAGCCGATAGGCGAACGAGCGCCCATGGGCCCCGCACGCAGCCCACGTGGACACAAGTGGGAACCCTAGCTAGTTCCATTCCAGTCGCCCTCTCCTCCCTCTCCCCGCACCGCACCGTTTGGCTCTGGTTGTGTCGTGACGACAGCAAAGAAACACCGTGTCGTAACGGCCAATCACTAGCTAAACACAAAAGTCACAAACACTACTAGCTAGCTACATTAGATCTGGGTTTTTTTACAGCATAAATATTAGTAGCGGCGGCCAAACATGTACGGATCGCATTGCATGCGTGTGTCGTTGACACCGTAGCACACGTTGTGTCCGACCTGGCTTCTCATCTGTACATGTACGTGGCTTATGATCTTCTCCAATATATATATATATATATATATATATATATAGAGAGAGAGAGAGAGAGAGAGTATATATATTCTTGGAACGGACAGCGGGGGTTACGTTACGTAGCGTGTACCTCCGTGGCATTAATTCCTTGCACATGAACTGCAGTTTGCCTGCACTTCACTGTACTCCCAGTCCCAGGTGCCTGCAGATCAGTACGGCGGACATAAATATCTCCCTCCCTCCAGCCAGATATTTGCATCTGGAAGCACCACTTGCATGCATCGAGCTGCATTGCACCGCACTACACAGCTCAAAGATATTTGCATTGACAGCAGCAAGAACACGTTTTCGGATTTGCCGGAGAAGTACTTGGTAGCTCTTCAGCATATATACCTTCGAATCTGTGCTAAACAAGCACTGTTGATCTCGCTCGAGTACAACGGCAGCAGGCGCAGATGAGGGTATACCTGTATATGTGGGCCGGCCTGGCCCGGTACGGCACAGGCCTACAAAAACACAGTCCACAAAGACATGGCCCTACAAAGGCACATATCTAATTATGGATCGTGTCGTGCCAGCACATGTGCCTAGTCATCGGCCCACGGCACGGCCCACAATTAGTTATGTGTGCTAGGCCGACCTAAATACCCTAAAATGCCTTAATGTGCCAGACCGGCCCATATATATACAACAACAATACATAAACAATATTCAGCTCTCTGTTCAGTGTTTAGTTAAGTACTATACAGCCATATAAAATACATATACAATAACCATCATCACTATTCACTATCTCCATATAGGTATTGGTTCTCGAAGGCCTATTGAAGCTAAAGATTCTCCAAGTTGTGTTGATCATGTGAGCTTTGACGGACCTTAGTTAAATACTAAGTCTATATTTAGTGAGCCTCGATGTGGCTTAGTTAAATGGGCCATATCAGGCCGGCCCATGGGCTTGACTTGAGGCCCAGACATGGCCCACATATTGGGCCGTGCCAGCCTAGACCCACAATTAGGTTGGACCGTACCAAAAATTGTATACTTTAGACCGACCTATTAAGTACAGCACAAATGAGGACGTGGGACATCTGGCACCGGCAGTAGCTGTCGACTGGGTCCGGGCCCAGGCACAGCCTAGGCCGTTGCGCGCCCGGCTCCCCCACACGCAGCCACCAACGGACGGCCGCGGAGGTCAAGCCCGGCCCACCTCCCCCCTAAAATCGGGAATAAGCTGTGACGTCACCCACCACGTTGAGACAGACAGAGACAGGCAAGGCAGGGGTCGGGCCGCCGCCGCCGCCGGCTTGTGTGTGGGTGTGGACATCCATCCCCAGTCCCCACCGACCCGAGGACGGACGGGGCGCGCGGCTGTGGTTGTGGCCGGCCGCGCGGGAAGCCGGCACCCGACCCGGTGGCCCGCCGGCGCAAGCATCGTCGTTGCTTGCTGAGGAAAGCAAGCGAGCTAGCCATGGCTGATTATTTGGCCTGGGCAAGCAAGATCACAGGCCTGCCTGACGGGTGATCAGATCATGCCTTTTGGCCGATATGGATTTCGGAAGGGGATCGACGACCGCGTACACGAACGTATACGTCATCAGCTGCTCATCGATCACCTAGCTCATGGGTGATGAGATAATCAACAGCACCTGTCCACTCTGGACGAATGAATAACCAACCAATTAAGCAACAGCATATATTATAGTATGTTCCATTCATTTTTCTCATCACTCAACGACGACGACGACTCCTACCTATTATTATGTACACATGCGTGCTTCAATCCTCTCGACCAGAGGCAACGACACGCGCGCGGTTACACACTACTGCTAGCTGTTCTAATCAGTAGCTAGCTAATGAAGATTAGCTAACTAACCAATTCTCACAAACCACACCGCCGGCGAGGTCTCGACACATCTTCGTCAGACAGACCTCGTCCATGCCAATCGGCGCGGCCGGCCTTTCCACTCCTCTTCGTCTAATAACAGGTTAATCCAATCAACCAACTAATGAATCCATCATCCGCCAGGCAACCGACGATCCGAGCGGCCTAACTAGACCTTCCACATGTTCATGTTGTAGTAGTCCTCCATGAAGCCGCCGTCCAGCTGGAGCAGCTCGTCTACATGCTGGAGCTGGAACATGTCCGCGCCCGTCTCGCGCGACGGCGGGCTCAGAACCATCGCCGGCGCCGGCGCCTCCGCCTTGCAGTGCCTCCGTATGGCCTGCTGCTGGTACGGGCTGTTGCTCGGCGCGGGCAGCTGCGGCTGCGGCTCCGCCTTGGTGGCTTGTTGGTACCCGCCGCTGTCGTCGTTCGTCGTCGTGATCGTGCCCGCCGCGGCGAACGAGGAGCCGGCGTATGTTGTCGAGTCGATGAGCGGGGGCAGGTCGTCGGCGTTGTCGAGCACCAGGTCGTCGAGGAAGGCCAGCGAGTCGCTCCGCTCCATGCCCACGGACACGGCGTGCGGCGGCGCCATTTGTTGTTGCCCAGCCTTGCCCGCCAAGTCTTTGTTGATCACCTTACACACAGCCCATTCGTCCTGCACGCAACGCAAACACAACACTGCACGTTGAAAACAACCTCCATGGCTCCATCCATCCATCCATCCATCACGGGTGAGTGAGTGTGTGTGAGGGTGACCTCACCTTGGCCCCGCGGTGGAGGTTGGGCGGCAGGCTGCCCTCGAGGCGGTACTCGTGCATGACCCACGGCGTCTTGCCTCCGCGCGGCGCGCGGCCCGTGTAGAAGACAAGCGTCTTCTTCATGCCGACGAGCACGCGGCGGGGACTCCCGCTACTGCCGCGGAAGATCTCCTTGTCCTTGCCCGTGGCCTTCCAGTACCCGCTGGCGGTGGCGCGGTTGGTGCGCATCCCCGTCGGGTACTTGCGGTCCTTGTGGCAGAAGAAGTACCACTCCTTCTCGCCCATCTTAGCCTTGCCTGCATGCAGAGGAGAGGAGGAGCATATGAACCACGGAGCGGAGGAGGTAGAGGCGCGGTGCTAGGCTGCTAGCAGCTAGCTTATATAGCTTACTTGGGAGATCCCACGGCTCGATCTTGTTCAGGTCGGCGTCGGCGATGACGACGCAGGAGAAGCGGCTGTCCAGCGCCTTGTGGGTCAGGTAGTGCGACACCACCTCCTCGTCGGTGGGGTGGAAGCGGAACCCCGGCGGGAGATCCAGCCGCGACGACGATGCCATCTGGCTCTGCCTCCAACCAACCAAAGAACTTGTCACTTGCGGCGCAAGCTTAGCTTAGCTTAGCTTAGCACGGCGTGGCCACCGCCACTGACGGAGGAGGAGGAGGAGAGAGGCAGGCGGCGGCGACCAATTCCTTCCTTCTCCGCCGGCGGTACGTGTGAATGGTGTGGAAGGGGATTGGGTTTAGGAGAAGCGAAAGGGGGAGGAGCCTGGGGGTCTCTTTATATAGCAACTCCAGTGTCGTGCTGGGGAAGACAGCTTCCCGCGGAAGCTCCCCGCCCCTAGCACTAGCAGCTAGTAATTAGCAGCTCTTCCGGCCGCGTGTAATTAGCTGGAGTACTTATTATAATCCCCGCGTGTCTTAATGCTACTACTAATTACTGATGCCGCCGGCGCGCGCTTTTTACCGCACCAGCAGCACATGAGGCGGTGGTCTTCGTCTACGTCGGGTCGTCGGCCGGAGCTAGCCTCATGACCTGAATCCTGATCCATCCTGCCAAGCTGGCTCGTTCGTTTTTTAAAACCCTGAGTTGAATTCCAAAGCTTCCCAACGAACGTGCTCATCTTCGCTGCGATCGAGAAAAATTCAACACACGACTTGAACTCGGCTGAATCGCACGCAGCGTCCTCCACATAATTCTAACAGCCAACTTGCATTGCCCCCCCCCCCCCCCCCCCCCCCCCCCCCTTTTTATTATTTTTGGTGCGCTGGCGATGATTCAGCCGTGCGATGCAGACATGATTTTTTTTTTAAAAAACTTGCTAGGCTGCTGCTCGACTCGTCTGAAAGATACGTTACCGGCCAGTAACTAACAGCGAGGTTTTAACGTGTAGCGGAAAAACCATTAATTGTTTATGGCTACGTACGTACATCTGAGATGACTTTACAGATTTTACAAATGCGAATGGCTCCTCTATTTCGTCCCACGGTTAGCATATCAATAAAACGCTTCCTTTGCCACACAAAAGCCGGCCTAAATTCAAATTCAAATGTAAAATAGTTTTCTCGAATGGATAAAAAGGTGAAGTGTTAATTCCATTAGACAAGCCTCCGCGCTTAGGCCGATGGTCACGCTAGTTGACTTAGCGCATATCAATGAGCAAACCTTTCTAAAAGGTGTTTGGGAGCCTACCATACAGGAAATTAAAGGGTAAAACCGATCTAATCAGTTTTGTGGATCCGTTGTGTTCTTACTATCATATCTTACATATTTATAACCTTGGACGTGCTAGCTCTTACTACTACTTAGGGTGTGACTCAATCGTCGTCATGCACTTTGTCTAGTTGCTCGTAAGTTGTTGCTGGCTTCCTTAATTTAAAGGAGACCTTGGTAGCTATCGTCTTTTTTCAAACAAAATGATACTACTAGTACTAATGTCGCATAAATGTACAAGTGCAATATATATACACGGACAATACGCTGTAATTGACTTGCACCAAAATTTCAACAATAATAGATAACCACCCACTAACAGTATTCTCTCATTATACAGGAATATTATTCGCATAGGAAATGTGTGTATGTGTAAATACCACCCTAGCTAGGGTGCGTCGTGATATATATTTTATATTATCATCAGGATAAATGTCACGTACTACGTCATCCATTCGATAAACACAACAAACAGGCTTATATTATATAGTGTGTGATTATATTTGTTTATGGAGACGAGGCAGAAACATTCAACTCAACTCATTCATGGCCTTGCTGCTGACACATTCTTAGCTGATACTCCATTCGAAGATGCAGTGCTCGCTAAGAAAGACTGTCATCGGTTCCGTTATGTGACGCCATGCACGAAATTCTTCTTGCATTGCGTCATTCATGACAGGATTGGCGTGCATGTATTGTAAGCCTTGTCAGCTCCAGACAGAACAGAACCTAGCTAGCTACAAAGTCCTTAGGCTATTCACAAGGGTGATTTCGCAGTGGTTCATGCACATTTAATAATGTGGCATACCAGCTTTTTTTGATAACGTGACATAGATTTAAGGTACCGTTTGGATTACAAAATGTAACGTACATGACAATGTTAATGATTCACACTCGAATACTAGCGGTAATAAGTTTGAATAGACCGATATCAGTTTCTAGTGTAGTATCTCATCACGGTTGGACTTAAATAAATATGGTTTAACGTTATCGATTATCCATTACGCTACAAATATAATATGTGAATCAAACAACACCTAAGAGGATTGAGTTTCATGGGATGAAATTGGTTTCATGGGACGAAACCATGCCAACTCGTTTTCAAGGTCTTGGAAGTAGTGTGAAACCTCTATTGAGAGTGATTTGTTTCATCTTCATATATATTATTATTTTTTATCGGTTATTGAGTTGCATCATTTAATTGATATGTTAGTCTATGAAACAGTGAATCGAAATTTTGTATTGAGAGACATTGTTTCATTCTTAGTTTTATAGCATTTTTGATGGTGTGACAGTGTTGAAAAGAGCTACGAAATTGCCACTGAGAATAGCGTTAGACAGGAAGTGAAAATTAGTGAGCCTACCTCAAAAAAGACAAAATAGTGTGCCACATGTGCATGCATGCATGAGGGCATGACTCATGTCATGAGTCATGAGTAAGTTGGGTAGATAAATCACCCTGAAAATTCTTCATTGGACACTTGGACAGTCGCTTCGATTTATCTTTAAAGCTGGAATATTCATAACGACTGACAGTAAGCGAAACGCATAGTATTTTTTTGTTTATTTAATAAAGTGGATGAAATAACACCTAAGAGGATTGAGTTTCATGGGATGAAATTGGTTTTATAGAGACGAAACCATGCCAACTCGTTTCCAAGTTCTTGGAAGTAGTGTGAAACCTCTATTGAGAGTGATTTACTTCATCTTCACGTATATTATTAATTTTTATTGGTCATTGAGTTGCATCATTTAATTGATTTGTTTGTCTATAAAATAGTGAAGTGAAATTTTGTATTGAGAGGCATGTTTCATCCTTAGTTTTATAACATTTTTAATGACGTGACAGTGTTAAAAAAAGTGCTACGAAATTGTCACAGAAAATAGCCTTAGACAGGAAGTGAAAATTAGTGTGCCTACCTCAAAAAAGACAAAATAGTGTGGCACATGTGCATGCATGCATGAGGGCATGACTCATGTCATGAGTCATGAGTAAGTTGGGTAGATAAATCACCCTGAAAATTCTTCATTGGACACTTGGACAGTCGGTTCGATTTATCTTTAAAGCTGGAATATTCATAACGACTGACAGTAAGCGAAATGCATAGTTTTTTTGTTTATTTAATAAAGTGGATGAAATAACACCTAAGAGGATTGAGTTTCATGGGATGAAATTGGTTTTATGGGGACGAAACCATGCCAACTCATTTCCAAGTTCTTGGAAGTAGTGTGAAACCTCTATTGAGAGTGATTTGTTTCATCTTCACGTATATTATTAATTTTTATCGGTCATTGAGTTGCATCATTTAATTGATATGTTTGTCTATAAAATAGTGAAGTGAAATTTTGTATTGAGAGGCATTGTTTCATTCTTAGTTTTATAACATTTTTAATGATGTGACAGTGTTGAAAAAAATGCTACGAAATTGTCACTGAAAATAGCCTTAGACTGGAAGTGAAAATTAGTGTGCCTACCTCAAAAAAGACAAAATAGTGTGGCACATGTGCATGCATGCATGAGGCCATGACATGTCATGAGTCATGAGTAAGTTGGGTAGATAAATCACCCTGAAATTTCTTCATTGGACACTTGGACAGTCGCTTCGATCTATCTTTAAAGCTTGAATATTCATAACGACTGACAGTAAGCAAAATGCATAGTTTTTTTGTTTATTTAATAAAGTGGATGAAATGGTCATATATATATATTTTTTACAGGGGAGTCAATATTGAAATAATTTAAATTCATTACATATTAGCATGCAACCCAAAAGTTTCGCCACCTTAGCACAAAACCAGAAGGCAGCACGTCGTTGACGTGTCCAGAACTAGATACGGGCTCGAGTTAGAGCAACTCCAAAAAGAAAATGCAAACTTACCCCAAAGTAGATATTAGGGGAAAAGCCAAATTTGCTTGCTCCTACAACTCCTATATCCCCTTCCTAAAAGTTTCACACAGCAGGGCGGACGCTGCCTTCCCGGATTCCACGTACTCGTCCGGCGGGTACGCTACAAACAGTGGCGGTCAGAAGCACGAGATGGACGGCGGCGGTGAAAAGAAGAAGCCATGGATGAAGAAAGGTCGTCGGGCGCATGCGACACAGGAAAAACGGCTCATTTACACCACGCAGGCTTGATGTTTTTTTATTTGGGCTAGATTTCAGATTTTTAACATTTGTTTAAAGCAGTTGTTGGAGAATAGACATTAAGAGCACACCTAATATATTTTTAGCATGCTCCAATAATCAGCCTTTTTTGGAAATTTTTTAACATCCTTTTGGAGTTGCTATTAGGAGGAGAAAACAGGGTATAAATTGAGGGAGCGTTAGAGTTATTATATAACCTCTTTCTTTGGAAGAGCTCCATGGAGCTTTAGATTGAAAAAACAGATCTGTAAATAAATTTATTATAAAATAAATTTAAAGATCTACCTGATAATACTAATTATGTACTATGAGTAGTAGTTGTTTAAATATATTTGATCAAAACTAAAATTATTTGACTCCCTTGAGCAATAAGAACAACACTTACTTTGGAATGCATCGAGAGCACTACCTTCTATATGTATTAATTGTTGCAGTAGATTATTACCGCCGCACTGCAGTGTAAAACTAGGTAGAAGGTTCGTGGAGAGAGAGAGAGTAGAATGTGTGGTCAACTGTGAGTGATGGATGGATCACATCGATGATTATCGGTTTCCAGAAGCGCGGACAACAAGTCCTGCTCATAATTCCATTCCATTCCATTTCATTCCTCGACAGCAACACTGTACCTGCCGTCGCCATTATCATACCCATGCCTATGCCCTTATGTATAAAATTGGCAATGTGACATACTAAACTGATACATGAGGAAGATTCCGTGGAAATGTTTTACTCCAATGCAAAGGCCGGCCGGACAAGGATTTTAAAATTCGGGCAGGACTTTGGTTGGTTTTTGTGGCTTGGCGAGAGAGAGAGAGAGAGAGAGAGAGAGAGAGAGAGAGAGAGAGAGAGAGGATGGCCAGAATTTGCTTGAACCCAAAGGGCAGGAACACGAACACAACAGAGACACGGGAGGGGGGAGAATATATGGCGGGTGAATAAGCCTTCCTCTCTACGTCGTCGTTCGTAGTCCTAGTACTAGGCGTAAAGTTTTTTTTCCCTCCCTCCATCCCTCTCTCTCTCCTAGTATAATAAATGTAGTGATAGTGCACCACCGCCCATTATTGCCTTTCCTTTCCTTGACCGGATGATGCATGCATGATTGGCCCCCTTTTCTCCTCCGATCCTGACTCCTGACTCCTGAGCAAAGGTGCTCCTTTTCAAAGGCTGCATGGTATGAGCAGACAGACACCCATGCATCATTCCCGAGGGAAAGCGTCTACATACTCCCTCTACCTCGTGCACGTCCAAATGATAAGGTTGTCTTTGGTTGTTTTTTTTTGGAGTCGTGTAAAATAGAAGACACCATATTGTAGATGATATTGTTTGCAGAGTAAAAATTTTAAAGGGATAAGATAAGAGATTAGATAGGGGAGCTATTGGAGACGGCCTAAGTCGTTTAGACCGTGCTCAGTAACGCGTGCGTATGGCCGTGCAAAACACTACTCGTTTGCACCAAATACAATACTGTTTATAGAGTAAAATTTAAAATAGAGAGTAATATGAGGTGAGGTAGGGAGACTGCTGTGGATAGTCTCGAGACAACGACACGGTCTTCAAAATATAGCTTTGATTGATATTTTTTTTTGTTAAAATACAAATGAACTCTTAACACATTTATACTTTTATAAAGTACTTTTTAAGATAAATCGGTGCATATGACTATTAGGTTTTAAAACTAAATAACAAAACAGTTAATTGTACTCAACGTTTTACAAAATTAACTCAAACTTTATTCGGAATGACTTATAGTTTTTGGAGATGGAGGGAGTACGTGGTTTCCATGATTGATAATCACATAAAAACTAGCATATGTTTTATAGAGGCAAATTAAGATTACATCATAATAATATATATTATTTAGATAACCAATTACTTTCATATCCCTGATTTTAGATTTCATTTTAATTTTCATAGAATATAAGACGGGTTAAGGATGAACTAGTTCTAAGTATCGTTTAGAATTGTAAGACACTTATAATATTTAGGATTTTGTTTTTCTTTTGACCGTACTATAAAGGGATACGAACTAGTAGCTTTAACTAGATGAGTTTAGTGTGGTGTAAACTAGTTGTCTTTAGCTCTAGATAGCTCAGAAGAGTTCTAAAAGAAGTTTGGACCAAAACCCATGTATATTGTTTCTAAAGTTCAATATGTTAGAGGGCTTTTAGAGGCATTGAACCTCAAGTTTCATGAACATCGAATCAATGGTGATGGTTCGACACCTCCACGTTATCAGCTAGAAGGAGCTTCATCGTTAGGCCAAGGAGCATATGACTCAGAAAAATCCAAGGGGTTTAAGAACTGCACAAAATCGCACAAATGCATGCTATGCATGCTCAAACAACGCCCCCAACAATATCTCATATCATACTACATTGAAGCTCGATCCATCATTGTTCCACGATCGGTTCATGGATTTTGACCCAAATTAGAAACAAAAGTGGTCATTGACATAGACATGCATGCTAGCTCCACCTAAGTTGGTCTTAGCGATTTCAAATACCAAAGATGTCAATTTGTATTTGCTAGATGCTGCATAAAAACCTTGATTTTCATAATAATTATATGGCATGCCATATTGTGGTTGTTTAGGAGTGCCTTTAACTGACAAATCAACATGATAGGTTCTTTTTGTCTGTAGCTTATCAAAGCATGCCATAACCACATTAGAAAGTGTTGCAAGATTATTATCAATAATAATTTTCTGATCTTACAACATCTTAGATTAGCATAAGTGGCATAATGATCAACAACCTTTACCTCTAGTGGTGCATTAGATGTAGATGCAATGTTATCCAAAAGTCGGACTCATAGGATTGGGTCATCTTCTCTCGCCGATATTTGTATAACTATCTAAGAAAGCCTTCAGATCGGCATCAAGCTTGGCTTGAATCTTCTAACAAAGCTCATCGGGAAGCTCATCAAGCGATGTCGGGTGTTTGATGTTCTTAGGATCGAAGAGAGTGGTATGATCTTCTGTACCTTTAGATCTATCTGACATATGTTACTAGTAGGTTGGATCTTGATAATTTCCTTCATCCCTAACAGAGTCGATAAAAAATATATGTGTTGTTGTCAAAATAAATTTATAACACACACCAGCACGGACTAGCATGTCCACAGTCGACACATAACCTTGAATACAACAAGAAATATAGTGAAAGGGAATTAGGCTTACACCTATATTCCTAATTGATTTTGGTGGTTGAATTACCCAACACAAATAATTGGACTAACTAGTTTGCCCAAGTTTATAAGTTCTACAGGTACCAAAGGTTCACAATAAGCCAATAAAAAGATCAAGAGAAAGAGTTCAAACAAAGGAGCAAAGGGACAACCGAAGGCACCCTGGTCGGGTGCACCGGACAGTGTCCGGTGCACTAGGGGACTTCAAGCTGAACTCTTCACCTTCGGGAATTTTCAGAGGCACCGCGCTATAATTCATCGGACTGTCCGGTGTACACCGGACAGTGTCCGGTGCTCCAAGGGGACGCGACTCTGAACTCGCCAGCTTCGGGAATCCGCAACGGCTCGTCCGCTATAATTCACCGGACATGTCCGGTGTACACCGGACTGTCCGATGTAACTGCGGAGCAACGACTACTTCGGCGCCAACGGTCACCTATCGGCGCATTAAATGCGCGCCAGAGCGCGCAGAAGTCAGGCACGCGCGAAGAGGCGCACCGGACACTCTACAGTACATGTTCGGTGCGCCACCGGAAATCCAGGTGGGCCCAACAGTCAGAGCTCCAACGGTCGGAACCCTAACGTTCGGGTGACGTGGCTGGCGCACCGGACATGTCCGGTGTGCACCGGACTGTCCGGTGCACCATGCGACAGACAGCCTCCACCCAAATGGCTAGTTTGGTGGTTGGGGCTATAAATACCCCCAACCACCCCACATTCAAGTCATCCAAGTTTTCCACCTCTTAACCACTTACAAGAGCTAGGCATTCAATACAACACACACCCAAGTGATCAAATCCTCTCCAATTCCACACAAGGCTTTAGTGATTAGCGAGAGAGATTTGCCGTGTTCTTTTGAGCTCTTGCGCTTGGATTGCTTCTTTTCTTTCTCACTTGTTCTTGTGATCAAAACTCCATTGTAACCGAGGCAAGAGACACCAATTGTGTGGTGGTCCTTGCGGGGAAGTTTTGTTCCCGGTTTGATTTGAGAAGAGAAGCTCACTCGGTCCAAGGGACCGTTTGAGAGAGGGAAAGGGTTGAAAGAGACCCGGTCTTTGTGACCACCTCAACGGGGAGTAGGTTTGCAAGAACCGAACCTCGGTAAAACAAATCCGCGTGTCACACTCTTCATTCGCTTGTGATTTGTTTTGCGCCCTCTCTCTTGGACTCATTATTATTTCTAACGCTAACCCGGCTTGTAGTTGTGTTAATATTTGTAAATTTCAGTTTTGCCCTATTCACTCCCCCTCTAGGCGACTTTCAATTGGTATCAAAGCCCGGTGCTTCATTAGAGCCTAACCGCTCGAAGTGATGTCGGGAGATCACGCCAAGAAGGAGATGGAGACCGGCGACAAGCCCACTACAAGCCACGGGTCAACTTCATCGGAAGAGTCCCGCAACAAGAGGAAGGATAAAAAGAACTCCTCCAACAAAGGGAAGGGGAAGGAGAAGAAATCCTCTTCCCACAAGTCGCATCGGAGAGGCGACAAGCACAAGAGGATGAGGAAAGTGGTCTACTACGAGACTGACACTTCATCAACGTCGACCTCCGGCTCCGATGCGCCGTCCGTCACTTCTAAGCGCCAAGAGCGCAAGAAGTATAATAAGATCCCCCTACGCTATCCTCGCACCCCTAATCATACACCTTTACTTTCCGTCCCATTAGGCAAACCACCAACGTTTGATGGTGAAGATTATGCTAGGTGGAGTGATATGATGCGATATCACCTAACCTCACTCCACAAAAGTATATGGGATGTTGTTGAGTTTGGTGTACAGGTACCATCCGTAGGGGATGAGGATTATGATGAGGACGAGGTGGCCCAAATCGAGCACTTCAACTCCCAAGCCACCACTATACTCCTCACCTCTCTAAGTCGAGAGGAGTATAAGAAGGTGCAAGGGTTGAAGAGCGCCAAGGAGATTTGGGACGTGCTAAAGACCGCGCACGAAGGAGATGAGGTGACCAAGATCACCAAACGGGAAACGATCGAGGGGGAGCTCGGTCGCTTCCGTCTTCGCCAAGGGGAGGAGCCACAAGACATGTACAACCGGCTCAAAACCTTGGTGAACCAATTGCGCAACCTCGGGAGCAAAAAATAGGATGACCACGAAGTGGTTAAGGTTATTCTAAGATCACTTGTTTTCCTTAACCCTACTTAAGTTCAATTAATTCATGGCAATCCTAGATATACTCAAATGACCCCCGAGGAAGTTATAGGTAATTTTGTGAGCTTTGAGTTGATGATCAAAGGCTCAAAGAAGATCAACGAGCTTGACGGCCCCTCCACATCCGAAGCACAACCGGTCGCATTCAAGGCGACGGAAGAAAAGAAGGAGGAATCTACTCTAAGTCGAACACCCATCGACGCTTCCAAGCTCGACAACGAGGATATGGCACTCATCATCAAGAGCTTCCGTCAAATCCTCAAGCAAAGGAGGGGGAAAGATTACAAGCCCCGCTCCAAAAGAGTTTGCTACAAGTGTGGTAAGCCCGGTCATTTCATTGCTAAATGTCCATTGTCTAGTGATAGTGACAGGGGCGACGACAAGAAGGGGAGAAGAAAGGAGAAGAAGAAGCACTACAAGAAGAAGGGCGGCGATGCCCATGTGTGCCGGGAGTGGGACTCCGATGAGAGCTCCACCGACTCCTCCTCCGACGAGGATGCCGCAAACATCGCCGTCACCAAGGGTCTTCTCTTTCCCAACGTCGGCCACAAATGCCTCATGGCCAAGGACGGCAAAAGGAAGAAGGTAAAGTCAAGATCCTCCACCAAATATGAAACATCTAGCAATGAGGATAATGCTAGTAATGAGGAGGATAACTTGCGCATTCTTTTTGCCGACCTAAACATGCAACAAAAGGAAAAACTAAATGAGCTAGTTAGTGCCATCGATGAAAAGGATGATCTCTTGGACTTTCAAGAGGACTTCCTAATCAAGGAAAATAAAAAGCATGTTAAGGTTAAGAATGCTTATGCTCTAGAAGTAGAAAAATGTGAGAAATTATCTAGTGAGCTAAGCACATGCCATGACACTATTGCCAACCTTAGAAATGAAAATGCCAATTTAATTGCTAAGGTTGATTCTCATGTTTATGATGTTTCAATTCCCAATCTTAGAAATGATAATGATGATTTGCTTGCTAAGATTGAAGAATTAAACATCTCTCTTGCTAGCCTTAGGATTGAAAATGAAAAATTAATTGCTAAGGCTAAAGAATTAGATGTTTGCAATGTTACAATTTCCGATCTTAGAGATAACAATGATATTTTGCATGCTAAGATTGTTGAACTTAATTCTTGCAAACCCTCTACATCTACCATTGAGCATGTTTCCATTTGCACTAGATGTAGAGATATTGATGTTAATGCTATTCATGATCACATGGCTTTAATTAAACAACAAAATGATCATATAGCAATATTGGATGCTAAAATTGCCGAGCATAACTTAGAAAATGAAAAGTTTAAATTTGCTAGAAGTATGCTCTATAATGGGAGACGCCCTGGCATCAAGGATGGCATTGGCTTTCAAAGGGGAGACAATGTCAAACTTAGTGCCCCTCCTAAGAAATTGTCTAACTTTGTTAAGGGCAAGACTCCCATGCCTCAGGATAACGAGGGCTACATTTTGTACCCTGCCGGCTATCTTGAGAGCAAAATTAGGAGAATTCATTCTAGGAAGTCTCACTCTGGCCATAACCATGCTTTTATGTATAAGGGTGAGACATCTAGCTCTAGGCAACCAACCCGTGCTAAGTTGCCTAAGAAGAAAACTCCTAGTGCATCAAATGATCATGACAGTTCATTTAAAACTTTTGATGCATCATATGTTTTAACTAACAAATCCGGCAAGATAGTTGCCAAGTTTGTTGGGGGCAAACACAAGGGGTCAAAGACTTGTGTTTGGGTACCCAAAGTTCTTGTTTCTAATGCCAAAGGACCCAAAACCGTTTGGGTACCTAAAGTCAAGAACTAAAATTGTTTTGTAGGTTTATGCATCCGAGGGCTCAAGTTGGATCATCGATAGCGGATGCACAAACCACATGACAGGGGAGAAGAAGATGTTCTCCTCCTACGAGAAAAATCAAGATCCCCAACGAGCTATCACATTCGGGGATGGAAACCAAGGTTTGGTCAAAGGTTTGGGTAAAATTGCTATATCTCCTGACCATTCCATTTCCAATGTTTTTCTTGTTGATTCATTAGATTACAATTTGCTTTTCGTATCCCAATTATGTCAAATGGGCTACAACTGTCTATTTACTGATGTAGGTGTTACTGTCTTTAGAAGAAGTGATGATTCAATAGCATTTAAGGGAGTGTTAGAGGGTCAGCTATACTTGGCAGATTTTGATAGAGCTGAACTCGACACTTGCTTAATTGCTAAGACTAACATGGGTTGGCTCTGGCACCGCCGACTAGCCCATGTTGGGATGAAGAATCTTCATAAGCTTCTAAAGGGAGAACACATTTTAGGACTAACAAATGTTCATTTTGAGAAAGACAGAATTTGTAGCGCATGCCAAGCCGGGAAGCAAGTTAGTGTTCATCATCCACACAAGAACATCATGACGACTGACAGGCCACTGGAGCTCCTACACATGGATTTATTCGGCCCGATTGCTTACATAAGCATCGGCGGGAGTAAGTACTGTCTAGTTATTGTGGATGATTATTCTCGCTTCACTTGGGTATTCTTTTTACAGGATAAATCTCAAACCCAAGAGACATTGAAAGGATTCTTGAGACGGGCTCAAAATGAGTTCGGCTTGAGGATCAAGAAAATAAGAAGCGACAACGGAACGGAGTTCAAGAACTCTCAAATTGAAGGCTTCCTTGAGGAGGAGGGCATCAAGTATGAGTTCTCTTCTCCCTACACGCCACAGCAAAATGGTGTAGTGGAGAGGAAGAATCAAACTCTATTGGACATGGCAAGAACCATGCTTGATGAGTACAAGACGCCGAATCGGTTTTGGGCCGAGGCGGTTAACACCGCCTGCTACGCCATCAACCGGTTATATCTTCACCGAATCCTCAAGAAGACATCCTATGAACTCCTAACCGGTAAAAAGCCCAATATTTCATATTTTAGAGTTTTTGGTAGCAAATGCTTTATTCTCGTTAAAAGAGGAAGAAAATCTAAATTTGCTCCTAAAACTGTAGAAGGCTTTTTACTAGGATATAACTCAAACACAAGGGCATATAGAGTCTTTAACAAGTCCTCAGGACTTGTTGAAGTTTCTTGTGACGTTGTGTTTGATGAAACTAACGGCTCTCAAGTAGAGCAAGTTGATCTTGATGAGATAGGTGATGAAGAGGCTCCGTGCATCGCGCTAAGGAACATGTCCATTGGGGATGTGTGTCCTAAGGAATCCGAAGAGCCACCTAATGCACAAGATCAACCATCCTCCTCCACGCAAGCATCTCCACCAACTCAAAATGAGGACGAGGCTCAAGTTGATGAAAGGGAAGATCAAAGAGATGAGCCACCTCAAGATGATGGCAATGATCAAGGGGGAGATGCAAATGATCAAGACAAGGAGGATGAAGAACCAAGGCCGCCACACCCAAGAGTCCACCATGCAATCCAACGAGATCACCCCGTTGACACCATCCTCGGCGACATTCATAAGGGGGTAACCACTAGATCTCGTGTTGCACATTTTTGTGAGCATTACTCTTTTGTTTCCTCTATTGAGCCACACAGGGTAGAGGAAGCACTCCAAGATTCGGATTGGGTGATGGCGATGCAAGAGGAGCTCAACAATTTCACTAGGAACGAGGTATGGCATTTGGTTCCACGTCCTAATCAAAATGTTGTAGGAACCAAGTGGGTCTTCCGCAACAAGCAAGACGAGCATGGTGTGGTGACAAGGAACAAAGCTCGACTCATGGCCAAGGGGTATTCACAAGTCGAAGGTTTGGATTTCGGTGAAACCTATGCACCCGTAGCTAGGCTTGAGTCAATTCGCATATTATTAGCCTGTGCTACTTACCATGGCTTCAAGCTTTACCAAATGGACGTGAAGAGTGCCTTCCTCAATGGACCAATCAAGGAAAAGGTCTACGTTGAGCAACCTCCCGGCTTTGAAGATAGTGAGTACCCTAACCATGTCTATAGGCTCTCTAAGACGCTTTATGGGCTCAAGCAAGCCCCAAGAGCTTGGTATGAATGCCTTAGAGATTTCCTCATTGCTAATGGCTTCAAAGTCGACAAGGCCGATCCTATTTATTCACTAAAACTCTTGACAATGATTTGTTTGTATGCCAAATTTATGTTGATGATATCATATTTGGGTCTACTAACGAATCTACATGTGAAGAATTTAGTAGGATCATGACACAAAAATTCGAGATGTCGATGATGGGGGAGTTAAAGTATTTCTTAGGATTTCAAGTAAAGCAACTCCAAGAGGGCACCTTCATTTGCCAAACGAAGTACACTCAAGACATTCTAAACAAGTTTGGAATGAAGGATGCCAAGCCCATCAAGACTCCCATGGGAACAAATGGGCATCTCGACCTCGACACGGGAGGTAAGTCCGTGGATCAAAAGGTATACCGGTCGATGATTGGTTCTTTACTCTATTTATGTGCATCTCGATCGGACATTATGCTTTCCGTATGCATGTGTGCAAGATTCCAAGCCGACCCTAAGGAATCTCACCTTACGGCCGTAAAACGAATCTTGAGATATTTGACTTATACTCCTAAGTTTGGGCTTTGGTACCCTCGGGGATCCACATTTGATTTGATTGGTTATTCGGATGCCGATTGGGCGGGGTGTAAGATTAATAGAAAGAGCACATCGGGGACTTGCCAGTTCTTGGGAAGATCCTTGGTGTCTTGGGCTTCAAAGAAGCAAAATTCGGTCGCTCTTTCTACCGCCGAAGCCGAGTATATTGCCGCAGGCCATTGTTGCGCGCAATTGCTTTGGATGAGGCAAACCCTGCGGGACTATGTTACAAATTAACCAAAGTTCCTCTTCTATGTGATAATGAGAGTGCAATCCGCATGGCGGATAATCCCGTTGAGCATAGCCGCACTAAACACATAGCCATTCGGTATCATTTTCTTAGGAATCACCAACAAAAGGGGGATATCGAGATTGCATACATTAATACTAAAGATCAATTAGCCGATATCTTTACCAAGCCACTAGATGAACAAACTTTTACCAAACTTAGGCATGAGCTCAATATTCTTGATTCTAGGAACTTCTTTTGCTAATTTGCACACATAGCTCATAAGTATACCTTTGATCATGTCTCTTTTATATATGCTATGACTAATGTGTTTTCAAGTGTATTTCAAACCAAGTCATAGGTATATTGAAAGGGAATTGGAGTCTTCGGCGAAGACAAGGCTTCCACTCCACTCTATCACTCATCCTTCGCCGTCGCTCCAAGCAATTCTTCGTCTTTGGTATAATCTTCACTCATATGTTTTATTTGCCAAAGGGGAGGAAGTAGTTAAGAAGGGCTTATATTTCACTCTAAGTATCCGTTTTTGGCGATTCATGCCAAAGGGGGAGAAAGTATTAGCCCAAAGCAAATGGACCGCACCACCACCCTAATTTTAAAATTAATGATTTTCAATTGGTAAATTTCAAATTGGTATCTTTTTGTGTTCTCAAGGGGGAGAAAGTAGCACCTTTCAAAATTGATATCTTAAAACCCTCTTGAACACTAAGAGGAGAATTTATTTGAGGGGGAGTTTTGTTTAGTCAAAGGAAAAGCATTTGAAACAAGGGAGAAAATTTCAAAATCTTGAAAATGCTTCGCAAAATCTTATTCATCTACCTTTGACTATTTGCAAAAGGATTTTGAAAAAGATTTACAAAAAGAATTTGCAAAAACAAAACATGTGGTGCAAGCGTGGTCCAAAATGTTAGAAATAAAGAAACAATCCACACACATCTAGTAAGTTAAATTTATTGGCTCAATTCTAAGTAACATTTGCACTTGCATATGCAAACTAGTTCAAATTATGCACTTCTATATTTGCTTTGGTTTGTGTTGGCATCAATCACCAAAAAGGGGGAGATTGAAAGGGAATTAGGCTTACACCTATATTCCTAATTGATTTTGGTGGTTGAATTACCCAACACAAATAATTGGACTAACTAGTTTGCCCAAGTTTATAAGTTCTATAGGTACCAAAGGTTCACAATAAGCCAATAAAAAGATCAAGAGAAAGGGTTCAAACAAAGGAGCAAAGGGACAACCAAAGGCTCGTCCAGAGGCTAGTCTACTTCATCAGCGAAGTGCTTTCCGAGACCAGAGTCCGCTACCCACAGATCCAGAAGCTGCTCTACGCAGTGATTCTGACACGGCGAAAGTTGCGACACTACTTCGAGTCTCATCCGGTGACTGTGGTGTCATCCTTCCCCCTGGGGGAGATCATCCAGTGTCGTGAGGCCTCGGGTAGGATAGCAAAGTGGACGGTGGAACTCATGGGCGAGACGCTATCATTCGCTCCTCGGAAAGCCATAAATTCCCAGGTCTTGGCAGACTTCCTGGCTGAGTGGACTGACACCCAGTTGCCAACAACTCCAATCCAACCCGAGCTTTGGATCATGTATTTCGATGGGTCACTCATGAAAACGGGGGCAGGCGCTAGCTTGCTCTTCGTTTCACCCCTTAGAAAGCATCTCCGCTACGTTATACGCCTCCATTTTCCGGCATCAAACAACGTGGCTGAGTATGAGGCTCTGGTTAACGGGTTGCGCATCACCGTCGAGCTAGGGGTCCGGTGCCTCGACGCTCGTGGCGACTCACAGCTTGTCATCGACCAAGTCATGAAGAACTCCCACTGTCGCGACCGGAGGATGGAAGCCTACTGCGACAAAGTCCAGCGCCTAGAAGACAAGTTATACAGGCTGGAGCTCAACCACATCGCCCGACGGTATAACGAGACTGTGGACGAGCTAGCGAAGATAGCCTCGGGGCGGACGACGGTTCCCCGGACGTCTTCTCCAGAGACCTACATCAACCATCCGTCAAGATCCACGACACGCCCGAGCCCGAGGAAGCCTCGGCCCAGCCCAAGGTACCCTCGGCCGAGCCCGAGGAGGCCTCGGCCGAGCCCGAGGTACCCTCGGCCATCGAGGAAGAGGCCTTGCCCGTCGAGGAGGAACAGAATGGGGTCATGCCAGATCCGAACTGGCAGACCCCGTTCCTGGAATATCTCCTCCGAGGAGAGCTTCCCCTCGACAAGACCAAAGCTCGGCGGCTGGCTCGGCGCGCCAAGTCATTCGTCTTGCTAGGTGATGAAAAGGAACTATATCACCGCAGCCCCTCGGGCATCCTCCAACGATGCATATCCATCGCCCAAGGACAAGAGCTGTTGCGAGAAATACACTCGGGGGCTTGCGGCCACCATGCAGCACCTCGAGCCCTCGTGGGAAATGCTTTCTGACAAGGTTTCTACTGGCCAACCGCGGTGGCCGACGCCACTAGGATTGTTCGCTCCTGACGAGGGTGTCAATTCTACGCGAAGCAGACACGCCTGCCCGCTCAGGCCCTGTAGACGATACCCATCACCTGGCCGTTTGCTGTATGGGGTCTAGACCTCGTCGGTCCCTTGCAGAAGGCACCCGGGGGCTTCTCGCACCTGCTGGTCGCCATCGACAAATTCTCCAAGTGAATCGAGGTTCGACCCTTGACCAGCATTAGGTCCGAGCAGGCGGTGGCGTTCTTCACCAACATCATCCATCGATTCAGGGTCCCAAACTCCATCATCACCGACAATGGCACGCAGTTCACCGGAAAAAAGTTCCTAGACTTCTGCGACGACCACCACATCTGTGTGGACTGGGCCGCCATAGCTCACCCCATGACGAATGGGCAGGTGGAGCGTGCCAACGGTATGATTTTGCAGGGACTCAAACCGAGGATCTACAACGACCTCAACAAGTTCGGCAAATGGTGGATGAAAGAGCTACCCTCGGTAGTCTGGAGTCTGAGGACGACGCCAAGCCGTGTCACGGGTTTCTCGCTGTTTTTTTCTAGTCTATGGGGCCGAGGCCGTCCTCCCCACGGACTTAGAATACGGCACCCCGAGTACCAGGGCATACGACGACCGAAGCAACCAGACCAGCCGAGAGGACTCGCTGGACTAGCTCGAGGAGGCACGGGACGTCGCCTTACTACATTCGGCATGATACCAGCAGTCGCTGCGGCGCTACCACGCCCGAAGCGTCCGGCCTCGAGGCTTCCCAGTGGGAGACTTGGTGCTTCGTCTGCGACAGGACGCCCGAGGCACCACAAGCTCACTCCTCCCTGGGAAGGGCCCTTCATCATCGCTAAGATTGTGAAGCCCGGAACATACAAGCTGGCCAACGACCAAGGCGAGGTCTACAGCAACGCTTGGAACATCCAACAGCTACGTCGCTTCTACCCTTAAGATGTTTTAAGTCGTTCATGTACCTCGTTTACATACACAAAGTCTAACCATCAAGGAAGGGTCGGCCTTGCCTCAGCAAAGCCCGACCCTCCCTCGGGGGCTAGAAGGGGGGAACCCCCTCTGCGTCAAAATTTTCCTCGGAAAAATTTTCTACCAAAACAGCCTTTGTATTTTCGACTTCCGTATCGATAACGGGATCCTAAGAACGACGATATTACACGTAAGCGGCAAGGCCGACCGAGCCGAGGAACTCCTACGCCTCCGGGATACGGATACCTCACTCATCACCTTTCGCGAGAAGAAACTCACGCTCGGATAAGTGATCCTGCTACCGAACAAGTCCAAACACTTGGGTAGAAAATGATTTTCGTGCCTTCTCGACTGTATCAATAACGGAATCCTACGACCAAATGAGAGTGCACGTAAGCGACAAGGCCGACCGAGCCAAGGAACTCCTACGCCTCTGGGATACGGATACCTCACTCATCACCTTCCGTGAGAAGTAACTCTCGCTTGGATAAACGATTCTGCTACTGACAGACAAGTCGTGATACTCGAAACAAGAGGAAAGAAGACGTAGCTTTTTAACACGACGATAAAGTGTTTAGGCCTCGGCGGCCGCGAAAAAACATGCGCATGCTACAGACAAACTGTTCCTGCAGGTTCAGGCATCGGCAGGGGGAGCAGCAGCACCCTCGGCGTTGTTTCCACCCTCGGCGGAACCTGGCCCGGCCTCAGACGGTGACCCGGGCGAAAGGACCTCCACCTAAGAGAGGGTGCCAGCACCGCGCTAGCAGATGTCTTGGCCAAGCTCCAGCTGCTACTGCCACATCTTCCTCGGCCTGGGAAGCCGCTAGCTCCCGGGCCGACGAAGCCTCTTTCCGAGGTGACTTCGCCTCTGTCCGCGCTAACACCGCTGCCTCCGGCTCCGGCTCATCGCAGAGCAGACGAGGGTTCTAAAAACTGAGCAAGAGAGGCCTAGAGCGGCAAGGCCGACCGAGCCGAGGGACTCCTACGCCTCCGGGATACGGATACCTCACTCGTCACCTTCCGTGAAAGGCAACTCACGCTCGGTTAAGTGGTTCGGCTAGCCAACAGGCAAGTCCCAGTGCTCGGAATGAGGAAGAAACACAGCTTCATACTCAATACCCAAATGTTCAGGCCTCGACAGCCACAAAGAACAGCACATATACTTGGGGTAACTATGCTACACAGACTTAGACGTCGACAGAACCCTCGGCGGTTCTCCCGACCTACGACAAATGTCTAAATACTTGAAGCGGTTACATTTTGCTCCAGCAAAAACCCGGTATATCTCCTTACGAACGGGACTCCGGTTCCGCTCCCGCAGGTATAAACAACCTCCACACCAGGGGGGCCGTGGGATGACGAACTCCAAGCGGCTCGCTGGCAGATCCCCACTCAAATCCTCGAGGACCGGCCAGCGCCGGTCCCCACGAGGACCAAGCGGCAGGAGGCAGCATCGGGAGCGGCGCTAGAGCCAGCTGGGCCAGCGAGTCGGACACGCTGCAGATGACGACGTCTACGGCCGACCGAACCCGCGTTGTCGAGGTCCGCCCTCTCCGCGAAGGCGGTGATAGAAGCCACCGACGTACGGCGCGACCGTTGCCCAGGTGGAGGACGGACGGCTGCGCCCTGGCCGGGCAGCAGCGGTTCGCCTTCCCCCTGCATGGCTGGAGGACGTCACCTTCGCAGGGCTGGAGGATACCCTTTTCCCCCAAATGTTGGAGGAAGAAGCGGGTCGCCGGCCCACACAGGAGGCGAAACCCGGCTCAGCTCGCTCTCCACCTCAGCCTGCACGACGAAAATCCTTGAAACCGAGCAATGGCTGAAAGGTGCCGATCTCCACGAGGTCACGCTCCTCCAACGACAGCAAGAGCAAGGCGGCGCTGGAGCACCCCATCCGGGGGCTCGAAAGGTGGAAGGGCGCAATGCATGAGGGGAAAATGAAGGCATGGCCACTGCCCGGGGGATCGATTCCCCTTTTATAGGCAGACCTCCTCACTTGCACCCCTTAGCGTCACGGGCGAAGTCTCCACTGACATACTCCAGGGTTCTCCCCCTACGACACGAGGGCTAGGACCCACACGTCATACGAGCTGATCCCAAGCGCGAAGAAGGCGAACCGTCGCATGCGAGGCATGTAACCGTCCCGCGGTTACGAGCGCTCTCCCATCTTTGCAGAAACCGGTGGTCGAAAGGGTGGACTGCCACGCGACAGGCATACAACTGCACCGCAACTGTGCGCCCTTTCGGCTTCGACCACATCCAGCGGACCAACGCAAAGGAAGCGGGCCCGCATGTCATGTAACCGGCGTGCCGGTTACGACGTGCAAGAAGCTACACCGCCACTCGCGCCTCCTCGACTGTGGAACCAGTACCGCGACTCGAGGTAGCCCTGCGCATGACCCAACAGTGCCAATTAAAGGCGACGACCATGGGTCAGTCAGCCGCGGGGTAGGCACGACGGTTGGCATGGTCAAAAGTGGGCCGACAGTAACTACAGTGGCAAACGAGCGGAAGCAGCGGTCAAGTCGTCTGCAGGCTCGCGTCCCCTCCTGAAGCGACGGGAGAGCCCTCTTCCACGGCGTGAAGACGACGCACCCGTGCCCCGTTCCTCGAACGTCTCGCACGCGCAATGGGTGCCACACAAATCGCCTGTCCCGTCGCATTAACTCCCCGGCGGAGCAGGCCACACCTCTGGCGAGCGAGACGGGCGTCGCTTCGCCTTCGCATAATGACCACGTCAAAAAAAGGTGCGCCTCCTTATTTAAATTCATATCCTTCCCCTCCTCCTCTCTCTATCTCTTGCTACAGGGACTGGGAAAGGGGATGTTGTGGAAAGGATCCTTCTCGGCGAAGGAAGCGGGCCCCGAGCCCTCCTACTGATCAGGGGTTCGAAGGCCGGCCCCTCGGAAGGGTTTCGACAGCCGCCCCAGAGCACTCGCACTTCAAGCCCATTACTGATCAGGGGTTCAAAGGCTGGCCCCTCGGAAGGGTTCGACAGCCGCCCCAGAGCGCTCGAGCTCCGTGCCCATTACTGATCAGGGGTTCGTAGGCTGGCCCCTCGGAAGGGTTCGACAGTCGCCCCAGAGCACGCAGAGTGAGGGATGACTCTAGGTATGTCCGATACATGGCCGAGGCTCGGGCTACGCTCCCGAGGTACCCTAGGACATTTCCGAGACCGGCGGGAACGATTTGTAACGGAATCCCACCGGAGGGAGACATCGAGCCTCGGACCCTGTCGAAGGGGTCTGGGTCCGGCGAATCACCCGCAGGTACTTTTGGAGTGCGCCTCTGGGCCACCAGCCGACCCCTAACAAACGGGGCACCGACGTCCACTCGGATCACCCGTTAGCAGCTCACTGGAAACATCATGTTCGGCGCCCTCCGAGGGCAACATGGCGCTTTCCCCCCTCCTCCTTGCGGAAAGGCGACGCAGGGGCGTATAATAAAAGTCGGGAAAGTCCTTGATCGTCCTCTCGCTCCGTGCAGAGGCTTGGGGGCTGCTCTCGCACCCGGCTACGGCCAAAACTGTTGACAGCGTCAACAAACCAGCTTGATAACTTGGAACCTGACCACGCACCCAGGCTACGGCCAGACCGCATGAGGGAACGATCAGACCGGTCGAAGCACCACAAAAAAGCATTCAGACCTCAGAGGAGTCGAACCACTCCTCTGAGGCCTCGGGGGCTACACCCGGCGGGTGCGCTCGCGTGCACCCACCAGAACAAGGCAAAAACCAAGAAAGGCCGGTCTCCTCACCGAAAATGTGGCAAAAGCCTCCAAGCGAGTACCAACACTCCCTTCGAGGCTCGGGGGCTACTGTCGGGTACCATAATTAGGGTACCCCCAACGCTCCTAATCATGGCTGGTAAACACCCTCAGACCAAATGACGGATGCGGTTCAAGTCAAGGCTTCGTCTATCCAAGAGACGTGATCTCACCCGAGCCCAACCTCGGGCTGGAGCAGTAGTCCCAGATGAGTTCACGCCTCGCCCGAGGAACTCCTCAGGCAGCGGGCGCCCCCTCGGCTCTCCTGAAGCCCGGCTCGGGCAGGCTTCGTTGTGAAGCAACCTTGGCCAGACCGCCTCACCAACCGACCGCTTCGCAGGCGCATTCAATGCAGGGGACGCCTGACGCCGTATCCTGATACACGTGCCTCAGTCGGCTAGGCCGAAGTGACCGCAGTCACTTCGCCCCTCTTCTTTACTATCTGATGTGACAGGAAAATAGCGCCGCTCACCCTGCTCCGACTGCCGTGTCAACCACCCAGACAAAGACTGACAACAAGTCACGATCAACCACCGAGTTCGGCCTCGGGCGCAACAGGAAGCTTCGCCTCGCCCGACCTCAGGCTCTGGCCTCGGGAACAGGTTTCCGCCTCGCCCGACCTCAGGCTCCGGTCTCGGGAGGTCTCTGCCTCGCCCGACCCCCAGACTCGGCCTCGACCTCGGTCTCTGGAGGAATCGCGTCCTCGCCCGGCCCCGGCCTCGGCCTCAAGAGAAGTCTCCGCCTCGACCGACCTTGGGCTCGTACCGATCGCGCCAACAGGGGATACATCATTACCCTATTCCTAGCCTGCTCAGGCTACAAGGAACAAGACCAGCGTCTCATCTGGCTTACCCCGGCGACGGGTAATGATGGTGCCCCGCGTGCACCATGACGCCGGTGGCTCTCAGCCCCTTACGGCAGCAAGGAGACGTCAGCAGGATCCTTGCCGCACTGCTAGCTGTGCTTCTACAGGACTCAGGCGCTCCGCCGACGGCCACGTCATCACGTGTATAGGGCCCAAGCTCTCCCCTGACAGCCACGTTGGCATGTACACAGGGCTTAGGCACTCCTCTGCCGGACACGTTAGCGCATAGCTACGCCCCCCGTTGTACGTCTGGACCATCTCCTTGCGTCTATAAAAGGGAGGTCCAGGGCCATCCTAGAGGGGGGTTCGCGCGGGGGAAGGAGCGGATGAATGGGCTCCCACTCTCTGCCTCACTCTCCCTCACGCGACGCGCTTGTAACCCCTACTACGAGCGGCACCCCCGGTGCAGGATAATACAAGGCTTGTCCCACCTCTTGTGTTCCATCCCGCGCCAACTCATCTGGGCAGGGGCACACAACGATTTCACTCGTCGGTCCAGGGACCACCCGGATCCGAAACGCCGACAAATACTAATAGTTAGTTACTAAAAATTAGTTATTAGATTTCAAACACCAACTAATATCGTAGTTAATTGTTAGCTAGATCATAGCTAACAATTAGTTCATTAGCTGGCTTAACCTAGCTAATAATTTATTAACTAGCTAATTATTAGCTCTAAAGGTTTTAAAAGGGGCCTAAGGACATATACAACATAATTAAATGTAGGGTTTTTTAAAAAAATCTTTAGGGGGCTAAGTGAAAAAAAGAACTCTTTGTGAAGAGTCAATCTATATACGACTATATATATATATTATATCTTGACTGTATTTTTATCTATATATTCAAGATTTTATAGTATCTTATTTATCTCTTGTATTTAGAAAACACTTCCAAATGTTCACGTTGTAGATGCCCTAAGCATCATATCATGTGTCCTTTGCACATCACAATTATCTGTCCTGTGACTCTCACCGTCCCCACCGGCGCAGCATGCATATCGTGCATGTGGACTGCGGTGAGTATATTTTTTTTGGCGACCGAGCTAGTCCCTGTTCGCTCCATCGGCACACGATGCATGGCGGCGGCGGCGGGTATCTCGAGACCGCCGCACGCCGCACCGCGTGCACCTGCCGCCGCGCGGTTCCTTTCACTATCGGATCCGGCGGCCTAGAAAAAAACATGACAAGGTGGCCCTACCAGAATCCTTTCTTTTGGAAGTAGGATTCCTGTTATCAGATAATCAGGCGTTGAAAAAACCACCTACTGTTGAGGCATGTAAAACCTAGACACTGTTGCACGGTAATTTAAACATAAGACATAACTAAAACACAACATAATATAGTGAGCATGTCTAAAACATGTGTCTTATCATATTCATTGTACCAATCAAAACATTCAATAAATTAAAATGATCAATCAACTAGTCTCCAGTCTCGAACATAGAGCTAAGACATTGTATCTTCGTCAAAATACATGTCTTTAGTTTTTTTACATTCATCTGCTGGACACACTCGAAGACCCAACTCAAAACACCCATTGTACATGCCCTAATAACGTCGGCCGTATAATTGGCGCGAGGCGTGGTCGAACTCGAGCAATTAATCTACTCTATATTTTGAGCAAGAGGAGGCGGTGGGTGATTAGGCTAACCTTGGGACTTGCACCGTGCCTCGTGGCATGCATGCTCCCTAATTGTTGAGATTATCGTGACTTGCTTCCTCCCTTTTCTAGTACTCCTTTCTTCATTCCTTTTTATTTATCACGTTTTAGTTTAAAAATAAACTAACAGGCCATAAGTATTTAAGAACAAGAGGTAGTATTTTATAAGCCCAATTGATTTTCATTAGCATTTGATATGTTGATAAGTATTTTAACATTTTTAAGAGGAGGAAAGCGTTAAAAAAAAGTAAACAGTTTCAACAGCAATTTAATCTAGAAATAGATAATCGGTATATTTATAATAACAGGTATAAAATACTAACAGTAATGAATTGGATCTAAAATCTTATTGAATAGTGAAGAAGAGACATACCTAGCAGCACAACTGAATGCACTAGTCAACATGTTGCTTATCTAAGTTATTAAAACGTGAAGCCTTTTGGGCGCCTCTCCGCACTTCGCGGTACTTGAGTCCACGGCTCGTCGACGCGTGGGAAGCGGCTCTCGGACCCGAAATTTTTTTATTGAATTCGACGGAACCAGACGCTCGCGTCCGCGGCCCTCATCGCCTGGACCTCCCCTTCCACCACCGCCTCCTCCTCCGCTCTCTCCTCCTCGTCCGCGTCCGCGTCCATCCCCAGTCTCCGGCGGGTACCTTGCCCCCACCGTCGGCCCTGCTTCTTCCCTCTCCCCTACGTGTGATGCGCTCAACGCCGTCGCTGTCTCTTATTCACCATCGACTCGCTCGCCTCCTCCGTCGCCGAGAGCCGGCCCTTCTCCGTATCCGTCGCCATCACAGGCGGATCTGCCTCCCCAATGACCGACCCGAGAGCCGGCCCTTCTCCGTATCCGTCGCCATCACAGGTGGATCTGCCTCCCCAATGATCGACGACCAACGAGAGCGGCGTGCGACGGCTTTAGGTGACGAAGGCGGCCCACACCATGTAAACGACGCACAGCGGTGGAAGCACGCAATGGCAGCTGAGCTCGCGGTGGAGGCCGCCGCGCTTGTCGGCCTCCTGCGCGGATGACTCCTCGCCGGCTCCGTTCGAGATGACAGTGGAGGACGCGCTGAAGCTGCTCGGCGTCGCAGAGGGCGCGTCATTCGACGAAATCCTGCGCGCCAAGAACGTCGTCCTCGCCTCCTGCAAGGACGACCAGGACGCCGTCGCCCAGGTTCGCGAGACTCTCCCTCCCCCTACTCGTTATTATTCCATTCACGCCCGCATTTTGTTCTGCTCAGCCGCCCAGGGGAATAAAGCGTTTCTTTATTGCGTCCTTGGTACCTCCGATTGAAGTTGCTAATTTAGTATTAAGAAGTGGCCTGGATCAATTGGGAATGTCTGAAACGATGGGGGTTGTTGTCATATATTCCACGCAGTACTTTCCAAATGCAAAGCAAAAATTGTTTATGCACGTAATGCATATTACAATGGATGGGAAGGATGATGAATTTACTTATGTCATCTGCTTGTGTCATCGGTTGCGAATGTCTGTAGCTAAATTCTGTGAGGTGGTAAGGGATTGTCCTAGCTATTTTCTTGGTTCCACGTTTAACACTGCCATACATTTTTCTGTTGGTAAAGTAATCCACTTTCTGCCTGAAATTTCGAAGTTATGTACATGCATATGCTTGTTACAGCATGTTGGAGGAACTCTAGAAAAAGCTGGTGAAATTGTCTGCAAGAACAATGGCTTGAGTATTGCACAATGGTTCGAATTCTGCATAGGGGTGAGTATTACATCAGGCCATGGTCACATCTGTTGCTAAACTACATTACACAATATTAAATAGTGAGTACAACTCTGCCCTTCTTATTTAGTTGTGCTCTTCCTGCACACCTTTTCTTTAAGACAATTTTGTCTCTCGGTGGACAGAACCTAGCTTAGGGAAATATGTTTTCTTCACATGCATAGTTTCAACATGATCGATCATGTTCATGTTGTGAACAACCTTTTTTGTTGGAGTTCAAGCTTCAAACATTTATGCAGAGTTTTCATTATATCCCTAGCTTTTGATGACCTACATGTATATTGTATTTCAGAACTGTATTCTGCTCGAAACCTGATCCTAACTTGAGTATGGTGTCTTTGTAACAACAGATTGTTCTATGATCATGCTGAGTTTGTTTATATGAATTGGTTGCTGCATCAACGATTTTTTACTCATTGTAAACTACAATTTCATATGATTATGTGATAGGCAAGGTGAACAAAATTGCTGACATAATTTTAAGAAACGAGTGGTGGCTATATTGTCATAACATGGGGGTCGACAGAGACGTGCCCTTCTCCGCGACCACCAAACAGGTCTTCGACGTGGCTGTGCTCTCTAAGAACATGGGTTCCAGCTTCATCTCGCTTCAGCACCTCGCCATCGCGCTCTTCACCCTCGACGATCCAACTACCAACATCCTCCTACAAAGGTAGGTTCTATTATTAATTTTCCATTGCAACTGATTTTCAGATCCAGTGCAATCGATATCATTTACCTATTGATCACATTACTGCCTATAATAAATAAAATAGTATGTTTATATGCTTACACCATTGTTTGTCTGATTACAACATAGCACAAATAAAGTCTGGGATCTAGCTGCACAAACACGATATTGCCATAAAAGCATCTCCCGTGGATCCCAAATCTCATCCCTGGTCTCAGAAACTGTCGTATTGAGGGAGATAGAGCTGTTTACTTGTTTTGGTGCACCAACAGCTCCCTGATAGGCCATTTTTTAGGTTCCCACGTCTCCCCTCAAATTGGAGGAATTGCATCTCCACCAATAGGACGGTCCCACAATAACTGCCATTTCCTCCTTTCTACACAGCGGCCATGGCTCTCGAAAAATCCGGCAGCCACACAGTGCGCGTAGCAGTAAGGACAGAATGTCATGGCTACGTCTGGGTCCGGCCGAGGCTAGGATAGGTGCGACACTAGCTACGGCCAAGAGTAGGACTAGGCACGACGCTAGCTGGGGCTGGGCATTGTGTCGGCCAGGGCTAGGGCCGCACATGAGTGCCACGGTGGCCAAGACCGATGGCACATGACCATAAAAATTACAGCCACACATGTGAGCTCGAAGAAGACGTCGAGGGAGAAACTAAAAGAAAAAATAAATTGTAATATGACATGTGGGCCCCATATATTTGGAGGGATTATTGGTGATCTGCTGGAGCATATTCCCCGATAGTCTAAAAAACAGTATTGGTAATCACCAATATTGTCCTATCGTGGATGAAGTATTGGCAAGCTGTTGAAGATGCTCTTCCCCTTGCGGTGGTGGTTGTCTAATATGTTAGTACATGTGTTCAGAGCTAGCTATAGAGAATATTTTTGGATAAAAGCAGTTTCATTGCAATACCATGATGGTATGGTTGATAGATTCATCAAAATGAAAAATGATATGAGTTATCTTCTCATCCTTTCATTATTTGGGCCTCATTGATGCATGTTATGGATTGTTGTAGTTTGGGAGCCGATCCACTCATGAAGCATTGGTTGCAGTCGAGCTTGAGGCACATGTGAAGCACAATTCAATATTTGAGTAGTCTTCCCTTGACTTTGGATTCTTTGCAAGTTTCTGTTCTCTTGATATAAATTCCAGGAGGTTTCAGTGAAGAAATTTCTTTATTAGGGTGGTAATACATGCATTATGGTTATTCTTTTGCAACGATTAGTATTGTATTTTCAAGAAAATGGGATAAACTATCTGCACTCTAGCCATCCTACCGTTGTTCACCGTGGCCTGAAATCCCACAATCTTTTAGTGGATAAAAATTGGGTTGTTAGGTGACTTCTCTCTCTATACCATCTCACAACTGTGGTGATAAATGTTGGATTTGAAGGTTGCACTTAGCTTGTTGCTTCTGTGTTTGGAACTAATAGATTGATTCCTTGCATTGTTCAATATTCTTCCAGATGTTCATTAGTAGTTGGGGATTGTTTACTATATATTATGTGTTCTTCAAGGAAGATTATAGTGCTAGCGACAACTGTACTGCTGGTGATATTATTTTTCCAAGGGATTGTTTACTATACTATTTTTCCAGGGGATTCTTCAAGGAAGAACACTACAATATTGAACAGTTGGGGATTGTTTATTATAGTGCTAGCGACAACTGTACTGCTAGCGACAATGCAGTTTCAAGTGCTATTCATTAGTTGTTGGGGATTGTTTACTATATATTATGTATTCGTCCAGCTGTTTACTATATATTGAACAATGCAAGATTACAGTTCAAACGTACTGAAACATAAGCTCATAAATATTTATTCATTTTATGTGGTGATATTATTTTTTTGAAGTTGTTTGAACTATCTCCAGGTTTCTTTAGGGCTACAACTGATCGTCATTCATAGATTGCAAGCAATAGGGGAAAGCCACTTCATCGAAACAATGGTCATTGCCTTTTCTTCAGAATGCTCTACTTACCTATTTGTAATTACTCCTCTTTCATCTGACTTGTAGAGTATTTGACATATTCGTTGTATTAGAGAGTTTGACATGTTCGTTGTATAATATGATTTTATTGATCTTGATACATATTCGAATGGTTGAGCGCCCAATAGGGCGCTTTCTATTCTAGTATCAATGTAGTCGTGTCGTTTGGTACAACATATGGAGGTAGCCACGTCGATCACCACCAATTCGTCAGGAACGCGAGCACGAAACGTCGATCACCACCAGAAAAGAAAGAACGGAGTGAGCAGTCATACAACACTTGCAGACACTTCTCGAAAACATCATTGTCGTCCTTCCTCCGTGCATATGAACTCTCAAGCAACACTCGTTTCAAAGGTCCGTCCTCCCATTACTTGTGTGCTTACGAACTGGAATAGGGAGAACTTGTTAGAATTATAGGCATTTTCCGTATCATTTTAATTCCATAAATTAATATTATGATGATAACATATAAAAGATAATTAATCATGACATCAAATATATCCATAACAATATGGATCATGAGAACATAAAGCATATGAATTATATAAATCATATAAATACGATAAACATGTAAACTGACTGAACAATTGAAAATAAACAGATAGGAACATAAACAGCATGACTGTAAAATTAAAACAGACAGATCTATCATATTATAATAAGACAGAACAGATAAGATAAAATCATTCCTACATATGAAACAACATAGAAGAATATATGAAACATATATAATCTCCAGAACGTAAAACAGTAAGTAAATAAACTGATCATACCCTCCCATGCGCTCTGATGATCCAGATCCTTGGCCAACTTCTTTTGTCATGTTGGAGATGTGTTGGGCAGTCGCGTAGACGCTCCCAAAAAACCTAATTGCCGATCCCCGTGCAAGGTCTCGAACGGCACCGGCTTCGGAGGCACCTGCCCTCTCGCTTCTCTGTGCGCGCAGAGTCACGAGATGGAAATACCCTTACTCGGCGGCTGGACTGTGACTCTGAAAGTGTTCTGCTCGCGTGTACCGAGTGACAACAGTGCTCCTCTATTTAACCTCTCGCAGAGGGAAGCTGAAGGAGAAAGGTCTCGCCGAGTCACACCAAGAGTCGGTCAGCTCTCGCCGAGTCATGCCATGAGTCGGCCGGCTCTTGCCGAGTCACGCCATGAGTCGGTCAGCTGAAGGAGAAGGGTCACTCGGCTGACGAAGAGACAGACAACTGAAAGGTTAACGCGGTTAGTGAGTGCTAAAAATTAACACAACCACACCACGCCCACTCGCCTGCCTGCTTGCCACGCCACGCCACGCCCCGCCCCGCCCGGCCGGCGGCGGCAGCGGCGCGCGCGCGAGCGTGTGGCACGCCCTTGTCCATTTCTTGACTTCTCAAGTTAGGTAGAATAAATCCTACCATATAAGTCAAGCCAAAATACCCTTGGACTTCCAATGTGGTACTATTGGTATTCTCCACCATTACACACCATAGAGTTTATTCAATAAATGGGCCAAGCCCATAAAAGATCCAACAATCCCCACCAAACTCTAGGGTTTGTAATGATAAAGTATCAGAATCACAATCCTTTGATATACCAGTGTTTCGATGGAGACTGTTAAGTTGAACATCCATCTAGAATAAGAGTTTCACTCATTCACAACTGAACAATGGACTAAGCCTTGAATTGACAGTTTTGTGCGAAATAAGATTCACTCAAATCCTTTGCTGATACTAGGCTGCAAAAGGGTATTCCCCGCTTTTTAGAAGCATATAAGTCACACTTCAGTGCCTTTCATGAGTATTTAGGGATTACCCAAGTCCCATAGACTGTGACCAGCAGTCTGACTCATATAGGTGTATTCCTCAAAAGATGTTCTGTAGGACAACATCTCACCTTTATAAGACTCTTGGAATACATTAAGGTAAAATACCATCCTGCCTTACAGATAGGAAAGATGTGCATCAGAAATGAGTTAAAGAAGGGATGTTTCCTCACAATCTACTCCTAGCTTGTTTCTCCACTCTACTTCACGGGATCTCCGATCACATAGAGCAGGTTACCACTAGAGTAGATTTCACATGGGCCTCATACCCATTTCCCTCGATGCACTTTCTATCACATTGCGTGATAGACCCTTAGTGAATTGATCTGCCAGATTATTCGATGTGTGAACATAATCCACAGTTATAACTCCGGAGTTTTTCAACTTTCTGATAGATTTCAATCTCCTCTTAACATGCCTTGTAGACTTCATGTTATTCCTAGAACTGTTAACCTTTGTAATCACCGTTTGGTTGTCACAGTTCATGGAAATAGCCGGTATCGGTTTTTCAACTACCGGTAAATCCAATAGGAAATCACGTAGCCACTCGGCCTCAGCCCCAGCAGTGTCTAATGCTACGAGTTCTGCTTCTATTGTAGACTTCGTGAAGATAGTCTGCTTGCAAGACTTCCAGGAAACAGCGCCACCTCCAAACAGAAACACATATCCGCTTGTGGCATAAAGCTCATCAGCATCAGAAATCCAGTTGGCATCACAATAGCCTTCTAGCACTTTTGGGTTTCCGGTATAATGAATACCGTATGTCATAGTACCTTTCAAATACCGCAACACTCTCTCAAGAGCATGCCAGTGATCATCTCCTGGTTTCGACACAAACCGACTTAGCTTACTCACAGCATAAGAGATGTCTGGCCTTGTTGCACTTGCAAGGTACATGAGCGAGCCAATGATCTGGGAGTATGTCAATTGATCCCTTGCTATTCTCCGATTCTTTCTTAATAGCACACTAGGATCATAAGGTGTTGGAGCAGGATCACAGTCACTAAAACCAAAGCGACTCAATACCTTTTCCACATAATGGGATTGTAACAAAGTTACCCCACCATCAGCTTCTCTAACAAGCTTGATGTTTAGAATGACATCAGCTTCTCCCAAATCTTTCATTTCAAAATTGCTCGATAGAAGATTTTTAACTTCCTCAATCACATAGAGATTTGATCCAAAGATCAAGATGTCATCAACATAAAGGCACAGCATAACAGACTCACCCCCACCAAACCAATAGTATACACACGTGTCAGATTCATTTACAACAAAGCCATCTGCTGTAAGAGTATTATCAAACTTTTCATGCCATTGCTTAGGTGTTTGTTTTAGGCCATACAATGATTTTATCAACCTGCACACCTTGTTCTGTTGACCATCCGCAATGAACCCTTCTGGCTGATCCATATAGATCTCCTCATCCAACTCTCCATTTAGGAAAGCTGTCTTAACATCCATCTGATGAATGATAAGACCATAAGAGGCTGCCATGGCTATTAATGTGCGAATTGTAGTCAATCAAGCCACTGGTGAGTAGGTATCAAAGAAATCTTCACCCTCCTTTTGGGTGTATCCTTTGGCCACAAGCCTTGCCTTGTACCTCTCAATTGTACCATCAGGCCTAAGCTTTTTCTTGAAGATCCATTTGCAACCTATAGGTTGACAACCATAAGGACGGTCAATGACCTCCCAAGTTCCATTAGACATAATAGATTCCATCTCACTCCTTACTGCTTCCTTCCATAAGTCAGCATCAGGAGAGAAATATGCCTCACTAATGGTAGTTGGTGTGTCTTCCACAAGGTACACTATAAAGTCATTACCAAAGGATTTTGCAACCCTCTGTCTCTTGCTCTTTCGAGTGACTATAGTGTCATCCTCCTCAGGGATGTGCACATGAGAATCCTCAGCATGATGTATAGGAATCGACAGTTCGTGCTCATGGGGAATTATAGTCTCATGACTTGTATCACTAGGTGTATTCTTCATAGGAAACTCATTCTCAAAAAATGTTGTGTCTCTTGATTACATGATAGTATCAACATACATATCTGGCACATCAGATTTTATAATTAAGAACCTATACCCAGTGCTGTGAAAAGAGTACCCAAGGAATATACAGTCAACAGTTTTAGGCCCAAGTTTACGCTTTTTGTTGATTGGCACATTCACTTTAGCCAAGCAACCCCAAGTGCGCAAATATGAGAGATTTAATCTTCTCTTTTCCCATTCCTCGAATGGTGTGATCTCTTTGTTCTTTGATGGAACTCTATTCAGGACATGACATGCTGTCAAAATCGCCTCACCCCACCATGCCTTGGATAATCCCGCTGTACTCAACATGGCATTCACCAAATCTGTTAGAGTGTGGTTTTTCCTTTCAGCAATCCCATTGGATTGTGGTGAGAATGGCGGTGTCCTCTCATGAATAATACCATGTTCCATGCAGAACTCATCGAACACATTAGAGAAATATTCTCCACCTCGATCAGACCTTAACCGTTTTATTTTCCTCTCAAGTTGGTTCTCAACTTCAGCTTTATAGGTCTTAAAATAATTGAACGCTTCATCTTTTGTTTTTAAGAGATACACATAACAAAATCTAGTGGAGTCATCTATAAAAGTGTGAAAGTATCTTTTACCACCTTTGGTCAAAATTCCATTCATCTCGCACAGATCAGAATGAACAAGTTCTAGAGGTGCCAAACTCCTCGCCTCAGCAGCCTTGTGAGGCTTGCGGGGTTGTTTTGATTCAACACACACATGGCACTTAAACTTTTGACCAAGTTAAATTTAGGAATTAAATTTATATTTGCTAACCGCATAAGACAGCCAAAGCTTGCATGACAAAAACGTGAATGCCATAAATCTGACTCATCAGAAAAATGAACAGAATTCACCAGTTTATTACACACATCATGCAGTGATAAGCGGAACAAGCCTCCGCAGTCATATCCTTTACCAACAAAAGTACCATGTTTCGACACAACACATTTATTTGACTCAAGAACAACTTTGTATCCATCTCGACATAGCATAGAAGCGCTAACGAGATTCTTCTTTATAGAGGGCACATGCTGCACGCTCTTCAATGGCACCGTCTTTCCCGAAGTAAACTTCAGAATGACCGTACCAACACCAAGAACATGAGCACACGACCCATTTCCCATTAACAAGGCGCCAGACTTCCCGACCTGATAGGAGGAGAACATAGAGGCATCAACACACACATGAATATTTGCACCACTGTCCATCCACCACTCAGGTGAATTACAAACTGAGAGAACAAATGGTAAAGAATTACCATACCCAGATGTTCCACCTTCAGTTTCAGTGGTAACAACATTAGCTGATTTCTTGTCTTGAGTGAACTTGCGATCAGGGTACTCTCTTGCCCAATGTTGATCACTGCCACAGACAAAGCATCCTCCCTTTCCCTTGTTATTGTTGTTCTTCTTTTTAAACTGTGCTGTATGAATAGGTTTATTTGCATTCTCTTGTTTGTTCTGGTTTTTCTTCTTGTTAAACTTGCGGAAGTTTCTCTTCTGCACCACATTAGCAGTAGAGGTCTCAACACCTTTTCCACTGTCCTTTGTTCTAGCCCTTTCCTCAACATCAAGAGTACCAATGAGCTCTTCCACATTGAACTCTTGTCTCTTATGTTTGAGAGAGGTAGCAAAGTCCTTCCAAGAAGGTGGCAACTTGGCGATTATACCGCCAGCCACAAACTTGTCAGGCAAAGGACAAGGAAAAAGTTCGAGTTCCTTAGCTAGTGCCTGAAACTCATGAGCCTGTTCCACTACAGATCGGTTCTCAACCATCTTGTATTCATACAGCTGCTCCATGAGGTACACCTCGCTACTAGCGTCAGTTACTCCAAACTTTCCGACAAGTGCATCCCACAGCTCTTTCCCCGTGGGAAGGATGATATAGCTTTTCTGGAATTTTGTGTCAAGTGCGCTAATCACTGCACCTCGAAAGAGGTTGTCTTCAGCCTTAAACTTAGCCTCATCCTCAGTAGGTAAGTTGGCAGGCTTGCCCTCAGCGGCATGAAAACAAGACATTGCAGTTAGCCACAATTCCATCTTAGCTTTCCATATCAAGAAGTTTTTACCATCAAAAGGATCAGGCTTTAGCACAGCATCAAAACCTCTGACAGAAAAATGCCTAACATTAGGTTTTTGGATTGTTAGAATTATATGCATTTTCCGTATCATTTTAATTCCATAAATTAATATTATGATGATGACATATAAAAGATAATTAATCATGACATCAAATATATCCATAACAATATGGATCATGAGAACATAAAGCATATGAATTATATAAATCATATAAATACGATAAACATGTAAACTGACTGAACAATTGAAAATAAACAGATAGGAACATAAACAGCATGACTGTAAAATTAAAACAAACAGATCTATCATATTATAATAAGACAGAACAGATAAGATAAAATCATTCCTACATATGAAACAACATAGAAGAATATATGAAACATATATAATCTCCAGAACGCAAAACAGTAAGTAAATAAACTGATCATACCCTCCCATGCGCTCTGATGATCCAGATCCTTGGCCAACTTCTTTTGTCATGTTGGAGATGTTTTGGGCAGTCGCGTAGACGCTCCCCCAAAAACCTAATTGCCGATCCCCCGTGCAAGGTCTCGAACGGCACCGGCTTCGGAGGCACCTGCTCTCTCGCTTCTCTGTGCGCGCAGAGTCACGAGATAGAAATACCCTCACTCGGCGGCTGGACTGTGACTCTGAAAGTGTTCTGCTCGCGTGTACCGAGTGACAGCAGTGCTCCTCTATTTAACCTCTCGCAGAGGGAAGCTGAAGGAGAAAGGTCTCGCCGAGTCACGCCAAGAGTCGGTCAGCTCTCGCCGAGTCATGCCATGAGTCGGCCGGCTCTTGCCGAGTCACGCCATGAGTCGGTCAGCTGAAGGAGAAGGGTCACTCGGCTGACGAACACAACCACACCACGCCCGCTCGCCTGCCTGCCACGCCATGCCACGCCCCGCCCGGCCCGGCCGGCGGCGGCGGCGCCGCGCGCGCGTGTGGCACGCTGTAAAGCCCAAATTTTGTATCAGAAAAAAATATAATTATTTTTAGTGTTTGAGAATTTATGAAACCTTGTGAGACTATATAGTTTCCTTTTCGTTGTGCATATTCAAATAATGAGAATATATTAATCACATAACAAATAAATACCAGAATATGCATTTCATGCTGAAGTTCTTGTATTTTTGCATTTGTATTCAAGTTGTGAGACAACTTTCAGTTTTAAAAAAAATGGAATTTTGAAAATGAAATGAATGAGATGAGAAATAAATAACATAAAATTATATTTTGCATGCGGAGGTGTTGTTATAATGATGCATATGAATGTGAATCCTAAACCTAGATTCGAATTTGAATTCAAAATAATTGCATCATGCTAGAATTTTGGATGAGCATTTAAAACACATAATTGAATTCAAGTTTGAAAACTAGAAATGGGAAATGGAAATGAACAAAAAACAAAACAATTCTACCTCACCTGGGCCGAAATTGCCCCATGCGGCCCATCTCCCTTGCTCTGCGTAGCCCAACCAACCGAGCTCATGCTCGTACTCACCGCCTGGCGGGTTCCGCCTGTCAGTCGGCCTCTGCGCCCACCAAACCCGCTACCTCTAGCGCTGGAACGTGGGTCCCACATGGTAGCTCCACCATCTTTATCGAGTCGCACCAGATCACAGAGAATCGCACCCGAACGGACTCCGTCTTCTTCGCTGGATCTACGCAAAGCTTAACAACTCTCCCTCCGGTGATCTCGGTGGCTGTTACAACCTCCGCATCCGCCTGCTGTGCAACCACGTGGGCTCAGGACCGTATAAAGACAGGCATCGCGACAACGAGCATCGTGCAGCGCGAGCAAACACATGAGAGGTGAGAGAGAGAGAGAGAGAAGAAAACGATGATAGCCCCCGCAGCCGGAATGACCGTGGATGCTACCGTCGCTGGGCTCGGGCAGGGTGCGAGATTTTGCCAGCATACAGGATTTCACGCGTTCGGATTTTTGAGCTTGGGAACCACGGGCCCTGGCGGAATTGCTTGCCGGAGTGCCGCGGATTCTAGCTCCCCAGAAGACAGTGCTCTCCGCCGCACCATTGGAAGCAAGCTTCTGTGCGGTCGAACCACTGGTATGATGCCCGTCCCTATTCTCGGAATCACTCGGAGTTGCGTAGCACCTACTCGATTTGGGGATTGCCGGCCTGGGCGCCTTGACATTTTCGCCAACGAGCTCCACGGAGGTTGGCGGCGCCGCTGTCTAGCTGGGAAGGGATAGGGGAGAATTGTGTGGGCCGTTGATCGGCTATTGGACGGTCAGATTTGACCCTGAGTGTAGCGCCCTCACGTGTAATATATGCCCTCCGATCGAGATCTGGTGGTTAGGGTTAGAGCGCTCTTCAACAAGATCCGGACCGTTGGATGGGGATCGGGCGCATTCGAAGCCACCTTGGGTATTTTAAATCCGATCCGTAGATCTCGGATCGGGCGGCCACCAGCGCTTACCGGTTCGCTTAAAGTTCAGAATCTAATCCGGGCCCTTGATCCTTCATCGGGCGGCCCCAGTTGGCCGGTACCCTTTCGGCCGTGCGATGTTGCAAAAAGGCCCCTCAGCTTTTCCTAAACTAACCCGCCGTCCAAGTTAGTGTTAAGACCATTACTGTTTAGTCCTGGAATTTATGCAGAGCCCCCTGGGTTTCTGGAAAATGGTGCCCGCAGTCCATAATTTATTTTAGAAAATGATTTTTAATACAAAAACAATACTAGAAACTTGTGAAATCCATATTTAATTCATTTTGGCTACAAATGGATTCATTCCAGTTGTAATAATTTTTTTTAAATATTATCTATCAACTAGTAACCCTGTTTTGTCATGAAACCTAGATAAAAATTATCCACTTGATTTATTATATACTAAATATTTAACGACTTCGGAAAATCGTAACTCGAGAACCGTGACTCCGATTCGATCCATTCAAATTGCGTTAGCTTCATAAAATTATTGTCCACACGGTGGCAACATTAATTATACCATAAAACATATTTTTATAATTAGATATTTGTTTAGCCTATGTTTAGTAGATTATACCTTTTAACCAAAGTTAAACTAGACCACGATAGTAATTTAACTATAATATGATTTCTAAACAAGTTATAATTTGGATTACAGTTTACTTAACTATTTGGAGTATATTTCCTTGTATGATGTATATTAACCAATTTATAATTTAATATTTAAATCACGTAGATTTTCCATAAACCATAACTTGATAACCGTAGCTCCGAATTCAGTGATTCTCGATCCTACGATCTCGTAGCAGAGCGTAGATTATTATTATGCAACTTATTCTTATGTTTGGTGTGATGTTAATTTTGCCTATGCACTGTTTGTTTGTATTGCCACGACTAGTGTGAGGTACGTGTCACCTGAAGATCATCCTGGTACCTGGAATCTCAAGTCCCAGGCAAGTTGTGCCCTTGATCACTTCTTTTTACCCACTCATGTTCTAATTAATCATAATGATCTGCATAGGTTAATTTTGATGGGACCCAATAGGTTACCCTAGTTTGTCTATCTTTATACCTTGTTTACCACTGAACTTTCTGGGTAGTACTTGCAAGTGCTATATGTGGTTTTGGGTATGGAGATACATTATTCATGATTACACTTTTGTTATCAGTTGTTATTTACTGTTCATGATAAGATCATTATGTTAATTGGAACATGGAGAACCACCCGGGAAAACAGTGCTACCACAAGGGTTTAATGGGACGCCCTTGGCTGATTAATTAGGAAAGCTCGTGGATGACTACCTTACCCGAAAGGGGCAAGGGCAGTAGGGGAGTGGTCAGTGTAGGGAGACCCTTGGGATGATTTTGCTGCGATGGCGGTCATGCGAGGGATTCCTGCATTGGAGCTTCCTATAAACTGTAGCGGGTTTTCTGAAGCTAGTGGAACTTTGTAAAGGCCTCGTAGTGTTACCCTGCCTCGCCTCCTCGGAAGAGGTGTATGGGATTGGCCGTCTCTTGGCAGATGGGTAACATGACTTGTTGGTAAAGATGCGCAACCTCTGCAGAGTGTAAAACTGGTATACTAGCCGTGCTCAACGGTCATGAGCAGCTCGGACACTCACATGATTAAATTATGGAACTAAATTCAATTTGTCATATGCATTGCATCGCAGGTGATGTTGTTACTTTTGTTCTATTACTTAATTGGGTTTGGTATTTACTTATACTTAGTAATTGCTAATAAAATTTTGACCAACTTTAAAAGCAATGCTCAGCTTCAACCATCCTCTTTGGTAAGCCTTACACTTCATGAGCTCCCACCTTTGGCGAGTTCATGCACATTATTCCCCACAACTTGTTGAGCTATGAACGTATGTGAGCTCACTCTTGCTGTCTCACACCCCCCACAGGTCAAGAACAGGTACCACAGGATGAGGCGCATGGAGGATGCTGTGACGAGTTCGTGAGAGGTCTAGGCCGTCGTCCCCCAGTCAACTTTGGGTTGCTGGACCGTTGTCTCCTTATAATGTAATTATTTATTTTGTATAGAACTCCTGTTATATAGTAAAGATGTGACATTTGATCCTGTGCCATGATTCATCATATGTGTGAGACTTGGTCCCAGCACACCTGGTGATTATGTTCGCGCCCGGGCTTTGGACCCCCGAAACTCGGGTGTGACACACGCCCTTGTCCATTTCTTTACTTCTCAAGTTAGGTAGAATAAATCCCACCATATAAGTCAAGCCAAAAGACCCTTGGACTTTCAATGTGGTACTATTGGTATTCTCCACCATTACACACCATAGAGTTTATTCAATAAACGGGCCAAGCCCATAAAAGATCCAACAAGACAGAAGCAGTATATGCTTGATCGCACAAGCGTTGTGTCTTGCCACGCCTCGGTGAGTGTGTGAGCGTACACGCGTGTGGCACACCTTCATTCTTTTCTAAGCATCTTTATATAGACAAAGTCCAACCATATAAACTGAGGTAACATCCAATTAAAATATCATATCGTAGTAAATCATAAAAATACTTTATTTAGTACGAGACCTAGAATTTATTTAATTATTTATATGGGCCAAGTCTATAAGTAACAAACTCCACCAAACTCTATGCATGTATTAAACAATCTCAAAGTCACTATTATTTAATATACTAGGGTTTAAATGAAGACTGTTAAGTTGAACGTCCACCTAGAACAAGAGTTACATTTGTTCACAACTGAATGGTGGACTAGCTATGCCTTGAATTAAAAGTTTTATGTGAAGTGAGTTTCACCAAAGTTTTTTTTCTGGTCCTAGGATACTACAAGCATCTCCTTTGTTTGAAACATATAAGTCACATTTTCAGTCATTTCATGAGTTTCTAGAGATCATCCATATCCCATAGACTATGGCTAGGAGTCAAACTCATATAGGTGTGTTTCTCCTAGAATGTTCTATAGGAGAACATCCCTGGTTAAGTAAGACACTTAAGCTATATTAAAAGTTTAATAAACATGCCATACAATATAGGAGAAATGTCCAACTCTAACCATGCAGATCTTATTATAAGGGATTTCTCCATCAGTCAAGCACTAGCTTGTTTCATCATTCTAGTTCACGATATCACTAATCACATAGAACAAGTTATCACTAAGGAATGACATCAAGTGAGTCTCAAGCCCATTTTTAACATTTTCACATAGACAGACAAAATATAATCATATAAATTGAGCTAACATCTTATCAAGATCTTGTATATTACTAAACCACTAGCATATAGCATATGTGCTAATGCTACGATCCCGGGAGGGGAGCGGTCGACAGCGGTGGTGACGCGAGTGAAGGGGAGGGGAGGGGCGGCGGAGGTGGAGGGATGAGGTATGAAAGATGATCCAAATAATATTGTCTATCGAATTTGAGTAAGGGAGAGTGAGTTATCTAGCGATCTAAACCGTTGGTTTTGATGGTGTGTTAAGTCTGGGTGCAATTTGTTTGATGTATTTAGTGGAGGTTATGGGTGAGGGGTGATTTGGTTGAGTGATTTTTGCAAAGTTTAAACCGATAGATTGTATAGTGCGTGGTATAGATAAAATATACTTTATTTAATATGAATCTTAAAAACTATTTAATTATTTATACAGGTCAATCCCATAATATAAGAACTAAGAATCATCGTGTTCTATGTAGGGGTGGTAATGGATCACAATCCAAATGTTTCTTCACAAATTGTTAGGGCCCTTAATTAATTTTAATTAAAAAATAAATAGAAATAGAGCTCGATCTTAGAGGGTGTTTGAGTGCACTAGAACTAATAGTTAGTTGGCTAAAATTTGTTAGTAAAATTAGCTAGCTAACAAATAACTATCCAACTATTAACTAATTTACCAAAAATAGCTAATAGCTGAACTATTAGCTAGGGTGTTTGGATGTCTCAACTAATTTTAGCCACTAACTATTATCTCTAGTATATTTAAACTCTCCCTTAATATGAGCGGATCCTTAAATTCTATAACGTAAAACTTGGAGCTCATTACCAGCCCTAGTTCCGTGCGGATGAAACCGGTGTTTCTAACTCTAGGCGAGCCATAAAAAATGATGGTCTGCGTAATATAATCAATGGTGTCTGAATTAGCGCGTGGGTGCGTGGCACTGCTGACTTGTTGCACGCACGAGAATACATGCCCAGGATGGCGTGGAACCTGGCTTGTGTGTCATTTTTTGTCAGCTTATGTGTGGGAAGAAAGTCAGATTGACAGATGGTTCCGGTAAAAGTTTTGACGAATAATGATGAACTGAACCGAACGTCGTTTTCCTCGTGTGGCAGTTGGAGTTGGCACTGGTGCGCGCGTCACCGTGCGAAAAAGCTGCCATAGGTGTGGTAGAGTTCGACATGCTGCTGATAGCTGGACAAATCTGGTGGTTTGCTCAAGGTGCATAAAAAAAGATAATCATATAGCTAGGATGTGGGTGTGACTACAATGCCCTAGTAGGAATACACTTTCCCTTTCCGTGGCTTGTCTTCGTATGGTTAGGGTTTCCATGTGATTGAAAGTGCCCTTATCCAGTGATATAATCAAAGATATGGCAAATGGTGGATAAATTATAATCTTTAGTTTTAATTTAATTCAAAAATAAAACATGAGCATGATGGCATATGTGTACATGAAACGAACAAATCTAAATATTCACGTCATTGCCAAATAAGGTTAACACTAGCACTAGCAAAACAATGCTTTCGTAGCCCGTCCACTTGTCTTCTCTATTGTCGACGTGCAGGGTCGTCGGACGTCAGGGGTCTTGGGCCTAAGATCCATAGGTCATGAGTGGGACTCAGGCCTAGGACCCGTAAATCATGAATATGAGGAGGACCGATATTGTTTGCGATGTATCCCCCCGACCGACGCAGTTAATATGGTGTACGCAGGACTGACAACACGACCAATCTAAAGGGCATGCAAGACCCACTCGAGTGGATTTTGTCCTGTTTGTCCGACCCTCTCCGTCTTCCTCTACATCGCTCGACCACTTCGCTCAGCATGGGGGTCATCCTATGGGTGCGGCAGTTTCTTAATTGATTCGCGATGAATTAATTGGGCTCCACCTACCTATTGATCCATGGCCCTTAGGACCTCGAGGGTCTAATCCTCAACAATACTGGTTTAGGCTGAAAGTCCATACATCTAGTCAAGTAACTTATCTCACCATGCACTATATCTTTAACGGGGATGGATTACAAACTTGGTCAAGGGAGGGCTCAATGCCCAAGCCTTGTTGTGGAGTGCGTGTGGAGTGAGGTGCTCGGTGCAGTAACAGGTGTTGGCTACTTGTACAAGCTTGTTGCCCATTGCCTTCAATCGTGGTCCTCCCCTTCCTTTTATAGACCAAGGAGGATGTGTTCCTGCTACATGAATCTAGGGGTCAGACGTAATGGGTGGGGGCCGGCCAGCCTTGTGGTATTACTCGTTTTCCGCGATTCTTGTCAGCCGATAGACTCCTCTAGATGATGTTGTCCTCTCCATCATGCTACTACAGTCCCTCTGTCACACCCGGTTTTAGAAGGCAAACCGAATGCGAACCATGTACGTGCCAGGATCAGCAATTCACGTGCACAACAGTTACATAACATGGACATCATCACACAGTGCTCAAATAGTATTAAAAAGGGAAATAATAGTCGATTACATCATATGTCTGAGACATCCACATAGTCTTTACAATAAATCAAAGTACGGAAAAGAAACGTAGATAAACGCGGCCTTCACAGGCAGCCGACTGGGGGTTTGCCGCTAACTCACACCTAGAACTCGTCGTAGTCTTGGAACTCCTGGAAGTCTCCTTCCACGGCTTCATCCTCTCCTGAGCAGGGGTTGCAATGCTGACAACCTGGGGGGGGGGGTTTGGTGTGTAGAGCAAGGGTGAGTACACATCAACATACTCAGCAAGTATCCTGTTTGGCTGTAGTGGACTAGCTTTATGTGGGGGTAAGTCAAGCAGTTGCTTTTAGTTGGTCAGATTATTATTATTAGTAGAGAAAGCCAAGTTTTAGGATTAACCCACGTTATTAACCCAAGCGTACTCCTTTCCAAACGGAAAGAGCACCACTTACCATTACCAGAGTCAATACCAAGAACCATCAATCTCATTGCCACCTGCAAATCCGAACATCTCTGATCAAGTACACTAATCACTGGAGCTCCCTTGGCCGCTCATAACCGTGAGCATGGCTGATATATCAGTTTTCTAACACTCTGCAGAGGTTGTGCACTTTACCCACAAGCCGTGATTTCCCTTTCTGCCCGGAGATCATGACACTTCATTGATCACTGCCAAGGTGACCCAGCAGGATATCACTACGTAGCCTTTACAAAGATTCCCCGGGGCTGTAGCCGGCTGTTAGGTTTCCTAAATGTACTGCACTCCTCCCCAAGGGACAAATCAACCTTGGCAGAGCGAGCCGCATACACCGAGCCCCATTGATGGCACGACGACTAAGCGAACTACACCCCGGTTCCTCTAATTATTCAGCTAAGGGCGTCCCACTCCACCCTCATGGTTGCACTGCTTTCCAGAGCGGTCATCCAACGAACAGGTCCTTACGGAGAGGCACTCGAGAAACCGCTTGAGCCCCCTTGAAGACCACAAGTATAACATCATAATAAACGAAGGGAAAACAGCGTATCATTGATAATTCTCATCATGTTCATTGATTAGAGTTGAGCAATAGCATAAGAATAAGCAATAATAATCCAACCCAAATAGGTAAACAAGGACACAGATAACAAGGAAAGGGAGTGGTCGCACGTCGAGACGTACGACACGACATTTAGATTGAATTAAGAAGTAAACGACTCGCCGCGCGACAGAGCGCACAACGAGACACTTGCACTAATTATAAAGAGATGTTAAGCATCGCGCGACGAAGCGCACGACGACATACGCCAACATAGCTGAGATTAAAGTGGAACGTCGCGCGTCTGGACGCGCGACATCGCACCTTAAACAACCTGAAATTAAAATAGATCGTCGCGCGACGAAGCGCGCGACACAACACTTTAATGAATATAAACTAAAAGAATCGCCGCGCGACGAAGCGCGCGACACAACACTTTAATGAATATAAACTAAAAGAATCATCGCGCGACGAAGCGCGCGATGCAGCACATTAATAAACACAAATTTAAATTGAATCGTCGCGCGACGAAACGCGCGACGCAACACATTGATAAATACGAACTTGAATTGAATCGTCGCGCGACGAAGCGCGCGATGCAACGCACTCATTAAACTAATTTTGAAACTAACTAATCCGAGGGTCGGACGCCGCGCAACGGGGCTAGAACGGCCGGGCGCAGGGGGGTCGAGGCCACGCGTAGGGGCCGAAGCCGCGTCGCCGGGGGCCGAGGCCGCGCGCCCGTGCCGAGCTGCGCCCGCGCTGGGGCCGCGCTCGCGCCGGGACGCGCCCACGCCGGGGCCGTGCCCGCGCCGAGACGTGCTCGCGCCGGGGCCGCGCTCGCGCCGAGCCGTGCCCGCGCGCGCGTATGGGAGAGAAGAGGGGGCACGCGCAGGGGGAGAGAGGAGGGAGAGGGAGAGAGAGAGGAGAAGGGAGGGGAGGGGAGCTCACCTCGGGGTCCAAACTCCGATGATCGCCGTCTCCAAGCCCTAGGGCACCACGGGGAGAGAGAGATGGGAGAGGGAGAGAGAGGTTGCTGCACGGGAAATCCAAATGAGAGAGGGAGAGGAGGAGGGGGCGCATGGTGGGGTGTGGGGCGCCAGGGGCGCGCGAGCCAGGCTGGGCTGGGCTGGGTCACATCGCGGATCGAAACCCACGACACGCACGACCATTAAACGGAATTAAATCGCGAACTGAAATCCGAAGCGGAACGAGACGAACACACGGCATCAGACAAAGAAACGTGTTTCGGGATGATGCAACACCCATGACACTTAGGTTTTGTTCATACACGACACGAACACCTGTCACTATACTGGTTTGAAATTGGGAAGAAGGAGCGGAACGGGAATAGAAAAGAGAGTAACGCCCGAATTTGGTGAGAGAAAAGAAGAAAAAATTCTACCCCCAAATTCAGGGCGTTACAAACCTATCCCCCTTAAAAGAATCTTGCCCTCGAGATTCAGGGTTGGCTAGCAAAGAGCTCAGGGTATTTAGCCATCAGATCATCTTCACGCTCCCAGGTTGCTTCTTCCTCAGAGTGATGATTCCATCTGACTTTACACATTCTGATGGTCTTCCTTCGGGTGACTCTGTCTGCAGTATCAAGGATTTGCGCTGGTTTCTCTGTGTAGGTCAAGTCCTCCTGGACCTCCAGACCTTCAACTGGCAACTGCTCTTCTGGCACACGCAAACACTTCTTCAACTGAGACACATGAAAGACATCATGCACTGCGGACAAACCTTCTGGCAAACTGAGCTGATAGGCCACTTCTCCACGCTTTGCGAGAATTTGATACGGACCGATGTAGCGGGGTGCTAGCTTGCCTTTGACTCCGAATCTTCTGACTCCTCTGATCGGTGACACTTTCAGATAGACAAAATCTCCAACCTCAAAACTTAGCTCTCTTCTTCTTGTGTCTGCATAGCTTCGCTACCTTGATTGCGATATCTTCAGGTTCTCTCGAACCATCTTGATGTTCTCTTCAGCTTCAAGTAGAATGTTTGGCCCGAACACTTGCTTTTCTCCAGGCTGATCCCATTGCAACGGAGTTCTACAACTCCTCCCATAGAGCGCCTGAAAAGGTGACATCTTCAAGCTGGCCTGGTAACTGTTGTTATAGGAGAACTCTGCATAAGGCAATCTCTTGTCCCATCTGGATTGATCTTGCAACACACAGGCTCTCAACATATCTTCAAGAATTTGATTGGTTCTTTCGGTCTGACCATCTGTCTGCGGATGATAAGCTGAACTGAAATTCAGATGTGTGCCCAAAGCTTCATGCAGCTGCTGCCAGAAATGAGAGGTGAATTGCATTCCTCTGTCTGACACTATCTTCTTTGGCACGCCATGAAGACAAACAATCCGGGACATGTACAATTCTGCCAATACTGCACTGCTGTAGTTGGTCTTGACAGGTATGAAGTGGGTTGACTTGGTCAAGCGGTCCACCACTACCCAAATGGAATCGTAGCCAGCTCGAGTGCGAGGTAATCCGACTATGAAGTCCATACCGATTTCATCCCATTTCCACTGAGGAATTTGCAACGGTTGCAACAATCTAGCTGGTCTCTGGTGCTCTGCCTTGATCCGCCGACAACTATCACACATCGCCACATGCTCTGCAATTTCCCTCTTCATTCCGTACCACCAGTGTGACGGAACCTCCCAAGTAATTAGGCCCACCTACAGTTGTCCTTGTCCAACGGACTTCAGACAACCCTGTAGGTGCCCCTAAACTACTTGATAAGTTCGGTATCTTTTCTTACCTTACCAGGAACGTTTCACCCGTCTTGCAGACATTACAGAACATCGGAGATGCGGAAACGTTTTACATAACTTACATTTATTTTAAAAGCAAGCTCAAGTTGTTTTATTACAGACCAGAGCTAAAAAGGAGTGCAGAGTAATAGTATTGTACAAACCAAGGGAGGCAAAACCCCTCCCGAAAAGCATTAAGCAAAAGATCCTATGTGGAGGACCAAGTCCTCCCGCACTTCAGTCTTGTTTTTCTTCCTTGGGAACCACCTTGGCACAGAAGCAGCAGAAATCTGCTACTTCCTCACCTAAAAACAACGAAGGGATAAACCCTAAGTATGGAATTACTCAGCAAGTCTTACCCGTCTAAAGAAAAGACTCTCAAGGGTATGCTGGTTATATGGGAGTCAAGGTAAGGCCTTTCAATAATAGAAATCCAATTTTATTTGTCAAGTTAAGTTCAATTGCCTGCAACTAGAGTTCTTTCTATCCTAGTTCAATCACTGGTCCTGCACTAGCCAATTTCTTAACAAAAACCCATCATCTTTAGTGGAATGCTACGTGTAGGTCAGTGACCAAGTCTTCATAACCGCGAAGGTATGACGATCCGAATTGATTATACTCAGCTGAGGATCTCCAATCACACGACATATGTAGCACTTAACCCTTGCATATGTCAACCCGCCACCGGGGTTCTTAAGACCGGATCAGGTTCACGCAAACCGAGAGCACAGATACACCACCGTCCGACCTCTTGCCACGGAGGGTACACGCTACTCTCGCCACCGCTCCACGCCCATTTCGTGTTATCTTATTCCGGCCTTAGTCTGCCCGAGGCAAGGCTTACCCATGACGAGGCATGTGACCAGTTAAAGGGTCCTCGATCATCAAGCCTACATCGACAAGGTCCTTAATCGACTCAGACGGAGACACTACACCGAGACTCCTTTCTCGTGCAAGTCACCCGCCCGGTCTTATCTTAATCTTTTCAACCCAAAAACTTGGTACCTGGCAGAGGTACATCTTTTCCGATGTTGAATCCACCACGGCCGTGATGGATTCACCATCAAGTTTTATTTTCGAAAACATCCCACCCACTTTTGCCACATCTTTTGTAAAACAAATCCTTTTGTTTTTCTAAAGCAATACTAAGCATAGTAAAACCTTTTTGTAAAAACGGGTTTTCAAGGAGGGTAATCAAGATCAAGGAAGGTAATGCAGGAATTGTTTAATCCATCAACTCCTATCACCTAATGCAGCAAGCAAGTGAGAAAGATTTTAAAAACATCAAGGGAGGTGGCAAATGCACCGGGGCTTGCCTTTGTTATCAGGTGAGTCCTGCTCGGATCCACAAATATCGAAATAAAAGCAGTTGCCTGCTTGAGGATCTGAGGTTGGTGGAGTTCCCTCTTCAGTGACTTCTTCTTCTTCTTCGTGTTCTAACATAACCATTTATATGCATAAGAATGGATGCCATGGGATGCTCATGAGGATGCAAAAGTAATATTAACTTATTATCTAAGTCTTGAGTACAACTTTCCTTCACGGTACTCCGAGAACCTAGGGTTTCCGGAGTCAGTAAAGGAGTTCATAGGGCAGGGGGGGTTGGTTTTGGGTTTAGTGATCAAACAAGGTCCAAATCAACCCAAATTCTACCCAAGGCTTCTAAATATTGGTTTAAGTTCCCACAAAAGGTTTGGGCATTTTTGGACTTACCAATTATTTTCTAAAAATCCATAACCAATACTTTTAACCACTTTAAATACCCTAAAATTTCCTATTTCCACTAAAAATCATAAAACTATTTTTACTAAATTCTAGAGAAAATAACAGGCCTAGGAAAATTAGTTTCATAATTTTATCATTTTCCTAGCATTTTCTATAATTGTTTTGGCTCTGGAGATAAAAGAAAAAGAAAAACAGGTGAACAGCACTGGGCCGAATCCAGCCCAGGCAGCCCAGCTAGGGCAGAAACGCGCCCGCGCGCGCGCCCGCGCTGGCAGACTTGCACAAAGGCCCTTGGGGTTTTAACTAACTGCGAACGAGCCTTTTCACTATTTAACACAGTCACTGACGTTTGCATAAAAGTCTTTCCCCTTCTATCTATTCTGAGTTTAAAGTCCCCGACGCCGTTCACGCGCGGCCGTGCTCCGGCGAGCACCTATACCGGCCGAACGGGGCAACGGCTGGGTTCTCCGAGCGGCAGACATGAAATCGGTACTACCCTGAGTATTTTCCCCAAATCAATTGCAAGGATGGCTACTAGGTTTGCTCTGGCCGCAGTGACCGGGGACCTTGCGGGCAGATGAATGTGTTCCCGTCGATTCATGGCAGTCTAGTTCAATTGGATGGTTTGGAGAGCATCAAGGGCACATGAGAATGTTAGAACAAGACTGAGGATGACAGTATCGGACCTGATTTGCGCTGGCCGCGGCGAGGTGTTCTTCGCGGTGGCGGAAAGTGGATTTGGGGAGAATTCCAAATTCGCGGATTCCAGTGAACGACTGCGGCTGATTCGTGGTGGCTGGACAGCTTACTACCCTACGGAGTTCGGGGAGGGGTCAATTTATAGTGTTAGCGGGCGGTGGCCGCTAATTTGAACGAAGATGGGCGGCGGCCGGAGATAGGGAAGAATCTCTGGCGCGGTGAGTTCGTGGCTAACGGCGTGGCAAGCTCACCGGCGTTGATTTGACGGCTGTGAGAAGCCACGGCGACGCGGTGGAAACCAAAGCCATGCGGCAGGCCACGGCGAAGGCACGACGGCGGTGAAAAGCTTTATCCACGGCTGTAACCAGGGGGAGGCACGGCGACGAGCCGGAGTGGCGTCCAGCGCAGGGGAGACGATATTTTTCCACCCAAATCGTTATCTTCAAGCCCGGTGCACGAATCAGGACGGCGGCGGCGCAAATCTTCGCGCAGAGAGGTCGCCGGCGGTGAGGATATGGCGCTGGCGGTCTGATCTTCGACAGAGCACTGTACCATGGCTAAAACTTGATTCAGTCGCCTGACAGTCAATGTTTGGGCCATTATTTCTCTGATTTTCAAATGGCAACACACCCAGTGATCTATAGCAAAGTTGTAGTGCTATAATCCATCTATGTCTTTTCTATAATGTGTACTCACAAAAAGTCACTGGATCCCTATCAAAATCGAGCTCAAAGTTGATCTCAGAGCACTGTTAATCTGTATTTCAGACTGAATCAGTCTGACAGTCCATCTTTGCTTGGGTTTTTCTCCAAATTTCTCATAAAATCATGGCTTGAACCCTTAGACAAAGTTGTTCTCCTATAATTGGGTTACAAACTTGTTGTGGTCACTTTGGGCAAAAACCCTATATTTCAAAAGATACAGGGCTCCAAAGTTGAACCAGCTAAACTGAATTTCAGACTTGAGCTCTATAGTGTCTAAGAGGTGATTTTTGCAAATAAGCCCAAAACTTAGGGTTTACTTGCAAATTCACATATTTGTGAACCAAATGACCTTATATGTCTAAACATAGTAGTTTTTACACTTTAGTCCAAAGGTTCATCACTTTTGCACATAAGCCCCTAGGGTTTAGTTTTAGGGTTTCTAGGATTCCAATTAGGGTTTCTGGTATCCCAGGGGTATAAATGTGACTTCACTTTGTTTTTGGGGACATTTATAACTATTACCCTAAAGTATTTAGGTTTTATCAACTTAGGTTAAGTTTTACCTCTTTAATACCTATTTAGGGTTAAAGCTTCCTATCCAGGGTCCTATTTGCAAAACATTAAAACAATACAACTTGTTTGAAATTTTTGCCTAGTGAATGCACTCTAAGTGTATCAAACATATGCAATACCAATGCTATGATGTCATGCTCAAGTTTTAGTTATAGTAACACCAGGAGTGTTACAACCAGAATTTCTTATTCAGATCCTGATACATCTTCTCACTTCCGGGGTGAATAGAATAGGCTGTCTCATGAGCTTCCTTGAGAATCAATTCTCGAATAGACTGGACATTGGGAACACACAAGCAGTCTTTGAACCATATCACACCTTCTGCATCCTCCCGAAAATCTTTGCCTTTGCCTTCCAGAATCAGTCGCCGGATCTCACTGATCTTCTCATCATTCTTCTACGCTTCTTTGATTTCCCGCTCCAGGGTAGGTTCCAACTCAATTGTGACTCCTCGCGAATTATTCAAAAATCCAAGACTCAACCTGTCAAACTCTTTGGCCAACTCATAAGGCATCGGACGAGCGACCATCAGATTGACTTGACTCTTCCTGCTCAGAGCATCTGCCACTACGTTCGCTTTGCCTGGATGGTAGTGAATCTCCAACTCATAGTCCTTGATCAACTCTAACCATATTCTTTGCCTCATATTCAGCTCTGACTGAGTGAATATGTACTTCAGACTCTTGTGGTCTGTGTAAACATCACATTTCTGTCCATACAGATAGTGCCTCCATGTCTTCAATGTGTGAACCACTGCTGCCAACTCTAGGTCATGGATTGGATAATTCTGCTCATGAACCTTCAGCTGTCGGGACGAGTAAGCCACAACTCTTCCCACTTGCATCAACACGCATCCCAAACCAGTGTAACAGGCATCGCAATACACCGAGAAGGGCTTGTGCACATCAGGCAAGACTAAGACAGGCGCTGTAGTCAACTTCTCTTTCAGCGCTTCAAAGGCCTCTTGACATTTCTTGGTCCACTTGAACTCAACCTTGTTGTCTAGCAAAGCTGTCATTGGTTTCGCAATCTTCGAAAACCCTTCAATGAATCGCCGATAATATCTCGCCATTCCAATGAAGCTCTTGATTCCTTGAGCATCTGTTGGCGCTTTCCAGTTCAGAATGTCTGCCACTTTCTTCGGATCCATAGCCAATCCTTCTTTGTTGATTATGTGACCCAAGAACAGAACTTCACTGATCCAGAACTCACACTTCCTCAACTTTGCATACAGCTGGTGCTCTCGCAATCTCTACAATACCATCCTCAAATGATCTGCATGCTCTTCTTCGCTTTGAGAATATATCAGAATGTCATCAATAAATACCACCACAAACTTATCAAGATAATACATGAATACACTGTTCATCAAGTTCATGAAGAAGGCCGGTGCATTGGTTAGACCGAAAGACATCACAGTGAACTCATACAACCCATACTTGGTAATGAATGCCGTCTTTGGAATGTCTGAAGGTCGAATCCTGAGCTGATGATAACCTGACCTCAGATCTATCTTGGAGAACACGCTGGCTCCTCTCAACTGGTCGAACAGATCTTCTATTCTGGGCAAAGGGTACTTGTTCTTGATTGTGACCTCATTCAGAGCTCGATAATCGATACACATCCTTTTGGTGCCATCTTTCTTCTCCACAAATAGGACAGGGGCAGCCCAAGGCAAGGTGCTTGGCCGAATGTAACCTTTCTCTGATAGCTCATCAATCTGCTTCTTAAGTTTAACCAACTCTGGTCTGGATATTCTGTAAGCTCTCTTAAAGATAGGGGCGGTTCCAGGAAGAAGCTCTATAGCAAACTCAACTTTCCGCTCTGGTGGCATACCTGGTAAGTCCTTTGGAAACACATCTGGTAACTCAGACACAACCTTGATAATATCAATTGGGTCTACTTCACAACTATCAACAGCCATCTGATAACAACTTCCTTTCTTTGGCTCAGGCGGGACTAACTCGGTCACGACTTCCTCTCCTAGTGGGGACACCAACTTGATTGTCCTCTTATCACAACTGATAACTGCCTGATACTTATCTAGCCAATTCATCCCTAGGATGACATCTATTCCGTGAGTACCCATTACTATGAGATTAGCGGGAAACGCTATCACCCTTATTTCCACACTTACATTCAAACAAATGCTATCGGCTCGAATTATACCACCGACTGAGTCAATTTGAATGGGGGTTGACATGGTAGTTATTGAAAGACTATGTGCTTTTACCCATGATGCAGTAATGAATGAATGCGTTGCTCCAGTATCAAATAACACTTCTGCAATATGGGAGTCGACTGGAAACATACCTACTATCATGCTGGGGGTCTCCTGAACTGCTTCAGCCTCCAAGTGGTTCAGTCTCCCATGGTTATAGTGCGGCTGAGAGCGGTTGCCTGCTCCAGGCTGAGACACATTCTGCTTTGCTGGGGCATTGGGGCCTGACTGCTGCTGGGCTGCCTTCTTCGGGCATTGCATCACCCAATGGCCTTGCTCTCCACAGTGGAAACATGCTCTATTTCCAACCTGAGCTGGTGCTGCCTGACTGTTCTGCTGGTTTGCTGGGGCAGGAAGACGAGGTGCCTGCTGATTCTGCCTCTAGAACTGACCTCCTCCTGACTGATTGTTCTGGCAATTCTGATGCTGATGCTGAGGATACTGCCTTTGGAACTGCTGCCGCTGAGGTGGACGCTGGTTCTGCCTGAACTGCTGAGGTTGATTGCCTGAGAAACGAGAACGATTGCTGCTTCCAGGCTGGGGTCCACTGATCTTGCGCTTGCGATCCTCCATCTCTTTACGCTTCCTCTCTGTCATGATTGCTCTGTCAATCAGGTGCTAGAATGTTGGGAAGGTATGATTCATCAGCTGATACTGAAGAGGGTCAACCAAGCCTCTCAGGAAACGATACTGTCGTTTGGCGTCGGTGTTGACATCTTCAGGAGCATAGCGAGACAGCTGCAGGAACCTGTCCCAGTACTCACTGACAGACGATGACCCTTGCTTGAGGGCCAGGAACTCCTCCTTCTTCACTGTCATCAGACCTGCAGGAACATGGTACTGACGAAAGCTTCCTCTGAACTCTTCCCAGGTGATTGTGTCGGGGTTGGCATGGGTGGCGAGATAAGACTCCCACTATGACTGGGCTGCTCCTCTCAACAGACGGGGACCATACAGGACTTTCTCCCTGTCATCGCACTGAGCGGTATGCAACTCCCGCTCCACAGTGTGCAGCCAGTCTTCAGCATCCATGGGGTCAGAAGAGTGAGCAAACGTTGGGGGATGACCTCTCATGAATTCAGCACATTTGTCCCCGGACATCTGAGGCATCTGAGGCTGAGGTGGTGCCTGCTGCTGCTGCTGAATAGCGACCAGAGTCTGACCAATAGCTTGAACTGCCTGAGTCTACATCAGAAACATCTGCTCGATGGACACGGGGGCGAGGGTGGCAGCTGTTGCTGCTGCTGCTGAGGTGCCTCATCCTGCTGAGTTGCCTGCTCGTGCTGAGCACGCCTTCTTCCTCTGCGCCTATTTTCTGACATCTGTAGAATGCAACCACACATCAGAACTGATCTTGCAAATCTTGCAACATAAGAAAAGGGTATAGAATTCTCCACAACACTGAGCAGATGAGCGTCTTCACTGATCTCCAACACAGACCAACACTGCTTCTCAGATAAAGAGGAAAGTGGAATAAAAGGCTTCCCAACTAAATAGCTAACTCCATTAACATATAACAGGTAAACCAAAATGCAGGAGATACCCACATCCTGGTGACAGACATTACAAAGATCCAAATCAAACATAGTTCATCATGACAAACATAAATGCACAGGATATAGCAAACTACCCTGTCTAACTAAGACTAACTAAGAGCGAGACTAATGCTAGGACTATAGCTTCTATGTATATATCTTCGTATTAATTACAAGATCCGACTCTAACGATCTATGGTTCTAAATTTATCTTGGTCTTGCAGTCGGGGTTGCCATAAGACTGGTGTCCACGCCGAGGTGAGCGGTACGGGTGCTGAGTCTCGAAAGGAGCGGGGGAGCCATCATCCAGGTGACGACGCTCCGTGCACTCAGCCCGCAGCAGGGCAATCTCAGCACGAGCCCTACTCAGCTCGTCTAAGGCGTGGTCCAGCTCCGTGTTTAGCATGGCGGCTAGGTTGACTGTGCTGCTCAACCTAGGATTGTCCTCACCAACAGGTGAGACAATCATGCCTCCTGTGCTGCCAGAAGGACGGCAGGGGTAGTACTTCAGGTTGAGACCATCAGCTACCCCACCGAGAACTGAGCAGTAGTGCGAAAGCGCACGCCGTGCAACATCTTGCATGGCTGCCTCAGTTGAGTCCCGCTCAGAGATGGAATAGTGCTCTGAGCAGACCTCTGCACCCCGGAGACTGTTCTCCGGACGGCGCACCAAGCAGGTCGCCTCCCAGCGGTCCGGGTAGACCCCGCGACTGTGCTAGAAGACCACACAGCGATACTCGATAGACCAAGTACGCCGGTCAAGTGCCCGACGTAACACGGTGTCGAGCGCATCGTGGAAGTGACACCCGCGAGCAGCGTCGCGAGTGATGGGTCGAGCAACCCATCCTTCCGACTCCTGGTCAGCAGAAAAGTCGGTGTCGTGGCTCGAGTAGCTGTTGCCTCCTCCGTCGTCTGGGTCTCCTCCAGTAGCTACTCCAGGGACTAGGGCGCTCAGTGGTGGTGCAGGGGGCGCCTCCAGGGGAAGCATAGGGGAGCAGCTCCTCACAGACTCTATCTCCTGCTGGAGCGAGAAAGAAGAGCCCTGCTGCTCCTGTCGTCGACGTTCTTGCTCCTCATGCAGGCGGTGGTGCAGCCTCTCCAAGTGGCTGGACTGACCGGCCACGGGACGGCGAAGCGGACGCTCCGCGAGACGAGAGGGTAAGAAGGGGATGACAAACTTCCGTGCGGTGTGTCTAAGACGAGCCATCTACAAAAGACACCGCAAGCATAAGAGTGAGAACATAACTAGTATGACCAGCAAGTAATGAACCATAAATAAATGAAGGATTAGAATAAAACACAATTTTCAGCAAGGTATAATATATAGTAGAACATAGGATTGGTCGGTATGACCAACTTTTGAAGGGATATCAAAGTCAAGGCAGGGACAGAGGTCTATAATCCATAGAATGACCATTCTACTCTAGGTTAGCAGTCCTACAGTCAGCACTGGCTTTGATACCACCTATGTCACACCCGGTTTTAGAAGGCAAACCGAATGTGAACCATGTACGTGCCAGGATCAGCAATTCACGTACACAGCAGTTACATAACATGGACAACATCACACAGTGCTCAAATAGTATTAAAAAGGGAAATAATAGTCGATTACATCATATGTCTGAGACATCCACATAGTCTTTACAATAAATCAAAGTGCGGAAAAGAAACGTAGATAAACGCGGCCTTCACATGCAGCCGACTGGGGGTTTGCCGCTAACCCACACCTAGAACTCGTGGTAGTCTTGGAACTTCCTGGAAGTCTCCTTCCACGGCTTCATCCTCTCCTGAGCAGGGGTTGCAATGCTGACAACCTGGGGGGGTTCAGTGTGTAGAGCATGGGTGAGTACACATCAACATACTCAGCAAGTATCCTATTTGGCTGTAGTGGACTAGCTTTATGTGGGGGTAAGTCAAGCAGTTGCTTTTAGTTGGTCAAATTATTATTACTAGTAGAGAAAGCCAAGCTTTAGGATTAACCCACATTATTAACCCAAGCGTACTCCTTTCCAAACGGAAAGAGCACTGTCGGCGTTTCGACCCCGGGGGGTCCCTGGACCGACGAGTAAATTGTCGCCGCGTGCCCCAGCCCAGATGGGTCGGCACGAGACGGAGCGCGAAGGGGGAAGAAGCCGGAGGGAGGCAGGCGTAAAAGGGGAAACCCGCGGCCTTCGTGTTTGTCCCGCGCCCAGGTCGGGTGCGCTTGCAGTAGGGCGTTACAAGCGTCCACGCGAGAGGGAGCGAGAGGCTTACGAGAGCGCCGTCCTGTCCTTCCCCGCGCGGCCAACCCTCTATAAGAGGGCCCTGGACCTTCCTTTTATAGGCGTAAGGAGAGGATCCAGGTGTACAATGGGGGGTGTAGCAGTGTGCTAACGTGTCTAGCGGAGAAGAGCTAGCGCCCTAAGTACATGCCGTCGTGGCAGCCAGAGAGGTTTTGGCACCCGGTTCGTGTGGTGTCGTGGCCGTCGGAGGAGCGCTGGAGCCTGGTGGAAGGACAACTGTTGGGGCTATCGAGTCCTTGCTGACGTCTCCTTGCTTCCGTAAGGGGGCTGAGAGCCGCCGTCATCATGGAGCATGCGGGGCGCCATCATTACTTGTTTATCGGGGCGAGCCAGTTGGGACGTCGGTCTTGTTCCCCGTAGCCTGAGTTAGCTTGGGGTAGGGTAATGATGGCGCCTCCTGTGACGTGGTCGGTCTGAGCCCTGGGTTGAGCGAGGCGGAGGCTACTCCAAGGTCGAGGTCGAGTCTGTCTTCCGAGGCCGAGGTCGAGTCCGAGCCCCTGGGTCGGGAGAGGCGGAGACTGTCGACTGAGGCCAGGGCTGAGTCCGAGCCCTGGGGTCGGGCGAAGCGGAGTTCGTCGTCTTCCGGGGCTGAGCCCGAGCCCGAGCCCTAGGGTCGGGCGAAGCGGAGTTCGTCGTCTTCCGGGGCTGAGCCCGAGTCCGAGCCCTGGGGTCGGGCGAAGTAGAGTTCGTCGTCTTCCGGGGCTAAGCCCGAGTCCGAGCCCTGGGGTCGGGCGAAGCATAGTTCGTTGTCTTCCGGGGCTGAGCCCGAGTCCGAGCCCTGGGGTCGGGTGAAGCGGAGTTCGTCGTCTTCCGGGGTTGTGCCCGAGTCCGAGCCCTGGGGTCGGGCGAAGCGGAGTTTCCTATGGCGCCTGAGGCCGGACTTGGCTGCTGTCAGCCTCACTCTGCCGAGTGGCACAGCAGTCGGAGCGGCGTAGGCGGCGCTGTCCTCTTGTCAGGCCGGTCAGTGGAGCGGCGAAGTGACTGCGGTCACTTCGGCTCTGTTGACTGAAGGGCGCGCGTCAGGATAAGGTGTCAGGCCACCTTTGCATTAAAGACCCCTACGATACGGTCGGTCGGTGTGGCGGCTTGGCCAAGGTTGCTTCTTGGTGAAGTGTGGGCTTCGGGCGAGCCGAAGGTGTGTCCGTTGCTGGAGGGGGTCCTCGGGCGAGACGTAAATCCTCCGGGGTCGGCTGCCCTTGCCCGAGGCTGGGCTCGGGCGAGGCGAGATCGTGTCCCTTGAGTGGACCGATCCTTGACTTAATCGCACCCATTAGGCCTTTGCAGCTTTGTGCTGATGGGGGTTACCAGCTGAGATTAGGAGTCTTGAGGGTACCCCTAATTATGGTCCCCGACAGTAGCCCCCGAGCCTCGAAGGGAGTGTTAATACTCGCTTGGAGGCTTTTATCGCACTTTTTTGCAAGGGGACCGGCCTTTCTCGATTGCATTTTGTTCTGGTGGGTGCGCGCGAGCGCACCCGCCGGGTGTAGCCCCCGAGGCCTCGGAGGAGTGGTTTGACTCCTTCGAGGTCTTAATGCGTTTCGCAATGCTTTGGCCGGTCTGGTTGTTCCCTCATGCGAGCTGGCCGTAGCCCGGGTGCACGGTCGGGTCCCAAGTTCTCGGGCTGGTATGTTGACGCTGTCAACGGTTTGGCCGGAGCCGGGTTTGCGAGAGCAGCCCCCGAGCCTCCGCACAGGGCGAGAGGACGGTCAAGGACAGACTCGACTTCTTTACATATGCCCCTGCGTCGCCTTTCCGCAAGGAGGAGGGGGGGGGGGGGAAAAGAGACATGTTGCCCTTGGAGGGCGTCGAACATGGTGTCTCCGGTGAGCTGCTAACGGGTAATTCGAGTGGACGCCCGTGCCCCATTTGTTAGGGGTCGGCTAGAGGCCCGGAGGCGCGCTCCAAAAGTACCTGCGGGTGATCTGCCGGACCCGGTCCCCTTTTGACGGGGTCCGAGGGCTCGATGCCTCCCTCTGATGGGATTCCGTTACAAGATCGTTCCCGCTGGTCTCGGAAATGTCCTAGGGTACCTCGGGAGCGTAGCCCGAGCCTTGGTTATGTATCGAACATACCCAGGGTCATCCCTCGCTCTGCGTCTGAGGCGGCTGTGAACCCTTCGAGGGCCAGCCTACGAACCCCTATTCAGTAGTGGGCGCGGAGCCCGAGTGGCCTGAGGCGGTCATTGAACCCTTCCGAGGGGCCGGCCTTTGAACCTCTGACCAGTAGTGGTTGCGGAGCCCGAGCGCTCTGAGGCGACTGTTGAACCCCTCCGAGGGGCTAGCCTTCGAACCTCTGATCAGTAGGGGGGCTTGGGGCCCGTTTCCTTCGCGGGGAAGGATCCCTTTCGGGGTATCCCCTTTCCCGGTCCCTGTTGTAAGAGAGAGAAAGAGGAATAGGAAAAGAATGCAAAATCGAATGACGTGGTGTACCTTTTTTGGACGCGGTCATTATGGCGAAGGTGAAGCGTCGCCCGCTTCTCCTGCCAAAGGTGCCGCCTGTCCCGCCGCAAAGTTAATGCGATGGGACGAGTGGTTCGCGGGGCGGCCGTTGCGCGTGTGCGAGCCGTTCGGGGAACGGGCGTTTCGCTTTGAGTTTTGAATCCCGCGGCGGGTCCGGGCGAAGCGTTGAACGGGTCTCGCCTGGGTCTTCATATATTCGGGAGAGGGTCCGGTGACGGTTCCTTGCTCTACTACTTGCCCCCTTCTTAGGTTTTTGCAACCCGAGGGAATAGCCAGAGAAAGGGAAACCGCCCACCCAGTCCTTTCCGCCGCCACCTCCTCTGCTTGGTGATGGCCGACCGGGTGACCATTGTTCCGCCGCGCGATCCATGGCCTTTCTCCACCGTCACGGCGGATGACCTGGAGGCCCTCGTCGCTGAGGGTTTGCTTCGCCCTCTCTCCGTTGAGAGGCAGCCGGAGTGGATGCCCCCCCCCCCGAGCGGAGCCGCCCCGTCCCCGCCGCCGGGGTATGTCGTGAGCTTCGTCTCCTTTCACGAGCGGGGGTTCGGAGTGCCGGCGAGTCGTTTTATGCGGGCGATTTTGCATGTCTATGGGGTGGAGCTGCACAACCTCAGCCCCAACTCCATCTCGCAAGCCGCCATCTTCGCGACGGTTTGCGAAGGGTACTTGGGGATTGACCCTCACTGGGACCTGTGGACTCATTTCTTCTCCGCGGAACTTTTTGCTTCGCCGACAGGGGAGAGAAGGGTCCGCACGGTAGTGCGGGCCGGTGGCTGCATCCTCCAGCTGAGGCAGGCGCGGGTACCGCAGTACATCCCCACCATCCTTGCGTCCTCGAACAAAGGGTGGCAGCGCCAGTGGTTCTATCTCCGGAATGACGACGGGAGGCTCCCATCGTTTTCTCAGCGTGTGGTGACTGCCGCCGCTGACGCCTGGCGTTACGGGACCCCGCACGACAGACAGAAGAATCTCCAGCCCCTTCTGAAGGCCCTTGAGGGGTTGCGGAAAGGAGGGCTCACCGCTGCGGGAGTGATTGCCGCCATTCATCGCCGGAGAGTGCTCCCCTTGATGGAGCGGCGGTTGCCGCTTTGGGAGATGACGCCGGAGGCCGACTTGGAGGGTTCGCGGATGTCCTCGGATCCCCTTCCCGTCGACGACCTCCACAGGCGGGTAGACGTCACGTTGGGGAAACCGGACGCCGGCGCCCTGTCCTAGCCCTTGATGCGTCCCGACCGCGGGTGTGTGTCCCTGGTGAGTGTCCGCTCCTTCTTTCTCCTTGCGTCGGATTGCCCTTGGTTCTCACAGCCGAGACTTTTCGTCTGTCTCCAGGAGGTCGGGTGTCACAAGCCTTCCCGGCCACCGGTCTCGGAGGACGCGGTGGACCGAGTTGCGTGGAGGGTTGCCGCGGAGAAGAGGAAGGAGAAAAAGGACGCGAAGAAGGCTCGGGCCCGCGAGCGGACGCGGGCCCGAGACGCCTTGGAAATCCGTCGTCGGCAGGAGAGGGATGGACTCCCGAGGGAGCCCTCGCCGGAAATGCCTGACGACGACGACGACGATGAAGACGATGACAAAGACGACGATATGGCTGCCCGCCTTAGCCTCAGCCCGGGTCTGAGGCTAGGCCAGGAGTCGTCAAGCCAGCCCCCGAGCGGGCTGGCGCCGTCGGTTTCCAGGGCTGGGACGCCGGGGTCCCGGTCCGAAGAGCGGGGGCAGACCGCGGGGGTACTTGACCCCCTGGCTGGGGAGGTTGAGGTGACCCCGGGGAGTCAGGCTGAGCTGCCTATTCCCCAAGAACCGTCGCCCTTGCCGGCTCCGGAGGAGGGCGATCCTCAGGTCGTCGTGGTTGCGCCTGGGCAGTCCGTCTCTCGGGCGTCTAGGGCGCCCAAGGCGAGGATGGTACCGAAGCTGGCAGCGAGGCAGACCTTGGTGGTACCTTCGGGGGTCGAGGTTCGAGAGACCTCCCCACAGGCACGGTTGATCATGGCCCGGAGTGGGTAAGTACCTTAGGATGTCTTCGTCCCGGCTCCTCCTTTGTATGTCCCGACCCTGACTTTCCTCTTCTCCTTAGCAAGCGGAGTGATGGTCCGACCGATCTGGCTCCCCGGAAGGTCCTCAAGACGGTGTCGGCTTCCGCAGCCGGTGCCGCGCCGAGCCTCGCCGGCCAGCTGACCTTCTCGCAAGATGCCCCACAGAGGGGGGCTCAGGCGGCACCAGTTGCCGTGGAGCGATTTCCCGAGGCTGGCTCTTCTGTCGAGGTGGCCGCCGCGCTGGGGGTGGCGGCTGGCGCGGCCGTGGCCTCGGGCCCACCAGACATGCCGCCGGCACTGGCGCCGGCTGCTGCCGAGGCCGTTGCCGTCCTGGCCGTGGAGCGACCCGTTGCCGCCGACGCTGAGATGGCCGAGGCGTCGCTACTTGGTGCCTCGGAGGAGGGGGGGCGCGGGACCGCGACCCATCCCGCCGAGCGGCAGCCTTGTCCCTGCGCGGCGGAGCTTCGAGGGGCGGCGCCAGTTGCTCCGGTTCCGAACCCGTGAGGCCTCGGATCCCTTCTTCGTTCTTGACGATGAGCGGGAGGAGCAGTCTTGGGACAAGCTCCGTGAGTGTGCCGAGGCAACGGTGGGGTCGCTCCGATCATCCTTGGAGGTCTTTTGCAGGGGCGTTCCCAAGATCCTCCAGGTAATGATTTCAGGCATACGTTTCTCGTGATCAAGGCGTCCTTTGTGACGCCTCGCTTCCTTCCCTCAGGATCTGACGGATCTGAGCGCCGCCAAGTCGTCGTTCATCCGCCGCGAGGTCGATGTCTAGGGTTCGCTGCGGTCCCTGAGGACCTCGCTTGCCAGGGCTACCGCGCGCCTCTCCCAGCAGAGCGCCGAGGTGGCGGACCTTCGGTTGCTCTGTGCCGATCTGGGAGCAGAGGCAGCAGCGGCACGCGCAGAGGTGCAGCGGCGGCAGTCGGAGCTTGACCAGGTCACCGGCGAGCGGGACCAATCTCGGGGTCGGGCCGCCGAGGCCGAAAGCCGGGCCGGAGCCCTTGCAGCAGACCTAGCCGTGGCCCGAGCCGCATCCTCAGAGCAGCGCGCCCGAGCCGGAGGTATGTCTTGGCTGTTTTAAGTTTTTGTTTCAGCTCGGTTCCTCAACTTGTGTTTGAGGTCTTGCGCTTTGGCTGTTCGTAGAGCTCGAGTGTGCCCTTGATAAGTCCACCAGGGCGCTTGCTCAGGCGGCCGAGCAGAGGGAGGCCGACCAAGCGGCCTTGTCCGAGGCCATCTCGGCTTTCTGCCGGGTCTTTGGCTTCGACGATGTCCCCTCGGGAAGCTCCCCTCAAAGTCGCCTGCAGGCCTTGGGTGACCATGCGCGTGGCAGACTCCGCGAGGCGCTACATCACGGCGTCAGGCAGGCCTTCGCCGTGCTTGCTTCCCACTATGTCGTGGATCTGGAGCGGGTCAGCGAGGGGTATTGCCTCCTCGACGAAGATGAAGCCGCCCTGGCTGAAGTCCAGAGGCTCGACGCGGCCGCCGCGGGCCCGAGCGCGGTGCTGGCAACCACCTTTGAGGCAGAGATCCTCCCGCCTGCGCCGTCGTCCGAGGCCGAGGCGGACTTTGCCGAGGGTGGGGATGATGCCGAGGGCGCGGCTCCTCTGGGCGACGCCTGACTCTGCCGGAGCAGTTTTCTTTGAATGCACATGTGTCTTTTGCGGCCGCTGAGGCCCGAACACTTTATTATCGTAGTATAAGGTTGTGCTCCTTTTCCTTCCATTTTGCGTATCCGGCCCCGTTCGTCAGTAGCAGGGTGGCTTGCTCAAGTAGGAGTCATTTTTCGTGGTAGGTGACGAGTGAGGTATCCGTATCCCAGAGGTGTAGGAGTCCCTCGGCTCGGTCGGCCTTGCCACTTACATGCGCCCTCGTTCGCTTCTTGGGGCCCTGCTACTGATGTAGCCAGGGAACGTAGAAGCCTTTTTGATAGAAGACTTTTTTCGAGGAAAATTTTGACGCAGAGGGGGTTCCCCCCTTCTAGCCCCCGAGGGAGGGTCGGGCTTTGCCGAGGCAAGGCTGACCCTTCCTTGATGACTAGACTTCGTGTGTGAACGAGGTGTATGAACGACTTGAAAGCATCTTAAAGGTAGAAGCGACGTAGCTGTCGGATGTTCGAAGCGTTGCTGTAGACCTCGCCTTGACTGTTGGCCAGCTTGTATGTCCCGGGCTTCAGAACTTTGGCAGTGACGAACGGCCCTTCCCAGGGAGGCGTGAGCTTGTGCCGCCCTCGGGCGTCTTGTCGCAGCCGAAGCACCAGGTCGCCCACCTGGAGGTCTCGGGACCGAACCCCTCGGGCGTGGTAGCGTCGCAGGGACTGCTGATACCGCGCCAAGTGTAGCAAGGCCATGTCTCGAGCCTCCTCCAGCTGGTCCAGTGAGTCTTCTCGGTTAGCTCGGTTGCTTTGATCATCGTAGGCCCCCGCCCTTGGGGAACCGTATTCTAAGTCTATGGGCAAGATGGCCTCGGCCCCATAGACTAGAAAGAACGGTGTGAAGCCCGTGGCTCGGCTCAGCGTTGTCTTCAGACTCCAGACCACCGAAGGGAGCTCCTTCATCCATCGCTTGCCGAACTTGTTGAGGTCGTTGTAGATCCGCGGCTTGAGTCCTTGCAGGATCATGCCGTTGGAACGCTCTACTTGCCCATTCGTCATGGGGTGAGCCACGGTGGCCCAGTCCACCCGGATGTGGTGATCCTCGCAGAAGTCCAGGAACTTTCTGCTGGTGAACTGGGTGCCGTTGTCGGTGATGATGGAGTTCGGGACCCCAAAGCGATGGATGATGTTGGTGAAGAACGCCACCGTCTGTTCGGACCTGATGCTGTTTAGGGGCCGGACCTTGATCCACTTGGAGAATTTGTCGATGGCGACCAGCAGGTGTGTGTAGCCCCCGGGTGCCTTCTGCAAGGGGCCGACGAGGTCCAGACCCCACACAGCAAACGGCCAGGTGATGGGTATGGTGGGTCTGCCTTGCGTAGAATTGACACCCTTTGCAGGTGTGCACAATTCTTGTGGCGTCGGCCACCGCGGTTGGCCAGTAGAAGCCTTGTCGGAAGGCATTCCCAATAAGGGCTCGAGGTGCTGCGTGATGACCGCAAGCCCCGGAGTGTATTTCTTGTAAGAGCCCCTGGCCTTCGACGATGGATATGCATCGCTGGAGGATGCCTGAGGGGCTGCGGTGGTAGAGCTCCTTCCCGTCCCCCAGCAAGACGAACGACTTGGCACGCCGCGCCAACCGCCGAGCTTCGGCTCGGTCGAGGGGTAGCTCTCCTCGGTGGAGATATTGCAGGTACGGGGTCTACTAGTTTCGATTAGGCGTGACCCTGCTTCGCTCTTCCTCGACGCGCAGTGCCTCATCTTCGGGGGCCGAGGTTGCCTCGGGCTGAGCCGAGGGTGTCTCGGGCAGAGCCGAGGGTGCCTCGGGCCGAGCCGAGGATGCCTTGGGCTGGGCCGAGGCCTTCTCGGGCTCGGGCGTGTCGTCGGTCTTGACGAAGGGTTGGTGCAGGTCTCAGGAGAAGACGTCCGGGGGAACCGTTGTTCGCCCCGAGGCTATCTTAGCCAGCTCATCCGCAGTCTCGTTGTAGCGTCCGGCGATGTGGTTGAGCTCGAGCCCATAGAACTTGTCTTCCAGGCACCGAACCTCATCGCAGTAGGCTTCCATCTTCGGGTCACAGTAGTGGGAGTTCTTCATGACTTGGTCGATGACGAGCTGCGAGTCACCGCGAGCGTCGAGGCGTCGGACCCCTAGCTCGATGGCGATGCGCAACCCGTTGACCAGAGCCTCGTACTCGGCCACATTGTTGGACGCCGGGAAGTGGAGGCGTAGCACGTAGCGTAGGTGCTTTCCGAGGGGCAAGATGAAGAGTAGGCCCGCGTCTGCCCCTGTCTTCATCAGCGATCCATCGAAAAACATGGTCCAGAGTTCTGGTTGGATCGGAACTGTCGGGAGCTGGGTGTCGACCCATTCAGCCACAAAGTCCGCCAAGACCTGGGACTTGATGGCCTTCCGAGGGGCGAACGAGATCGTCTCGCCCATGATTTCCACCGCCCACTTTGCAATTCTACCCGAGGCCTCTCGGCACTGGATGATCTCCCCCAGGGGGAAGGATGACACCACAGTCACTGGATGAGACTCGAAGTAGTGTCGCAACTTCCGCCGTGTTAGGATTACCGCGTACAGCAGCTTCTGAATTTGTGGGTAGCGGATCTTGGTCTCGGACAGTACCTCACTGATGAAGTAGACTGGCCTCTGGATGGGCAATGCATGCCCTTCTTCTTGTCTCTCAACCACGATCGCGGCGCTGACCACCTGAGTGGTAGCGGCGACGTAGATCAAGAGGTCTTCTCCGGCGGTGGGAGGCACCAAGATGGGCACGTTCGTGAGGAGCGCCTTCAGGTTCCCGAGGGCTTCCTTGGCCTCAGGGGTCCAAGTGAAGCACTCGGCCTTCCTTAAGAGGCGGTATAGAGGCAGGCCTCTTTCGCCGAGGCGTGAGATGAAACGGCTCAGAGCCGCAAGGCATCCCGTGACCCTCTGTACGCCTTTCAAGTCCTTGATGGGCCCCATGTTGGTGATGGCCGCGATCTTTTCCGGGTTGGCCTCGATGCCCCGCTCGGAGACGATGAACCCCAAGAGCATGCCTCGGGGGACCCCGAAAACGCACTTCTCGGGATTGAGCTTTACGCCTTTCACCTTGAGACATCAGAATGTCACTTCAAGGTCGGAAAGGAGGTCGGAGGCTTTCCTCGTCTTGACTACGATGTCATCGACGTAGGCCTCGACCATTCGAACAATGTGTTCGCCGAACACGTGGTTCATGCACCTTTGGTATGTCGCACCCGCATTCCTCAAACCGAACGACATGGTAACATAGCAGTACATGCCGAAGGGTGTAATGAAAGAAGTCGCGAGCTGGTCGGACTCTTTCATCCTGATTTGGTGATACCCTGAGTAGGCATCGAGGAAAGACAGGGTTTCGCACCCAGCAGTGGAATCCACGATTTGATCGATGCGAGGCAGAGGGTAGGGAACCTTCAGATATGCTTTGTTTAGACCAGTGTAGTCTACACACATTCGCCATTTCCCTCCTTTCTTTCTCACAAGCATAGAGTTGGCAAGCCATTCGAGATGGAATACCTCTTTGATGAACCCTGCTGCCATTAGCTTGTGGATCTCCTCGCCTATGGCTCTGCGCTTTTCTTCGTCGAATCGGCGCAGAGGCTGCTTCATGGGTCGGGCTCCAGCTCGGATATCCAGCGAGTGCTCGGTGACATCCCTCGGTATGCCGGGCATGTCCGAGGGACTCCACGTGAAAACGTCGGTGTTCGCGCGGAGAAAGTCGACGAGCACTGCTTCCTATTTGGGGTCGAGCTCGAAGCCGATCCGGATCTGCTTGGAGGCGTCGTTCTTGGGGTCGAGAGGGACGGACTTGACCGTCTCTGCCGGCTTGAAGTTGCCGGCATGGCGCTTCACGTCTGGCGCCTCCTTAGAGAGGCTCTCCAGGTCGGCGATGAGGGCCTCAGATTCCGCGAGGGCCTCGGCGTACTCCACGCACTCCACGTCGCATTCGTACGCGTGTCGATACGTGGGGCCGAGGGTGATGACCCCGTTGGGGCCCGGCATTTTGAGCTTGAGGTAGGTGTAGTTGGGGACGGCCATGAACTTGGCGTAGCATGGCCTCCCCAGCACTGCGTGGTAGGTTCCTCGAAACCCGACCACCTCGAACGTGAGGGTCTCCCTTCGGAAGTTGGAGGGTGTCCCAAAGCAGACAGGTAGATCGAGTTGTCCGAGGGGCTGGACGCGTTTCCCGGGGATGATCCCGTGAAAAGGCGCAGCGCCTGCCCGGACCGAGGACAAATCGATCCATAGGAGCCCGAGGGTCTCGACGTAGATGATGTTGAGGCTGCTGCCTCCGTCCATGAGGACCTTGGTGAGCCTGACGTTGCCGATGACGGGGTCGACAACGAGCGGGTATTTCCCCGGGCTCGGCACGCGGTCGGGGTGATCGCCCTGGTCGAAGGTGATGGGCTTGTCGGACCAGTCTAGGTAGACCGGCGCCGCCACCCTTACTGAGCAGACCTCCCGACGCTCTTGCTTGCGGTGCCGAGCCGAGGCGTTCGCCACTGGCCCACCATAGATCATGAAGCAGTCGCGGACCTCGGGGAACTCTCCTGCCTTGTGATCCTCCTTCTTATCGTCATCGCGAGCCCCGCCACCTTCCGCAGGCAGCCCGACCTTGTGAAATTGGCGCCGAAGCATGGCGTACTCCTCAAGGGTGTGCTTGACGGGCCCCTGATGATAGGGGCACGGCTCCTTGAGCATCTTGTCGAAGAGATTGGCACCTCCGGGAGGTTTCCGAGGGTTCTTGTACTCAGCAGCGGCGACAAGGTCCGCGTCGGCGGCGTCGCGTTTCACTTGCGACTTCTTCCTGCCTTTCTTCTTGGTGCCGCGCTGAGTTGACGCCTCGGGGACATCTTCCGGTGGGCGGCCCTGGGGCTGCTTATCCTTCCGGAAGATGGCCTCAACCGCCTCCTGGCCAGAGGCGAACTTGGTGGTGATGTCCATCAGCTCGCTCGCCCTGGTGGGGGTCTTGCGACCCAGCTTGCTCACCAGGTCGCGGCAGGTGGTGCCGGCAAGGAACACGCCGATGACATCCGAGTCGGTGACGTTGGGCAGCTCGGTGCGCTGCTTCGAGAATCGCCGGATGTAGTCCCGGAGAGACTCCCCCGGCTGCTGGCGGCAGCTTCGGAGATCCCAGGAGTTCCCAGGGCGCACGTACGTGCCCTGGAAGTTGCCGGCAAAGGCTTGGACCAGGTCGTCCCAGTTGGAGATCTGCCCGGAGGCAGATGCTCCAACCAGGCCCGAGCAGAGTCGGAGAGGAACAGGGGGAGGTTACGGATGACGAGGTTGTCATCATCCGTTCCACCCAGTTGGCAAGCCAGCCGATAGTCCGCGAGCCACAGTTCCGGTCTCGTCTCCCCTGAGTACTTTGTGATAGTAGTCGGGGTTTGGAACCGGGTCGGGAACGGCGCCCGTCGTATGGCTCGGCTGAAAGCCTGCGGACCGGGCGGTTCGAGCGAGGGACTCCGATCCTCCCCGCTGTCGTAGCGTCCCCCACGCCTGGGGTGGTAGCCTCGGCGCACCCTCTCGTCTAGGTGGGTTCGACGGTTGCGGTGAGGGTGTCCGTTGCCGAGGCGATCCGGGGCCGCAGGCGCTGTGTTGCGCGTGCGCCCGGTGTGGACCAAGGCTTCCCGCATGAATCGGGAAGTCACGGTGAAAGTCGCCTAGAGGGGGGGTGAATAGGGCGAAACTGAAATTTACAAAATTAATCACAACTACAAGCCGGGTTAGCGTTAGAAATAATAATGAGTCCAAGAGAGAGGGCGCAAAACAAATCGCAAGCGAATGAAGAGTGTGACACGCGGATTTGTTTTACCGAGGTTCGGTTCTTGCAAACCTACTCCCCGTTTGAGGAGGCCACAAAGGCCGGGTCTCTTTCAACCCTTACCCTCTCTCAAACGATCCCGCGGACCGAGTGAGCTTCTCTTCTCAAATCAAACCGGGAACAAAGCTTCCCCGCAAGGACCACCACACAATTGGTGTCTCTTGCCTCAATTACAAGTGAGCTTTGATAACAAGAACAAGTGAGAAAGAAAGAAGCAATCCAAGCGCAAAAGCTCAAAAGAACACGACAAATCTCTCTCGCTAATCACTAAAGCCTTTTGTGGAATTGGAGAGGATTTGATCACTTGGGTGTGTCTAGAATTGAATGCCTAGCTCTTGTAAGTGGTTGAGAAGTGGAAAACTTGGATGACTTGAATGTGGGGTGGTTGGGGGTATTTATAGCCCCAACCACCAAACTAGCCGTTTGGTGGAGGCTGTCGCCTGTCTATCGTATGGTGCACCAGACAGTCCGGTGCACACCGGACATGTCCGGTGTGACAGCCACGTCACCTGGCCGTTAGGGTTCCGATCGTTGGAGCTCTGACAGCTGGGCCCGCCTGGATGACCGGTGGCGCACCGGACATGAACTGTAGGGTGTCCGGTGCGCCAGCATGGGCGTGCCTGACCTCTGCGCAAGCTGGCGCGCATTTAATGCGCTGCAGGTAGACGTTGGCGCCTGAAGTAGCCGTTGCCCCGCAGGTACACCGGACAGTCCGGTGTACACCGGACATGTCCGATGAATTATAGCGGAGCAACCGATGCGAATTCCCGAGGCTGCCGAGTTCAGAGCCGCGTCCTCTTGAAGCACCGGACACTGTCCGGTGTACACCGGACAGTCCGGTGAATTATTGTAACACCCTGAATTTGGGGTATAAAATTTCTTTGCTCGTATTCACAAATTCAGGTGTTACTTCCCTTTTCTCATCCTTCCCCAATCTTCTCTTTCTCATTTCTATAGGAGAAAAGTGGTTATTTTATTTGTAACTATAGTCTATGGGCTCAAACCCCAAGGGAGTATGAATTGTTGCATCATGTTGAACCCTAGATTTCACTTTTGTTTGGTGCATAATTCTTAGAAAGTCTAATTTGAATTTGTGGCTTATTTGAATTTGAATCAAATAGAGAAAATAAAAAGAAAAAGGAAAAACAATTCCAGATTAAAAAGAAAAGGAAAAGAAGCCCACTCCCCCCGCCCCCCTCAGCCTTTCGGCCCAGCTCGGCCCATCGCGCGCGCGCGCCTCTCCCCCCCCCCCCGCTCTCTCTGCCCTGGCGGGCCCACCCGTCAGTGCGGCCGCCTTCCGCGCGCCCGCTTCCCCCGCTCTCTCTGCCCTGGCGGGCCCGCCCGTCAGCGCAACCGTTCTCCGCGCCCGCGCCCGCTTCCCCCGCTCTCTCTGCTCGCGGGCCCGGGCTGTCAGCTCCGCCGTCTCCGCGTAACCGCCGCCCCGAGCCGCGCGTGCCGCGGACTGCGCGCCCACGTCGCGCGTGGAGCTCGCCACCACCTCGCCTCGGCCACTTGAGCCCCGAACCCCACTCGCCCTCTCCCCCTCCCTCATTTGCGCACCTGCAGGCCCCTCTCTCACCCTCCCCCTCGCTGCGCGCACGCCAGAGCGCCGCCGCCATAAACCCCCGCCGTCCCGAGCTCGTTTCCCGGCCGCCGTTGGAGCTCCACCGTGTCCATTGCCACGGTGAGCTTCGCCCCGGCGTCCGCAACTCGGGACGCGCCCCAATTTCCCCTCTCCCTCCCCGAATTCCTCCGCCCGCGCTCACCCGCCGTTCGCTGCGCAGCCGCCGAGGTCCGCCATCGTCGCCCCGGGCCACCGTCGCGCCATCGTCGCCACCGAGGAGTCCCCGGAGGCCGCCTTGAGGTAAGGAACCTCTCCCGCCCCCTCCAAACCTGTGTAATGCCCTCTGTCACGTTTGATTCCTCGCCGGAGTTGTTCAACGCCGCCGCCGAGTCGCTTCGCCGTGAACCGCCCCCCTCCGGTGCCCCTGCCCCGACCCAGACCCCACCAAAGAATTCCCCGTGCCCTTCCCAACCTTCCCGGCCACTCAGGTCGCCCCAGCGACCCGCCAAGCGCCCGCGCCCCTCGTCTCCGGCGAGTCCTCCGCCGCGGGGACGAGCGCCGCCGCCCCAGCTAGCCGTAGGAGAAGCCCAGGCCGACCACCCGATCCCCGCCGTCTGTCCCAGATCGGGCGGTCCCGTTTTAATTAGGCCAAACCTGATCCTGGCCGTCCGCCGGAGATCCAGCGGCCCAGGCCCGCTTCCCCCACACCCCGTCTCCCTGCCGTTTGGGTCCCGCCTGTCAGCCCGCCCGCGCGCTCGCGCTGCCCACCGGTCCCGCCTATCAGCCCGCCCGCGCGCTCGCGCTGCCCGCCGGTCCCGCCTGTCAGCCCGCCCGCAGGATCTAATCCTGGCCGTCAGCCTGAGATCCAACGGCCGTAGGAGTCCGATATCCCTTCGCCCACGCGTTTTCTTAAAGAGCCCCCCTGTTTTCTGGAATTTGAACCCGCCGTCCCTGGTTTCTTACAGCTAGGTCCTCGGACCTTTTATTTAATTCAAAATAGGTACTTAGGGTATATTTTTAACCCCTAAACTTGTAAAATTCATAACTTTGCCATATGAACTCCAAATTAGGTGCTTCAAATTGCAAAATGCTCATGATGTTTTTGTCTATCTATTTAAACAATGTTTCCCTGCTGTTTCCATATCCCAATTGATGGTTAATCATTAGGATAGGATTAAGGTTATTGGAACCTTATTTGAGATAATTAGAAGTTGGTAGACTTTAATAAAAGTTGGAGCACTTAAGTTTATAGACTTAAACACCTAAGTTTAGGAACTTAAAACCAGATGATGATTTAATCCCACCACCGACTTAAACCTGAGTAGTGGATAATGAATCCTTTTGTATAGTCCTCTACCCTAGACCTAGAGAATACCAGAGTGCCTACCCCTTTTCTATTATGAACTTGTGATCTCTCTGCTGCATATGCTTGGTATATTGTTTTTGTTTGTTATTTCCCAAGTGCATAGTGTGAATGATTACTTTACGTAGACAACGAGCAGTCTGTGTTTCCCGAGGAAGTTGCAGAGGAAGTTCCTGATCAACAGTTTGGTGAAGGCAAGTGTCCCCTGACCCATTATGTCCTATCCATTTATAACTTACTACTCCGCATTACTTACTTGAAACCTAAGGATTGACTAGCTTTACACTTTACTTTATCCTTGATGACCTTATGGGCTGTTATGGTTAGCATTCTGCTATTGCCTTAACTTAATCAATGAACATGATGTGACTATTTACGATACTGTTATCCTGATGATATTGATGATCTTGTGATACTCTAGGGGGCTCAGGCTGTTTCCTGAGTACCTCTCCGTAAGGACCTGTTCGTTGAGAGACCACCCGGGATAACAGTGCAACCATGAGGGTGAAATGGGGTGCCCTTAGCTAATTAATTAGAGGAACTAGAGGTGTAGTTGCTTCGCCGTTGTGCCGTCAATGGGGTCCAGGCACAGTGCTTGCTCTGCCGAGGCTGAGTGCCGAGGTTCTTTCGTTTTGCTTTTGTTAGTCACTCTCCTGTGGGGAGGAGTACTGTGTTTATCAAACTGGAGAAACCTAACGGGCAGCTATGATCTCTAGGGAATCTTTGTAAAAGCTACGTAGTGATACCCTGCCGGACCACCTAGGTAGTGGTCAATGGGGATTAGCTCTCCCCGGGTAGAAAGGGAATCATGACTCATGGGTAAAGTGTGCGACCTCTGCAGAGGATAGTGAAACTGATATATCAGCCGTGCTCACGGTTAAGAGCAGCCTTGGGATCCTCTTTGATTAGAGATACAGATGGTTCGAGATACAAGGATTATGTTATGGTTTTGGTTCGAATATGATGATGTTGTTCCTCGATGAGGAAATGGTTCATGGGTTGGTTAATGCTAAAATTTGGCTTCTACTAATGATAAATACCTGACCAACTAAAAGCAACTGCTTGGGCCTAACCCCACATAAAGCTAGTCCACTTCAGCCAAACGGGACATTTGCTGAGTACGTTGATGTGTACTCATCCTTGCTTTACCACCAAACACCAGGTTGTCCGCATTGTAACCACTGCTCGGGAGAAGGCGAAGCCGTGGAAGGAGACTTCCAGGAGTTCCAAGACTACGACGAATTCTAGGTGTGGGTTGGCGGCAACCCCCAGTCAGCTGCCTGTGAAGGCCTTATCTTTACTGCGTTTCGCTAGCACTTTGATTTAACTGTTAAGTTGATGACTATGTGGATGACTATGACTCTGTGATGTAATAAGTTAATACTCTTTTAAGTTATTATTCGAGCAATGTGCATTGATGTTCATTTATGTAATCGCTGTGTACGTGAGTTCTGATCCTGGCACGTACATAGTTCGCACTTGGTTTGCCTTCCAAAACCGGGTGTGACATAAGTGGTATCAAAGCCGTGCTGACTGTAGGACCGCTGACCTAGAGTAGCACTGGTCGTACTAAGGACTATTGACCTTCCCCCCTCACCTTGACCTCTGATGTTACTTCAAAAGTTAGTCACCTCGACCAACCCTATGTTTTACTACATATATATATACTATATTATACCTTGTTAAAATTTTTATCTTATTCTGTCCATGGTTTATTCACTTGTCATATTAGTTCTGCTCTTACTCTTATGCTTACGGTGTCTTTTGTAGATGGCTCGTCTTAGACACACTGCACGTAAGTCGGTGATTCCTTTCCTGCCGTCTCGACTTGCGGAGCGTCCTCTGCACCGCACCGTGTCCGGTCAGTCGAGTCACCTGGAGAGACTGCACCACCGCCTGCGTGAGGAGCAGGAACGCCGGCGCCAGCACAGAGAGCAGCAGGGCTCTTCCTCCCCACCCCAGCAAGAGGTGGAGTCCGTGAGGCCCCGTTCCTCTGTTGCCCAGCTGGAGGCGCCCCCTGCACCACCGCGGAACGCCCCGGCTGTTGGAGGAGCTACTGGAGGTCTTGGAGGAGACCCCGACGACGACGACTCAGACCACAGCTCGGAGTCTTCTGAGCCGCAGGAGGCGGAAGGATGGGTCGCCCGACCCATCACCCGTGACGCCGCTCGCGGTTGTCACTTCCACGACGCACTCGACACCTTGCTGCGCCAGGCTTTTGACCGGCACACCTGGTCGATCGAGTATCGTTGTGTAGTCTACCAGCACAGTCGCGGGAGGTACCCGGACCGCTGGGAGGCTACCTGCCTAGTTCGCCGTCCGGAGGATGACCTCCGGGGTGCGGAGGCCGTTTCGGAGCACTATTCCATCTCCGAAAGGGACACTGCAGAGGCGGCTATGCAGGATGCAGCACGACGTGCACTCTCCCAGTACTGTTCTTTGTTCGGTGGCGTGGCCGACGGTCTTAACCTTCGGTACTACCCCCGCCGTCCTACTGGCAGCACCGAGAGTGTGGTTGTCTCACCTGTTGGTGAGGCTAACCCTAGGTTGAGCAGCACAGTCAACCTAGTCGCAGTGCTTAACACTGAGCTGGATCACTCTCTGGACGAGCTGAGCAGGGCTCGAACGGAGATTGCGGAGTTGCGTGCTGAGCTGGCAGAGCGCCATCACCAGGAGGGTGGTTCTCCCGCTCCTGTTGGGACTCAGCACCCTTACCGCTCACCGCCACGTGGTCACCACACTTATGGTTCCCCTGCCTGTAGGACCAGGATAGATCTGGATCCTTAGATCGTTAGCGTCGAAGTTTGTAATAATTCTTAAGTTAGATGTCTCAGTCTTAGATAGTTAGTTTAGTTTGCTTATCAGTTGCTTCCAATTAGCTTAGTTTGCTTATCAGTTGCTTGCATGCTTGTTATGATGAACTTGTGCTGGATTTGAATCTTTGTAATGACTGTTGCCAACCTGTGGGTTTCTCCTGCAGTTTGGCCTAGCTATAATGTTAATAAAGTCAGTTATTTAGTTGGGAAGCCATTTACTTCTACTTTCCTTCTTATCTGAGAAGCTGTGTTGAATCGTAATGAGGATCAGTGAAGCTCTTTGTTCACTCAGTGTCATGAAGAATTCTGTATTCTCTTTTCTTATGCTGGAGGGTTGTAAGATCAATGCTGATGTATGAATGTCTTCCACAGATGTCGGACAACAGGCGCCGATGCAACAGGCGTGCTCAGCAAGAGCAGCATGACCAGCAGGAGGAACAACAGAGGCAGCCTCCCCCGCCACCCCCGATGACAGTGGAGCAGATGTTCTTGATGCAGACTCAGGCAGTGTAGGCCATTGGGCAAACTCTGGCAGCCATGCAGTAGGCTCAACAGCAACCCCAACCCCAATTGCAAGTACAGATGCCCCAGATGCCACGGGATAAGCGTGGTGAGTTCATGAGAGGGCACCCTCCTACCTTCGCCCATTCTGCCGACCCCATGGATGCAGAAGACTGGTTGCGCGCAGTGGAAAGAGAACTGCGCACCGCCCAATGCAACGACAGGGAGAAGGTTCTGTATGGCCCCCGTCAGCTAAGGGGAGCAGCCCAGTCCTGGTGGGAGTCCTACCTCGCCACACATGCTGACCCCGAAGCCATCACCTGGGAAGAATTCAGCGAGAGTTTCCGTAGGTACCATGTGCCAGAGGGACTGATGATCGTGAAGAAGGAGGAGTTTCTGGCTCTGAAGCAGGGACCCCTGTCTGTTAGTGAGTACAGAGACAAGTTTCTGCAGCTATCTCGGTATGCACCTGAGGATGTCAACTCTGATGCTAAAAGGCAGTACAGGTTCATGAGGGGTTTGGTGGATCCCCTGCATTACCAGCTGATGAATCACACCTTCCCCACCTTCCAGCACCTGATCGATAGGGAAGTTATGACTGAGAAGAAGCGTAAGGATATGGAAGATCGGAAGCGCAAGATGAGTGGACCCCATACCGGAGGCATCAGCCGTCCATGTTTCTCAGGCAGTTCATCTCAGCAAGGCAGGCCTGGTCACCCACAAGGATATCAGAATCAGAACCAGCGTCCGCATCAGCAGCAGTTTCAGAGGCAGTACCCACAGCAGCAGCAGCAGTATCGTCAGCACAGCCAGCAGGGAGGTAATCAGTATCAGAAGCAGAACAACCAGGCACCTCGCCTTCCTGCCCCAGCAGCAAACCAGAGCAACCAAGCAGCCCCAGCATAAGGAGGAGGCAGAGGATGCTTCCACTGTGGAGAACAAGGCCACTGGGCGATGCAGTGCCCGAAGAAGGCGGCGCAGCAGCAGACCAACCCCAATGCTCCAACAAGGCAAGGTGTACTGCAGCCGACAGCAGGCAATCGTAACCAAGCGTACAACCGTGGAAAGGTGAACCACTTGGAGGCCGAAGCGATCCAGGATGCACCAGATGTGGCAGTAGGTATGTTCTCAGTCGAATCTCATCCCACGAAAGTGCTATTTGATACTGGTGCAACTCATTCATTTGTCACTGCAACCTGGGTAGAATTGCATAACATCTCAGTAGAGGCAATGATGCCGCCCATGAGGATTAATTCGGTTAGTGGCAAGGTGCAAACAGATAAAATATGCTCAAATATAAGGGTGGAAATAAGGGGGATAGGATTCCCCAGTGACTTAATAGTAATAGACACCCCTGGGATAGATGTCATTCTAGGGATGAATTGGTTAATGAAGTATGAAGCGAATGTTGGCTGTGACAAGAGAACCATAACATTGAAGTCCCCGTCAGGAGAAGAGGTAGTGGCCGAGCTAAGGATGCCTAAATCAGCGGAGGGTGTCTGTCACCAGATTTCAGTTGATAGTAAGGAGCCCAACCCGCACGAGGCTATCAAGGTTGTGTCGGACTTTCCGGACGTATTTCCCGAGGAGCTAACGGGCATGCCACCCGAGAGAAAAGTCGAATTTGCCATAGAGCTTATCCCTGGTACCGCCCCCATTTCCAGAAGAGCCTACCGAGTGTCTGGACCAGAATTGGTGGAACTCAAGAAGCAGATAGACGAGATGTTAGAGAAGGGTTACATCAGACCAAGTACCTCACCTTGGGCCGCTCCGGTGTTGTTTGTAGAGAAGAAAGATGGTACCAAAAGGATGTGCATAGACTACAGAGCCTTGAATGAAGTCACTGTCAAAAACAAGTACCCCCTGCCAAGGATAGAAGATTTGTTCGACCAGCTCAGAGGTGCCAGCGTATTCTCGAAGATAGATCTGAGATCAGGTTACCATCAACTCAGAATCCGACCCTCGGACATACCGAAGACGGCATTCATCACCAAGTACGGGTTATATGAATTCACAGTTATGTCCTTTGGTTTGACAAATGCGCCAGCCTTCTTTATGTACCTGATGAACAGTGTGTTCATGGATTATCTGGACAAGTTTGTGGTAGTGTTTATCGATGATATTCTTATATACTCTCAAAGTGAGGAAGATCATGTAGAGCATTTGAAGATGGTATTGCAAAGACTTCGAGAGCATCAGTTGTATGCCAAGCTGGGCAAATGCGAGTTCTGGATTCATGAAGTCCTGTTTCTGGGTCACATCATAAATCAAGATGGGTTGGCAGTGGATCCAAAGAAAGTGGCAGATATCCTGAACTGGAAAGCACCAAAGGATGTTCGTGGGATCAAGAGCTTCATTGGAATGGCTGGGTATTACAGGCGTTTCATCGAAGGCTTCTCAAAGATTGCTAGACCAATGACAGCGTTACTAGCGAAGAAAGTTGAGTTCAAGTGGACCCAAAAGTGTCAGGAAGCATTTGAAGAACTGAAAAATAGATTGACTACAGCTCCGGTGTTAGTCCTGCCTGATGTTCACAAGCCATTCTCAGTGTATTGCGATGCTTCTTACACCAGATTGGGATGTGTGCTAATGCAAGAAGGAAGAGTTGTAGCATATTGATCTCGACAGCTGAAGATCCATGAGAAAAATTACCCCACACATGACCTGGAGTTGGCAGCAGTAGTTCATGCTTTGAAGACCTGGAGACATTACCTGTATGGGCAGAAGTGCGACATCTACACAGATCATAAAAGTCTGAAGTACATATTCACCCAGTCAGAGTTAAACATGAGACAGCGAAGATGGTTGGAATTGATCAAAGATTATGAGTTGGAGATACATTACCATCCGGGCAAAGCCAATGTGGTTGCAGATGCTCTGAGCAGAAAGAGTCAAGTCAATATGATGGCCACGTACCCAATGCCATATGAGTTAGCCAAGGAGTTCGACAGACTGAGTCTCGGTTTCCTGAACAGTACGCAAGGAGTAACAGTGGAATTAGAGCCCACCCTAGAGCGGGAGATCAAAGAAGGGCAGAAGGATGATGAAAGCATCAACAAGATCCGGCAGCTGATCTTAGAAGGAAGAGGCAAAGACTTTCGAGAGGACGAAGAGGGGGTAATATGGTTCAAGGACCGATTGTGTGTCCCCGACCTCAAACCTATTCGGGAGCTGATCCTAAAGGAAGCTCATGAGACAGCCTACTCCATACACCCGGGAAGTGAAAAGATGTACCAGGATTTAAAAAGGAGGTTTTGGTGGTATGGCATGAAAAGAGAGATCGCAGAATATGTCGCCATCTGTGATAGCTGTCAGAGAACCAAAGCAGAGCATCAAAGGCCTGCCGGATTGTTGCAGCCATTGCGGATTCCTCAGTGGAAGTGGGATGAGATCGGGATGGATTTTATAGTTGGCCTACCTCGTACCCGGGTCGGCTATGATTCCATCTGGGTGGTTGTGGACCGCTTAACAAAGGTGGCCCATTTCATACCTGTGAAGACCACATACACCGGAGCAACGTTAGCTGAGTTATACATGTCACAGATAGTCTGCCTTCATGGTGTGCCGAAGAAGATAGTGTCAGATCGAGGAACGCAGTTCACCTCTCATTTTTGGCAGCAGCTACAAGAAGCTTTGGGCACCCATTTGAACTTCAGCTCGGCTTATCATCCGCAGACAGACGGTCAGACTGAAAGAACTAACCAGATCCTAGAAGATATGCTGAGAGCCTGTGCGTTGCAAGACAGGTCAGGATGGGACAAAAGGTTACCTTATGCAGAATTCTCCTACAACAATAGCTACCAGGCCAGCTTGAAGATGTCACCGTTTCAGGCACTCTATGGATGGAGTTGTAGGACTCCGCTGCATTGGGACCAGCCTGGAGAGAGACAGGTGTTTGGCCCCGACATCCTGCTTGAAGCCGAAGAGAATATCAAAATGGTTCGGGAGAACCTGAAGATAGCCCAGTCAAGACAGCGAAGCTATGCGGACCGAAGGAGAAGAGAACTGAGTTTTGAAGTGGGAGATTACGTCTATCTGAGGGTGTCACCTATCAGGGGAGTCAGAAGGTTCGGAGTTAAAGGCAAGTTAGCACCCCGGTACGTTGGACCATATCAGATTCAAGCAAAGCGTGGAGAAGTGGCTTACCAACTCAACCTACCAGAGAGCTTGTCAGCAGTGCACAACGTGTTCCACGTGTCGCAATTAAAGAAGTGTCTGCGAGTACCAGAAGAACAGTTGCCAGTGGAGGGTTTGGAAGTCCAGGAGGATCTGACATACATAGAGAAGCCAACGCAGATTCTGGAGTTTGCAGACAGAGTCACCCGGAGGAATACCATCAGAATGTGCAAAGTCAGATGGGGTCACCACTCGGAGGAAGAAGCAACCTGGGAACGAGAAGATGGTCTGAAGGCCAAATACCCTGAACTCTTTGCTGACCAACCTTGAATCTCGGGGCGAGATTCTTTTAAGGGGGATAGGTTTGTAACACCCTGAATTTGGGGGTATAAAATTTCTTTGCTCGTATTCACAAATTCAGGTGTTACTTCCCTTTTCTCATCCTTCCCCAATCTTCTCTTTCTCATTTCTATAGGAGAAAAGTGGTTATTTTATTTGTAACTATAGTCTATGGGCTCAAACCCCAAGGGAGTATGAATTGTTGCATCATGTTGAACCCTAGATTTCACTTTTGTTTGGTGCATAATTCTTAGAAAGTCTAATTTGAATTTGTGGCTTATTTGAATTTGAATCAAATAGAGAAAATAAAAAGAAAAAGGAAAAACAATTCCAGATTAAAAAGAAAAGGAAAAGAAGCCCACTCCCCCCGCCCCCCTCAGCCTTTCGGCCCAGCTCGGCCCATCGCGCGCGCGCCCCTCTCCCCCCCCCCCCCGCTCTCTCTGCCCTGGCGGGCCCACCCGTCAGTGCGGCCGCCTTCCGCGCGCCCGCTTCCCCCGCTCTCTCTGCCCTGGCGGGCCCGCCCGTCAGCGCAACCGTTCTCCGCACCCGCGCCCGCTTCCCCCGCTCTCTCTGCTCGTGGGCCCGGGCTGTCAGCTCTGCCGTCTCCGCGTAACCGCCGCCCCGAGCCGCGCGTGCCGCGGACTCCGCGCCCACGTCGCGCGTGGAGCTCGCCACCACCTCGCCTCGGCCACTTGAGCCCCGAACCCCACTCGCCCTCTCCCCCTCCCTCATTTGCGCACCTGCAGGCCCCTCTCTCACCCTCCCCCTCGCTGCGCGCACGCCAGAGCGCCGCCGCCATAAACCCCCGCCGTCCCGAGCTCGTTTCCCGGCCGCCGTTGGAGCTCCGCCGTGTCCATTGCCACGGTGAGCTTCGCCCCGGCGTCCGCAACTCGGGACGCGCCCCAATTTCCCCTCTCCCTCCCCGAATTCCTCCGCCCGCGCTCACCCGCCGTTCGCTGCGCAGCCGCCGAGGTCCGCCATCGTCGCCCCGGGCCACCGTCGCGCCATCGTCGCCACCGAGGAGTCCCCGGAGGCCGCCTTGAGGTAAGGAACCTCTCCCGCCCCCTCCAAACCTATGTAATGCCCTCTGTCACGTTTGATTCCTCGCCGGAGTTGTTCAACGCCGCCGCCGAGTCGCTTCGCCGTGAACCGCCCCCCTCCGGTGCCCCTGCCCCGACCCAGACCCCACCAAAGAATTCCCCGTGCCCTTCCCAACCTTCCCGGCCACTCAGGTCGCCCCAGCGACCCGCCAAGCGCCCGCGCCCCTCGTCTCCGGCGAGTCCTCCGCCGCGGGGACGAGCGCCGCCGCCCCAGCTAGCCGTAGGAGAAGCCCAGGCCGACCACCCGATCCCCGCCGTCTGTCCCAGATCGGGCGGTCCCGTTTTAATTAGGCCAAACCTGATCCTTGCCGTCCGCCGGAGATCCAGCGGCCCAGGCCCGCTTCCCCCACACCCCGTCTCCCTGCCGTTTGGGTCCCGCCTGTCAGCCCGCCCGCGCGCTCGCGCTGCCCGCCGGTCCCGCCTGTCAGCCCGCCCGCGCGCTCGCGCTGCCCGCCGGTCCCGCCTGTCAGCCCGCCCGCGCGCTCGCGCTGCCCGCCGGTCCCGCCTGTCAGCCCGCCCGCAGGATCTAATCCTGGCCGTCAGCCTAAGATCCAACGGCCGTAGGAGTCCGATACCCCTTCGCCCGCGCGTTTTCTTAAAGAGCCCCCCTGTTTTCTGGAATTTGAACCCGCCGTCCCTGGTTTCTTACAGCTAGGTCCTCGGACCTTTTATTTAATTCAAAATAGGTACTTAGGGTATATTTTTAACCCCTAAACTTGTAAAATTCATAACTTTGCCATATGAACTCCAAATTAGGTGCTTCAAATTGCAAAATGCTCATGATGTTTTTGTCTATCTATTTAAACAATGTTTCCCTGCTGTTTCCATGTCCCAATTGATGGTTAATCATTAGGATAGGATTAAGGTTATTGGAACCTTATTTGAGATAATTAGAAGTTGGTAGACTTTAATAAAAGTTGGAGCACTTAAGTTTATATACTTAAACACCTAAGTTTAGGAACTTAAAACCAGATGATGATTTAATCCCACCACCGACTTAAACCTGAGTAGTGGATAATGAATCCTTTTGTATAGTCCTCTACCCTAGACCTAGAGAATACCAGAGTGCCTACCCCTTTTCTATTATGAACTTGTGATCTCTCTGCTGCATATGCTTGGTATATTGTTTTTGTTTGTTATTTCCCAAGTGCATAGTGTGAATGATTACTTTACGTAGACAACGAGCAGTCTGTGTTTCCCGAGGAAGTTGCAGAGGAAGTTCCTGATCAACAGTTTGGTGAAGGCAAGTGTCCCCTGACCCATTATGTCCTATCCATTTATAACTTACTACTCCGCATTACTTACTTGAAACCTAAGGATTTACTAGCTTTACACTTTACTTTATCCTTGATGACCTTATGGGCTGTTATGGTTAGCATTCTGTTATTGCCTTAACTTAATCAATGAACATGATGTGACTATTTACGATACTGTTATCCTGATGATATTGATGATCTTGTGATACTCTAGGGGGCTCAGGCTGTTTCCTGAGTACCTCTCCGTAAGGACCTGTTCGTTGAGAGACCACCCGGAATAACAGTGCAACCATGAGGGTGAAATGGGGTGCCCTTAGCTAATTAATTAGAGGAACTAGAGGTGTAGTTGCTTCGCCGTCGTGCCGTCAATGGGGTCCAGGCACAGTGCTTGCTCTGCCGAGGCTGAGTGCCGAGGTTCTTTCGTTTTGCTTTTGTTAGTCACTCTCCTGCGGGGAGGAGTACTGTGTTTATCAAACTGGAGAAACCTAACGGGCAGCTATGATCTCTAGGGAATCTTTGTAAAAGCTACGTAGTGATACCCTGCCGGACCACCTAGGTAGTGGTCAATGGGGAATAGCTCTCCCCGGGTAGAAAGGGAATCACGACTCATGGGTAAAGTGTGCGACCTCTGCAGAGGATAGTGAAACTGATATATCAGCCGTGCTCACGGTTAAGAGCAGCCTTGGGATCCTCTTTGATTAGAGATACAGATGGTTCGAGATACAAGGATTATGTTATGGTTTTGGTTCGAATATGATGATGTTGTTCCTCGATGAGGAAATGGTTCATGGGTTGGTTAATGCTAAAATCTGGCTTCTACTAATGATAAATACCTGACCAACTAAAAGCAACTGCTTGGGCCTAACCCCACATAAAGCTAGTCCACTTCAGCCAAACGGGACATTTGCTGAGTACGTTGATGTGTACTCATCCTTGCTTTACCACCAAACACCAGGTTGTCCGCATTGTAACCACTGCTCGGGAGAAGGCGAAGCCGTGGAAGGAGACTTCCAGGAGTTCCAAGACTACGACGAATTCTAGGTGTGGGTTGGCGGCAACCCCCAGTCAGCTGCCTGTGAAGGCCTTATCTTTACTGCGTTTCGCTAGCACTTTGATTTAACTGTTAAGTTGATGACTATGTGGATGACTATGACTCTGTGATGTAATAAGTTAATACTCTTTTAAGTTATTATTCGAGCAATGTGCATTGATGTTCATTTATGTAATCGCTGTGTACGTGAGTTCTGATCCTGGCACGTACATAGTTCGCACTTGGTTTGCCTTCCAAAACCGGGTGTGACAATTATAGCGCGGCGCCTCCAAAATTTCCCGAAGGTGAGGAGTTTAGCATCGACTCCCCTGGTGCACCGGACACTGTCCGGTGGTGCACCGGACACTGTCCGGTGGCGCATCGGACAGTCCGGTGCGCCCGACCAGGGTGCCTTCGGTTGTCCCTTGCTCCTTTGTTTGAACCCTTTCTCTTGATCTTTTTATTGGCTTATGGTGAACCTTTGGTACCTGTAGAACTTATGAACTTGGGCAAACTAGTTAGTCCAAATATTTGTGTTGGGCAATTCAACCACCAAAATTAGTTTAGGAAATAGGTATAAGCCTAATTCCCTTTCAATCTCCCCCTTTTTGGTGATTGATGCCAACACAAACCAAAGCAAGCATAGAAGTGCAGAATTTGAACTAGTTTGCAAAATGTAAGTGCAAAGGTTATGTAGAATTTGAGCCAATAAATATTACTTACTAGATATGCATGGATTGTTTCTTTATTTTTAACATTTTGGACCACGCTTGCACCACAAGTTTTGTTTTTGCAAATTCTTTTTGTAAATCCTTTCCAATGTCTTTTTGCAAAATAGTCAAAGGTAAATGAGTAAGATTTTGCGAAGCATTTTCAAGTTTTGAAATTTTCTTCCCTTGTTTGAAATGCTTTTCCTTTGACTAAACAAAACTCCCCCTCAAATAAATTCTCCTCTTAGTGTTCAAGAGGGTTTTAAGATATCAATTTTGAAAGTACTACTTTCTCCCCTTTTAGAACTCAAAGAGATACTAATTTAAAATTTATCAATTGAAAATCATTTTAAAAATTAGGGTGGTGGTGCGGTCCTTTTGCTTTGGGCTCATACTTTCTCCCCCTTTGGCATGAATCGCCAAAAACGGATACTTTGAGTGAGATATAAGCCCTTTTTAGCTACTTTCTCCCCTTTGACAAATAAAACATATGAGTGAAGATTATACCAAAGACGGAGAGTGATGCGGAGTGACGGCGAAGGATGACTCCAATTCCCTTTCAATATACCTATGGCTTAGTTTGAAGTACACTTGAAAACACATTAGTCATAGCATATAAAAGAGATATGATCAAAGGTATATTTATGAGCTATGTGTGCAAGTTTAGCAAAAGAAATTCCTAGAATCAAGAATATTGAGCTCATGCCTAAGTTTGGTAAAAGTTTGTTCATCTAGTGGCTTGGTAAAGATATCGGCTAATTGATCTTTAGTGTTAATGTATGCAATCTCGATATCCCCCTTTTGTTGGTGATCCCTAAGAAAATGATACCGAATGGCTATGTATTTAGTGCGGCTATGCTCAACGGGATTATCCGCCATGCGGATTGCACTCTCATTATCACATAGAAGAGGAACTTTGGTTAATTTGTAACCATAGTCCCGCAGGGTTTGCCTCATCCAAAGCAATTGCGCACAACAATGGCCTGCGGCAATGTACTCGGCTTTGGCGGTAGAAAGAGCGACCGAATTTTGCTTCTTTGAAGCCCAAGACACAAAGGATCTTCCGAAGAACTGGCAAGTCCCCGATGTGCTCTTTCTATTAATCTTACACCCCGCCCAATCGGCATCCGAGTAACCAATCAAATCAAATGTGGATCCCCGAGGGTACCAAAGCCCAAACTTAGGAGTATAAGCCAAATATCTCAAGATTCGTTTTACGGCCATAAGGTGAGATTCCTTAGGGTCGGCTTGGAATCTTGCACACATGCAAACGGAAAGCATAATATCCGGTCGAGATGCACATAAATAAAGTAATGAACCAATCATCGACCGGTATACCTTTTGATCGACGGATTTACCTCCCGTGTCGAGGTCGAGATGCCCATTGGTTCCCATGGGTGTCTTGATGGGCTTGGCATCCTTCATTCCAAACTTGGTTAGGATGTCTTGAGTGTACTTTGTTTGGCTAATGAAGGTGCCCTCTTGTAGCTGCTTGACTTGGAATCCTAGAAAATACTTCAACTCCCCCATCATCGACATCTCGAATTTCTGTGTCATTATCCTACTAAATTCTTCACATGTAGATTCGTTAGTAGACCCAAATATGATATCATCAACATAAATTTGGCATACAAACAAATCATTGTCAAGAGTTTTAGTGAATAAAGTAGGATCGGCCTTGCCGACTTTGAAGCCATTTGCAATAAGGAAATCTCTAAGGCATTCATACCATGCTCTTGGGGCTTGCTTGTGCCCATAAAGCGCCTTAGAGAGCCTATAGACATGGTTAGGGTACTCACTGTCTTCAAAGCCGGGAGGTTGCTCAACGTAGACCTCTTCCTTGATCGGTCCATTGAGGAAGGCACTCTTCACGTCCATTTGGTAAAGCTTCGACTTGGGAATATCCCTTGGCCACAAGTTGGGCTTTGTTCCTTGTCACCACACCATGCTCGTCTTGCTTGTTGCGGAAGATCCACTTGGTTCCTACAACATTTTGGTTAGGACTTGGAACTAAATGCCATACCTCGTTCCTAGTGAAGTTGTAGAGCTCCTCTTGCATCGCCATCACCTAATCCGAATCTTGGAGTGCTTCCTCTACCCTGTGTGGCTCAAGAGAGGAAACAAAAGAGTAATGCTCACAAAAATGTGCAACACGAGATCTAGTGGTTACCCCCTTATGAATGTCGCCGAGGATGGTGTCGACGGGGTGATCTCGTTGGATTGCTTGGTGGAATCTTGGGTGTGGCGGCCTTGGCTCTTCATCCTCCTTGTCTTGATCGTTTGCATCTCCCCCTTGATCATTGCCGTCATCTTGAGGTGGCTCATCATCTTCATCAACTTGAGCCTCGTCCTCATTTTGAGTTGGTGGAGATGCTTGCGTGGAGGAGGATGGTTGATCTTGTGCATGTGGAGGCTCTTCGGATTCTTTAGGGCACACATCCCCAATGGACATGTTCCTTAGCGCGATGCACGGAGCCTGTTCTTCACCTATCTCATCAAGATCAACTTGCTCTACTTGAGAGCCGTTAGTTTCATCAAACACAACGTCACAAGAAACTTCAACAAGTCCTGAGGACTTGTTAAAAACTCTATATGCCCTTGTGTTTGAGTCATATCCTAGTAAAAAGCCTTCTACAGTTTTAGGAGCAAATTTAGATTTTCTACCTCTCTTAACAAGAATAAAGCATTTGCTACCAAAAACTCTAAAATATGAAATATTGGGCTTTTTACCGGTTAGGAGTTCATAGGATGTCTTCTTGAGGATTCGGTGTAGATATAACCGGTTGATGGCGTAGCAGGCGGTGTTGACCGCCTCGGCCCAAAACCGATCCGGTGTCTTGTACTCATCAAGCATGGTTCTTGCCATGTCCAATAGAGTTCGATTCTTCCTCTCCACTACACCATTTTGTTGTGGTGTGTAGGGAGAGGAGAACTCATGCTTGATGCCCTCCTCCTCAAGGAAGCCTTCTATTTGTGAGTTCTTGAACTCCGTCCCGTTGTCGCTTCTAATTTTCTTGATCCTTAAGCCGAACTCATTTTGAGCCCGTCTCAAGAATCCCTTTAAGGTTTCTTGGGTATGGGATTTTTCCTGCAAAAAGAACACCCAAGTGAAGCGAGAATAATCATCCACAATAACTAGACAGTACTTACTCCCGCCGATGCTTATGTAAGCGATCGGGCCGAATAAATCCATGTGTAGGAGCTCCAGTGGCCTGTCACTTGTCATGATGTTCTTGTGTGGATGATGAGTGCCAACTTGCTTCCCAGCTTGGCATGCGCTACAAATCCTGTCTTTCTCAAAATGAACATTTGTTAGTCCTAAAATGTGTTCTCCCTTTAGAAGCTTATGAAGATTCTTCATTCCAACATGGGCTAGTCGGCGGTGCCAGAGCCAACCCATGTTAGTCTTAGCAATTAAGCAAGTGTCGAGTTCAGCTCCATCAAAATCTACCAAGTATAGCTGACCCTCTAACACTCCCTTAAATGCTATTGAATCATCACTTCTTCTAAAGACAGTGACACCTACATCAGTAAATAGACAGTTGTAGCCTATTTGACATAATTGCGAAACGGAAAGCAAATTGTAATCTAAAGAATCTACAAGAAAAACATTGGAAATGGAATGGTCAGGAGATATAGCTATTTTACCCAAACCTTTGACCAAACCTAGGTTTCCATCCCCGAATGTAATAGCTCGTTGGGGATCTTGGTTTTTCTCGTAGGAGGAGAACATATTCTTCTCCCCCGTCATGTGGTTTGTGCATCCGCTATAGATGATCCAACTTGAGCCACCGGATGCATAAACCTACAAAACAAGTTTAGTTCTTGACTTTAGGTACCCAAACGGTTTTGGGTCCTTTGGCATTAGAAACAAGAACTTTAGGTACCCAAACACAAGTCTTGGAGCCCTTGTGTTTGCCCCCAACAAACTTGGCAACTACCTTGCCGGATTTGTTAGTAAGCACATAAGATGCATCAAAAGTTTTGAATTAAATGTCATGATCATTTGATGCACATCTATAGTGCTCTCTTTTAACACTATAGGGGTAGCTCATCTGGGTTAGAAAAACAGGGTAAGAAAGGAAGAATTGTAGACAAGGCGAGTAATTACGAGAAATGTTACTGCGGGAGATTTATTAGTTAAGTAGATTAGTGTGTTATCCACTAAAGCTAATACATTACCTTATGGTGGAACATGCTAAGATGCCCAACTATACTATTTCAATCAATCAAAGAAGCAAATCTATAGTGCTCTCTTTTAACACTATACGGGTAGCTCATCTGGGTTAGAAACACAGGGTAAGAAAGGAAGAATTGTAGACAAGGCGAGTAATTACGAGAAATGTTACTGCGGGAGATTTATTAGTTAAGTAGATTAGTGTGTTATCCACTAAAGCTAATACATTACCTTATGGTGGAACATGCTAAGATGCCCAACTATACTATTTCAATCAATCAAAGAAGCAAATCAGGCATTGATCATCAGAACAATCAACCAACATTTTTAAAGAGAATAGTTTTAAATTTTGTCTTAGGTTCCCTATATCTTAAAAAGATCATAGTGGTAGGATTCCAAGGTGTGAAATCCATCTTGTCTTTAGAGTAGAAAAGATAAGATTAATCAGAGTAGAGTAGCAAAAGGTGAGACAAGATCAAGATGAGATAAGTATAGAATGAGACAGAGTAAGGTAAGTAGGAAAGGGTTTGTCCATTTCTATCTAGGTTTCGTCCTACAGTCAACATTTCCCTCTGATACCACTTCTGTCACACCCGGCTTTAAGGAACAAAGCCAGGTGCATCTCATACATGCGCCAAGAAGACAACATATATAATAACAGAGTGTATAGAGATAAATGTCATAAAACATCAGAGTACTTATTACATAGCGGAAGACTTATTACAAAATAAAATAATAAAGATAAAACGAACTAAGGATCGTCGGCGCCAAGGTCAACTGAGAAACGCCACCTAGATCAGATCATACTCCTCGCCTTGTGGCTCCTCCTGAACCACCTGCTCTTCTCCTGTGGGGGGGTGTGAGACAGCAAGGGTGAGCTCACACATGATCATAGCTCAACAAGTTGTGGGGAACCAGTGGACATAAACTCACAAAGGTGTGAGTTCATGTGATGTGTAAGGCTAATCAATGATAGGGGTTTAAAGCTGAGCATTGCTTTTAAGTAGTTGGTCAAAATTTTATTAGCAATTACTAGGTGTAAGTAAATACCAAACCATAAATAAAGTAATAGAACAAATTAATAATAAACCCATGCAATGCAAATGACAAAATTGAATTTAAGTTCCATAATTTAAACATCAGAGAGTCCTGAGCTGCTCATGACCGCGAGCACGGCTAGTATACCAGTTTTACACTCTGCAGAGGTTGTACCCTTTACCCACAAGTCATGTTACCCATCTGCCAAGGGATCGCGACTTCCCATACACCTCTACCTAGGAAGCGCGGCAGGGCAACACTACGAGGCCTTTACAAAGTTCCACTAGCTTCCGAAAACCCGCTACAGTTTATAGGAAGTTCCAATGCAGGGTTCTTGGCTGACCGCCATCGCAGCAAAATCAACCAAGGACCTCCCTACACTGACCACTCCCCTACTGCCCTTGCCCCTTTCGGGTAAGGTAGTCTTCCACTAGCTTTCCTAATTAGTCAGCCAAGGGCGTCCCATTAAACCCTTGTGGTGGCACGTGTTACTCAAGTTAAGCTCTATGTTCCAATTAACATTAATGATCTCAACGTGAACATAAATAGAATAACAAAAAGAATTGGAACATAGAGGTAATAAATGATTATCCCAAAACCAGGTAAAGCAATAGCAAACTACCCAAGTGAATCAGGGGTAAACAAGGTAATGAGATAAACAATCTAGGGTGACCTATTGGGTCCCATCAAAATTAACCTATGCATGAGTGAATGATAATTAGAGAACATTATTGGGTAAAAAGTGGTCAAGGGCACAACTTGCCTTCAATGAGCTCATGCTCAGCTACCTCAACCTGCTGCTCACCAGGATCCTCAGCAACGGGCTCTTCTACTCGCCACAATACAAACAAGCATAGGATATAGGGAAAATTAACATTACACCAAACATGTAAACAAAATACACAGAAATATTCTACATAATAAAATAAAATTCTAGGAACAGGAATCATCATTTTTGGAGTTATAAAATTTAAGTTATGCATTTTCAAAGGTTTTATGTGTTTTAAATAAGATTAAGTGTGAGATTAATTTTCTTACTGTTGTCATGATAAAACAGAGATTCTAAGTGATAGATAATAAAATTACAAAATTTTAGGAACTGGAATGGACTAATTTGGAATAAAAATGGATTTTCTATGATTTATTCAATTTCTAGGGTTTATTTTTGTATTAAAAATCCAATTTCCTATTCATTTAATCAATTTAAAACAGTACTGGACTGGGGGCACTATTTCCAGAGAACTCAGGGGGCTCGGTGCAAGTTTTTCAAGACACGGGAAACAGTTGCGTATGGATGGCGGGTTGATTTTTATTTTCTGCAGGGGCTCTTTAATAAATCTGACCCGCGAAGGGGTATGGACTAACGTGGGCCGTCCGATTAGAATTCGACCGCTAAGATTAGACTTATCCCTGGCCGAATCGGTACAGAACGATCACCGCACGATCAAAAACTGGCGCTCCAGATTTAAAACACTAGAAGTCCATCCCGAGCCACCCGATCACCATCTAACGGACCAGATCGAATTCGCACGAAAGGGTACGCGACACCTAATCTCAGCCGTTGGCTAGAATCGTACGGTCCCTGTTCTTTGCCCCAAACGCGACAGCTGAGGTTGGAGGCGCCGCCGACCCTCACGGCGGCGACAACCCCGGCGATGGCTAGCCGGCCAATCACACGGTCGAACTCAAATTGGAACGATGCTAATCGCTATCCAGTGTACATAGAACATGTGAGACAGATTTGTATCTGAATAAATGGCGCGAAGCTCCCTGGCCGCGGCAGAGGGTACCCCACGGTGGAGCAGGAGTTTCCGGTGAGCAATTGCCGGCAGACACACGGCGCTCACACACTACCGTAAGGTCCTACAGGTTCTAGAGGGTGAAGGGAGTCAGCTGGAGGGGCACTTACCCAAAGTCTGGCGTCGAGTCGGTCGGTCCACGGCGACCCGCGAACGCGCGACGGCGGAGACGGATTGGGCGCGCTCCTTTCACCCACCTGCCCCGTAATCGCCACCGGAACGGACCAGGGGCTCGGGCGAAGCCTTCGGGCCGCACACGGGGATCCAATTGGGGCCGAGCACGAGGGACGACGGTGGCTGTGTTATGGCAATGGCGACTTCGACGATGGGTGGCCACGGTGCGAGTGGGATGAAGGGGAGAAGAGGAGGGGATGCGGCCGGGTCTTATGTGCGCGCGGAACGGAAGCTAACCTCATGAAGCCGGAAGACCCGGGAAGGTGGTTGAGGTCACGGCGGCGCCGTCTACGCGGTTCGGTTGAGCTCGCCCGCGAGTCTCGCGGGGAAGACGGAGTCACATGGCGGTCCAGAGACTGCATGGTGGCCCCCAATGTCAGTGACGCGCAAGGCGCAGCGGAAGAAACGGAGCGCGAGCGGGACGAGTGGGTTGCGGCTGACAACCGGGTCCCATGTGCCAGAGAATGTTGAGAGGGAGAGGCTGACGAGGGGGCCCCACCCGTCGGCGCGGATGCGACTTGGGCTGGCGTGCGTGAGTTAGGTGGGCCGAATTGGGATACCGAGGCCCAGTTTGGGGACTTCATTTTTTTATTTTTCTTTCACATTTTCCTTTCTCCATTTCCAAGTTAAATTTGAATTTCGAATTTGAATTCAAACATGTGATAAATTTATTCTTAATCATATTGTAAAATTAAGTAGTATCAACTCTGAAAATATAGTTTCTCTATGTATTATATACTCTCCTTTTCTTCTCTCTTCTTTTCCTTTTCTTGATTATTTCTCATTCTCGAATATTCCCAATAGATATTAATTCTTCAATTTTGTGACATTAATTTATTTTCTTATTGTGGCTATTATTTTTACTAGATGCACATACAACAAAACCAACATGATGCACGATTATTCTCAATATTATTAATTGTTTACTTGCTTTTCGATGTGGTGCTCTCATATTTAGTTGAACAGTGGCAAAAATATGTAAGAGAATTCTCTCCTTAATATAGTTTACAAAGTTGGGTATTACAAATCCTACCCCCCTTAAAAATAATCTCGTCCTCGAGATTAAGAAGATTTAGGGAAAAGGTGGGGAAAATCTATACGAAGCTCTTCTTCTCTTTCCCAAGTTGCTTCATCTTCACCGTGGTGACTCCATTGGACTTTGCACATCTTTATCACCTTATTTCTTGTAACTCGAGTCAATGTATCCAAAATCTTGATCGGGTACTCCGTGTAAGTCAAATCACCCTGAACACTGAGCTCTTCCATTGGTAACTGTTCCTCAGGGACACGGAGACACTTCTTCAGTTGAGATACGTGAAACACATTATGCACATCCAATAGACTATCAGGTAACTCAAGCTGGTATGCCATCTCTCCAACTCTCCTAAAGATCAAGAATGGTCCAATATAGCGAGGGGACAATTTGCCCTTAACTTTAAATCTCCTCATTCCACGAAGTGGTGACACCTTGAGATACACATAATCTCCTTCTTCAAATTCCAGTGGTCTTCTTCTATTATCAGCGTAGCTCTTTTGCCTGTTTTGAGCCACCCTCAAATTCTCCCGAATTATACGGACTTGTTCTTCTGCTTCTTGAATCAATTCAGGCCCAAAGAAATGTCTCTCTCCAGTCTGATCCCAATACAAAGGAGTCCTGCACTTCCTCCCATATAAAGCTTCAAAAGGGGACATCTTCAGACTGGCCTGATAACTATTATTATATGAGAACTCGGCATAAGGTAGACTTTTATCCCAACTTCCTCCATGCTGAAGGGCACAAGCTCTCAACATATCTTCCAATACTTGATTAGTCCTTTCAGTCTGTCCATCAGTCTGAGGGTGATAAGCTGTACTAAAATTCAACTTTGTGCTCATATTCTCATGAAAGCTTCTCGAAAATCTTGAGGTAAACTGTGAACCTCGATCAGACACGATCTTCTTTGGTACTCCATGTAAACACACAATCCGAGCCATATATAACTCTGCTAGCTGAGAACCTTTATAAGTAGTCTTTACCAGAATAAAGTGAGCCACTTTAGTCAATCTATCCACAATCACCCATATAGCATCGTATCCTTTCTGGGTGCGAGGCAATCCAGTGATGAAATCCATACCAATCTCTTCCCATTTCCACTCGGGTATCTTCAGTGGATGCAGTAGTCCAGCTGGCCTCTGGTGTTCAGCCTTAACTCTTTGACATACATCGCACATAGCCACATATGCAGCTACATCTCTCTTCAATCCATACCACCAATACTTCCGCTTCAGATCCTGATACATCTTGGTACTACCAGGATGAATAGAATAATCCGAATCATGGGCCTCCTTCAATATAGTCTCTCGAAGGCTTTCAATATCAGGAACACACATCCTGTCCTTGAACCATACAGTGCCCTGCTCATCTTCCGTAAATTCCGGAACTCGACCTTCAGTAATCAGATCCTTAATCTCTTTTATTTTAGCATCATCAAGTTGACCTTTGCAGATTTCTTGCTCCAAGGTAGGTTCCACATCAATAGTGACTCCTTCAGTATGCAACTATCCCCAGGTTAAGTCTCTTGAAATCCTCAACAATCTCATCAGGTAGCTGGGCAACAATAGCTGAATGAACATGCTCCTTGCGACTCAAGGCATCGGCAACCAAATTTGCCTTGCCCGGGTGATAGTGAATCTCCAAATCATAATCCTTAATAAGCTCCAACCAATGGCATTGCCTAAGGTTGAGATCCTTCTGGGTGAATATATACTTCAGACTCTTATGATCCGTATATACTTGACACTTGGTTCCCATAATGTAATGTCTCCAAATCTTAAGTGCATGCACAACGGCTGCCAATTCCAAGTCATGAGTGGGGTAGTTCAATTCATGTTTGCGTAACTGACGAGAAGCATAGGCAATCACATGTCCTTCTTGCATAAGCACACATCCTAAGCCTTGGCCACATGCATCACAATAGATATCAAATCCTTTCTGTAAGTCTGGCATAACCAATACTGGTGGCGACATCAACCTCTTTTTCAATTGCTCAAAGCTGTCTTGGCACTTCTCGTCCCACTTAAATTCTCTTCCTTTTTCCAGAAGCGAAGTCATAGGCTTAGCAATCATAGAAAATCCTTCAATAAATCTCCGATAATATCCTGCAAGTCCCAAGAAACTTCGAATCTCAATAACTGTAGTGGGTACTCTCCACTCCATTATCTCCTTAACTTTAGCAGGATCCACTGAAATTCCTCCATTAGAAATAATATGACCAAGAAATGGCACTTTGCCAATCCAAAACTCGCACTTGCTGAACTTGGCATATAGCTGGTTATCACGTAGCTTCTGTAGTACCAACCTCAGATGTTCCTCGTGATCACTATCACTCTTAGAATAGATAAGAATATCGTCGATGAATACCACGACGAATCTGTCCAGATACTCCATAAACACCTTATTCATCAAGTTCATAAAATAAGCTGGGGCATTGGTCAATCCAAACGACATAACTGTGAACTCATATAATCCATACCGAGTCGAGAAAGCCGTCTTGAGTATATCCGATGGTCTAATCCTCATCTGATGGTAACCGGATCGGAGATCAATCTTCGAGAATACTCTAGCACCTCTCATCTAATCAAATAAATCCTCAATACGGGGCAACGGATACTTGTTCTTCACCGTAACATCATTAAGAGATCTATAATCCACACACATCCGCTGCGATCCATCCTTCTTCTGTACAAACAAGACCGGTGCTCCCCAAGGTGAGGAACTCGGACGAATGTACCCAGCATCTTGTAACTCAGTTAACTGCTTCTTAAGTTCCTTCAACTCCTCTACGGACATCCTATATGGCCGTTTAGAAATAGGGGCGGTTCCAGGTAAGAGATCAATAACAAACTCAACTTCTCTATGAGGTGGCATCCCTGGTAACTCCTCTGGAAAGACATCCGGAAAATCTCTAACCATCCGGATGTTGTCACCAACAAACTCCTCAGGTATAAAGAACATTGCACGCATGGGTGAGGAGGTTACTACAATATTAATTTGAAATCTCTCTCCTTTAGTGGTAGTGAGTTCTACGGTACCTCTACCACATGCTATAACGGCCTTTGCCTTTCTTAGCCATGACATACCAAAGATCACATCTATAGTGCTCTCTTTTAACACTATAGGGGTAGCTCATCTGGGTTAGAAACATAGGGTAAGAAAGGAAGAATTGTAGACAAGGCGAGTAATTACGAGAAATGTTACTGCGGGAGATTTATTAGTTAAGTAGATTAGTGTGTTATCCACTAAAGCTAATACATTACCTTATGGTGGAACATGCTAAGATGCCCAACTATACTATTTCAATCAATCAAAGAAGCAAATCAGGCATTGATCATCAGAACAATCAACCAACATTTTTAAAGAGAATAGTTTTAAATTTTGTCTTAGGTTCCCTATATCTTAAAAAGATCATAGTGGTAGGATTCCAAGGTGTGAAATCCATCTTGTCTTTAGAGTAGAAAAGATAAGATTAATCAGAGTAGAGTAGCAAAAGGTGAGACAAGATCAAGATGAGATAAGTATAGAATGAGACAGAGTAAGGTAAGTAGGAAAGGGTTTGTCCATTTCTATCTAGGTTTCGTCCTACAGTCAACATTTCCCTCTGATACCACTTCTGTCACACCCGGCTTTAAGGAACAAAGCCAGGTGCATCTCATACATGCGCCAAGAAGACAACATATATAATAACAGAGTGTATAGAGATAAATGTCATAAAACATCAGAGTACTTATTACATAGCGGAAGACTTATTACAAAATAAAATAATAAAGATAAAACGAACTAAGGATCGTCGGCGCCAAGGTCAACTGAGAAACGCCACCTAGATCAGATCATACTCCTCGCCTTGTGGCTCCTCCTGAACCACCTGCTCTTCTCCTGTGGGGGGGTGTGAGACAGCAAGGGTGAGCTCACACATGATCATAGCTCAACAAGTTGTGGGGAACCAGTGGACATAAACTCACAAAGGTGTGAGTTCATGTGATGTGTAAGGCTAATCAATGATAGGGGTTTAAAGCTGAGCATTGCTTTTAAGTAGTTGGTCAAAATTTTATTAGCAATTACTAGGTGTAAGTAAATACCAAACCATAAATAAAGTAATAGAACAAATTAATAATAAACCCATGCAATGCAAATGACAAAATTGAATTTAAGTTCCATAATTTAAACATCAGAGAGTCCTGAGCTGCTCATGACCGCGAGCACGGCTAGTATACCAGTTTTACACTCTGCAGAGGTTGTACCCTTTACCCACAAGTCATGTTACCCATCTGCCAAGGGATCGCGACTTCCCATACACCTCTACCTAGGAAGCGCGGCAGGGCAACACTACGAGGCCTTTACAAAGTTCCACTAGCTTCCGAAAACCCGCTACAGTTTATAGGAAGTTCCAATGCAGGGTTCTTGGCTGACCGCCATCGCAGCAAAATCAACCAAGGACCTCCCTACACTGACCACTCCCCTACTGCCCTTGCCCCTTTCGGGTAAGGTAGTCTTCCACTAGCTTTCCTAATTAGTCAGCCAAGGGCGTCCCATTAAACCCTTGTGGTGGCACGTGTTACTCAAGTTAAGCTCTATGTTCCAATTAACATTAATGATCTCAACATGAACATAAATAGAATAACAAAAAGAATTGGAACATAGAGGTAATAAATGATTATCCCAAAACCAGGTAAAGCAATAGCAAACTACCCAAGTGAATCAGGGGTAAACAAGGTAATGAGATAAACAATCTAGGGTGACCTATTGGGTCCCATCAAAATTAACCTATGCATGAGTGAATGATAATTAGAGAACATTATTGGGTAAAAAGTGGTCAAGGGCACAACTTGCCTTCAATGAGCTCATGCTCAGCTACCTCAACCTGCTGCTCACCAGGATCCTCAGCAACGGGCTCTTCTACTCGCCACAATACAAACAAGCACAGGATATAGGGAAAATTAACATTACACCAAGCATGTAAACAAAATACACAGAAATATTCTACATAATAAAATAAAATTCTAGGAACAGGAATCATCATTTTTGGAGTTATAAAATTTAAGTTATGCATTTTCAAAGGTTTTATGTGTTTTAAATAAGATTAAGTGTGAGATTAATTTTCTTACTGTTGTCATGATAAAACAGAGATTCTAAGTGATAGATAATAAAATTACAAAATTTTAGGAACTGGAATGGACTAATTTGGAATAAAAATGGATTTTCTATGATTTATTCAAGTTCTAGGGTTTATTTTTGTATTAAAAATCCAATTTCCTATTCATTTAATCAATTTAAAACAGTACTGGACTGGGGGCACTATTTCCAGAGAACTCAGGGGGCTTGGTGCCAGTTTTTCAAGACACGGGAAACAGATGCGTATGGATGGCGGGTTGATTTTTATTTTCTGCAGGGGCTCTTTAATAAATCTGACCCGCGAAGGGGTATGGACTAACGTGGGTCGTCCGATTAGAATTCGATCGCTAAGATTAGACTTATCCCCGGCCGAATCGGTACAGAACGATCACCGCACGATCAAAAACTGGCGCTCCAGATTTAAAACACTAGAAGTCCATCCCGAGCCACCCGATCACCATCTAACGGACCAGATCGAATTCGCACGAAAGGGTACGCGACACCTAATCTCAGCCGTTGGCTAGAATCGTACGGTCCCTGTTCTTTGCCCCAAACGCGACAGCTGAGGTTGGAGGCGCCGCCGACCCTCACGGCGGCGACAACCCCGGCGATGGCCAGCCGGCCAATCACACGGTCGAACTCAAATTGGAACGATGCTAATCGCTATCCAGTGTACATAGAACATGTGAGACAGATTTGTATCTAAATAAATGGCGCGAAGCTCCCTGGCCGCGGCAGAGGGTACCCCACGGCGGAGCAGGAGTTTCCGGTGAGCAATTGCCGGCAGACACACGACGCTCACACACTACCGTAAGGTCCTACAGGTTCTAGAGGGTGAAGGGAGTCAGCTGGAGGGGCACTTACCCAAAGTCCGGCGTCGAGTAGGTCGGTCCACGGCGACCCGCGAACGCGCGACGGCGGAGACGGATTGGGCGCGCTTCTGTCACCCACCTGCCCCGTAATCGCCACCGGAACGGACCAGGGGCTCGGGCGAAGCCTTCGGGCCGCACACGGGGATCCAATTGGGGCCGAGCACGAGGGACGACGGTGGCTGTGTTATGGCAATGTCGACTTCGACGATGGGTGGCCACGGTGCGAGTGGGATGAAGGGGAGAAGAGGAGGGGATGCGGCCGGGTCTTATGTGCGCGCGGAACGGAAGCTAACCTCATGAAGCCGGAAGACCCGGGAAGGTGGTTGAGGTCACGGCGGCGCCGTCTACGCAGTTCGGTTGAGCTCGCCCGTGAGTCTCGCAGGGAAGACAGAGTCACACGGCGGTCCAGAGACTGCACGGTGGCCCCCAATGTCAGTGACGCGCAAGGCGCAGCGGAAGAAACAGAGCGCGAGCGGGACGAGTGGGTTGCGGCTGACAACCGGGTCCCATGTGCCAGAGAATGTCGAGAGGGAGAGGCTGACGAGGGGGCCCCACCCGTCGGCGCGGATGCGACTTGGGCTGGCGTGCGTGAGTTAGGTGGGCCGAATTGGGATACCGAGGCCCAGTTTGGGGACTTCATTTTTTTTATTTTTCTTTCACATTTTCCTTTCTCCATTTCCAAGTTAAATTTGAATTTCGAATTTGAATTCAAACATGTGATAAATTTATTCTTAATCATATTGTAAAATTAAGTAGTATCAACTCTGAAAATATAGTTTCTCTTTGTATTATATACTCTCCTTTTCTTCTCTCTTCTTTTCCTTTTCTTGATTATTTCTCATTCTCGAATATTCCCAATAGATATTAATTCTTCAATTTTGTGACATTAATTTATTATCTTATTGTGGCTATTATTTTTACTAGATGCACATACAACAAAACCAACATGATGCACGGTTATTCTCAATATTATTAATTGTTTACATGCTTTTCGATGTGGTGCTCTCATATTTAGTTGAACAGTGGCAAAAATTTGTAAGAGAATTCTCTCCTTAATATAGTTTACAAAGTTGGGTATTACAGTTATCCTGAGGCATGGGAGCCTTGCCCTTAACAAAGTTAGACAAATTTTTAGGAGGGGCATTAAGTTTGACATTGTCTCCCCTTTGGAAGCCAATGCCATCCTTGATGCCAGTGCGTCTCCCATTATAAAGCATACTTCTAGCAAATTTAAATTTTTCATTTTCTAAGTTATGCTCGGCAATTTTAGCATCTAATTTTGCTATATGATCATTTTGTTGTTTAATTAAGACCATGTGATCATGAATAGCATTGATATCAATATCTCTACATCTATTACAGATAGACACATGCTCAACGGTAGATGTAGATGGTTTGCAAGAATTAAGTTCAACAATCTTAGCACGTAATATATCATTTTTATCTCTAAGATCGGAAATTGTAACATTGCAAACATCAAAATCTTTAGCCTTAGCAAATAATTTCTCATTCTCATCTCTAAGGCTAGCAAGAGAAACATTCAACTCATCAATCCTAGCAAGTAAATCAACATTATCATCTCTAGGATTGGAAGTTGAAACATTGCAAACATGAGAATCAACCTTAGCAATTAATTTGGCATTTTCATTTCTAAGGTTGGCAATGGTGTCATGGCATGTGCTTAGCTCACTAGATAATTTCTCACATTTTTCTACCTCTAGAGCATAAGCATTCTTAACCTTAACATGCTTTTTATTTTCCTTGATTAGGAAGTCCTCTTGGGAGTCCAAGAGATCATCCTTCTCATGGATGGCACTAATTAGCTCATTTAGTTTTTCCTTTTGTTGCATGTTGAGGTCGGCAAAAAGAGTACGCAAATTATCTTCCTCATCGCTAGCATTATCATCACTAGAGGACTCATATTTAGTGGAGGATTTGGATTTAACCTTCTTCCTTTTGCCATCCTTTGCCATGAGGCACTTGTGGCCGACGTTGGGGAAGAGAAGTCCTTTGGTGATGGCGATGTTGGCGGCGTCATCGTCGGAGGAGGAGTCGGTGGAGCTCTCGTCGGAGTTCCATTCGCGGCACACATGGGCATCGCCGCCCTTCTTCTTGTGATATCTCTTCTTTTCCTTTCTTCTCCCCTTCTTGTCGTCGCCCCTGTCACTGTCACTAGAAATAGGACATTTGGCAATAAAGTGACCGGGCTTACCACACTTGTAGCAAACCTTCTTGGAGCGGGGCTTGTAATCCTTCCCCCTCCTTTGTTTGAGGATTTGGCGGAAACTCTTGATGATGAGCGCCATTTCCTCGTTGTCGAGCTTGGAAGCGTCAATGGGTTGTCTACTTGATGTAGACTCCTCCTTCTCCTCCGTCGCCTTGAATGCGACCGGTTGTGCTTCGGGCGTGGAGGAGGTGCCTTGCTCGATGATTTTCTTTGAGCCTTTAATCATTAGCTCAAAGCTCACAAATTTTCCTATAACTTCCTCGGGAGACATTAGCTTATATCTAGGATCACCTCGAATTAATTGAACTTGTGTAGGATTAAAAAATACGAGGGATCTAAGAATAACCTTGACCATCTCATGGTCATCCCATTTTTCGCTCCCGAGGTTGCACACTTGGTTCACCAAGGTCTTCAAGCGGTTGTACATAGCTTGTGGATCCTCCCCTTGGTGAAGCATGAAGCGACCGAGCTCCCCCTCGATCGTCTCCCGCTTGGTGATTTTTGTCACCTCATCTCCTTCGTGCGCGGTCTTTAGTACGTCCCAAATTTCCTTCGCACTTTTTAACCCTTGCACCTTGTTATACTCCTCTCGACTTAGAGAGGTGAGGAGTATAGTGGTTGCTTGGGAGTTAAACTGATGGATTTAGGCCACCTCATCCGAGTCGTAGTCTTCATCCCCTACGGATGGTACCTGTACACCAAACTCAACAACATTCCATATGCTTGTGTGGAGTGAGGTTAGATGATGCCTCATTTTGTCACTCCACATATTATAATCTTCACCGTCAAAAACTGGTGGTTTGCCTAATGGAACGGAGAGTAAAGGAGTACGTTTTGAAACATGGGGGTAGCGTAGGGGGATCTTACTATACTTCTTGCGCTCTTGACGCTTAGAAGTTACGGAAGGCGCATCGGAGTCGGAGGTCGATGGTGATGAAGAGTCGGTCTCGTAGTAGACCACTTTCCTCATCCTCTTGTGCTTGTCGCCTTTCCGATGCGACTTGTGGGAAGGGGATTTCTTCTCCTTCCCCTTCCCTTTGTTGGAGGAGTTCTTCTTCTTCTCCTTCCTCTTGGTGTGGGACTCTTCCGATGAAGTGCTCCCGTGACTCGTAGTGGGCTTGTCACCGGTCTCCATCTCCCTCTTGGTGTGATCTCCCGACATCACTTCGAGCGGTTAGGCTCTAATGAAGCACCGGGTTCTGATACCAATTGAAAGTCGCCTAGAGGGGGGTGAATAGGGCGAAACTGAAATTTACAAAATTAATCACAACTACAAGCCGGGTTAGCGTTAGAAATAATAATGAGTCCAAGAGAGAGGGCGCAAAACAAATCGCAAGCGAATGAAGAGTGTGACACGCCGATTTGTTTTACCGAGGTTCGGTTCTCGCAAACCTACTCCCCGTTTGAGGAGGCCACAAAGGCCGGGTCTCTTTCAACCCTTACCCTCTCTCAAACGATCCCGCGGACCGAGTGAGCTTCTCTTCTCAAATCAAACCGGGAACAAAGCTTCCCCGCAAGGACCACCACACAATTGGTGTCTCTTGCCTCGATTACAAGTGAGCTTTGATCACAAGAACAAGTGAGAAAGAAAGAAGCAATCCAAGCGCAAAAGCTCAAACGAACACGACAAATCTCTCTCGCTAATCACTAAAGCCTTGTGTGGAATTGGAGAGGATTTGATCACTTGGGTGTGTCTAGAATTGAATGCCTAGCTCTTGTAAGTGGTTGAGAAGTGGAAAACTTGGATGACTTGAATGTGGGGTGGTTGAGGGTATTTATAGCCCCAACCACCAAACTAGCTGTTTGGTGGAGGCTGTCTGTCGTATGGTGCACCGGATAGTCCGGTGCACACCGGACATGTCCGGTGCGACAGCCACGTCACCTGGCCGTTAGGGTTCCGACCGTTGGAGCTCTGATAGCTGGGCCCGCCTGGATGACCGGTGGCGTACCGGACATGAACTGTAGGGTGTCCGGTGCGCCAGCATGGGCGTGCCTGACCTCTGCGCGCGCTGGCGTGCATTTAATGCGCTGCAGGTAGCCGTTGGCGCCTGAAGTAGCTGTTGCCCCGCAGTTATACCGGACAGTCCGGTGTACACCGGACATGTCCGGTGAATTATAGCGGAGCAGCCGATGCGAATTCCCGAGGCTGCCGAGTTCAGAGCCACGTCCTCTTGAAGCATCAGACACTGTCCGGTGTACACCGGACAGTCCGGTGAATTATAGCATGGCGCCTTCGAAATTTCCCGAAGGTGAGGAGTTTAGCATCGACTCCCCTGGTGCACCGGACACTGTCCGGTGGTGCACCGGACACTGCCCGGTGGCGCATCGGACAGTCCGGTGCGCCCGACCAGGGTGCCTTCGGTTGTCCCTTGCTCCTTTGTTTGAACCCTTTCTCTTGATCTTTTTATTGGCTTATGGTGAACCTTTGGTACATGTAGAACTTATAAACTTGGGCAAACTAGTTAGTCCAAATATTTGTGTTGGGCAATTCAACCACCAAAATTAGTTTAGGAAATAGGCATAAGCCTAATTCCCTTTCACACGGCGCGATGTTCCGAGGGGTACCCCTGCCTTCGGGAGGCGGAGCTTTCGGCCCGTCGGACCGCGGCATCCTCCAGGAGATTCTTGAGCTCTCCCTGGATACGCCGCCCCTCGGTGGTAGATGGCTCCGGCATTGCGCGGAGAAGTATTGCCGCTGCAGCGAGGTTCTGGCCGACCCCACTGGAAGCCGGTGGCGGCCTTGCCCTGACATCACCGGCGATGCGGTGCTGGATGCCCTGGGGTAGATGACGCGCTTCTCCGGCCGGAGGTTGGCCTACCCATTCCTGCCCGATGTCCCGGCGGAACGGCTCAAGTGTTCCTGCTCCCTCGTCGAGCCTGGCCTGCATCTCGCGGATTTGCTCGAGCTGTGGGTCATGACCCCCCGCCGGGACGGGGACCACAGCTAGCTCCCGAAGGATGTCAACGCGAGGCGCAGGCCTAGGGGGATCACCGTTTTCCGGCGTACCAAGATGGTTGCCTTCGCCGGGACCCCCTAGATCAACGTGGAAACATTCACGACTTGGGCCGCAGTCCTCGTCGCCGAGGCTGTGGCTATCGTCGGAACAATCGGAAAGGCAGTAGTCGCATGCGGTCATGAAGTCCTGCATGGCACTGGGGTTACCAAGTCCGGAGAAATCCCAACAAAAGTCGGGCTCGTCATCTTCCTCGGAACCCGAGGGCCCATAGGTCGAGACGGCCGTCAGCCGGTCCCAGGGTGACCGCATACAATACCCCAGAGGGTTTGGACTCGCCTCTATGAGAGTGTCCACTGAAGCGAAGTCGCTTGGTGGGTCGAGGCTGAATCCAAAAGGCACGAGATGGGAGTCGGTCGGTACCTCTTGGTCGACGGGCGGTGACAAAGTCGCATCAGGGGCAGACTGCACCGTCGTCTTAGGTACGAGGGTGACGCCCAGCAAGTCCTTTGCGAGCGTGTTGGCGTCGTCCGTTTGCTTGGAGTTGGCGTGTTGTGGGGAGACGGCGCTCGTCTTCGTCTCAGACGCGAGGTCGATGCCTGACGTGCCCCCCGTTGGGGCGCCGGCGCCGTCGACTCGCTCGACAGTCGATGAGATGCCGCCTCCTGCTTGGCCTTGGTTGCCCCGCCTCCTCCTCCGTCGGCGGGGGAGGGGACGGGACAAGCTCGAATGTCGTTCTTCCGCCACGTGGGGAAGACGTCGTCGATTCCGCCGCCGGCGGGCGGATTGTCGGCCGCCATTGTCGCTGTCGCGCGGCGGGGGAAGGACCGAAGGAGTATCATGTCGTAGCTGCCGTCGAGGGACATGAACTCAAGACTCCCGAAACGGAGCACCGTCCCGGGCTGGAAAGGTTGCTGGAGACTACCCATCTGGAGCTTGACGGGAAGCTGTTCGTCAACACGCAGCAGGCCCCTACCTGGCGCGCCAACTGTCGGCGTTTCGACCCCGGGGGGTCCCTGGACCGACGAGTAAATTGTCGCTGCGTGCCCCAGCCTAGATGGGTCGGCGCGAGACGGAGCGCGAAGGGGGGAAGAAGCCGGAGGGAGGCAGGCGTAAAAGGGGAAACCCGCGGCCTTCGTGTTTGTCCCGCGCCCAGGTCGGGTGCGCTTGCAGTAGGGGGTTACAAGCGTCCACGCGGGAGGGAGCGAGAGGCTTACGCGAGCGCCGTCCCGTCCTTCCCCGCGCGGCCAACCCTCTGTAAGAGGGACCTGGACCTTCCTTTTATAGGCGTAAGGAGAGGATCTAGGTGTACAATGGGGGGTGTAGCAGTGTGCTAACATGTCTAGCGGAGAAGAGCTAGCGCCCTAAGTACGTGCCGTCATGGCAGCCGGAGAGGTTTTGGCACCCGGTTCGTGTGGTGTCGTGGCCGTCGGAGGAGCGCTGGAGCCTGGTGGAAGGACAGCTGTTGGGGCTGTCGAGTCCTTGCTGACGTCTCCTTGCTTCCGTAAGGGGGCTGAGAGCCACCGTCGTCATGGACATGTGGGGCGCCATCATTACTTGTTTATCGGGGCGAGCCAGATGGGACGCCGGTCTTGTTCCCCGTAGCCTGAGTTAGCTTGGGGTAGGGTAATGATGGCGCCTCCTGTGACGTGGTCGGTCCGAGCCCTGGGTTGAGCGAGGCGGAGGCTCCTCCGAGGTCGAGGTCGAGTCTGTCTTCCGAGGCCGAGGTCGAGTCCGAGGCCCTGGGTCGGGCGAGGCGGAGACTGTCGGCTGAGGCCAGGGCTGAGTCCGAGCCCTGGGGTCGGGCGAAGTGGAGTTCGTCGTCTTCTGGGGCTGAGCCCGAGTCCGAGCCCTAGGGTCGGGCGAAGCGGAGTTCGTCATCTTTCGAGGCTGAGCCCGAGTCCGAGCCCTGGGGTCGGGCGACGCGGAGTTCGTCGTCTTCCGGGGCTAAGCCCGAGTCCGAGCCCTGGGGTCGGGCGAAGCGGAGTTCGTCGTCTTCCGGGGCTGTGCCCGAGTCCGAGCCCTGGGGTCGGGCGAAGCGGAGTTTCCTATGGCGCCTGAGGCCAGACTTGGCTGCTGTCAGCCTCACTCTGCCGAGTGGCACAGGCGACGCTGTCCTCTTGTCAGGCCGGTCAGTGGAGCGGCGAAGTGACTGCTGTCACTTCGGCTCTGTCGACTGAAGGGCGCGCGTCAGGATAAGGTGTCAGGCCACCTTTGCATTAAAGGCCCCTGCGATACGGTCGGTCGGCGTGGCGGCTTGGCCAAGGTTGCTTCTTGGTGAAGTCTGGGCTTCGGGTGAGCCGAAGGTGTGTCCGTTGCTGGAGGGGGTCCTCGGGCGAGACGTAAATCCTCCAGGGTCGGCTGCCCTTGCCCGAGACTGGGCTCGGGCGAGGCGAGATCGTGTCCCTTGAGTGGACCGATCCTTGACTTAATCGCACCCATCAGGCCTTTGCAGCTTTGTGCTGATGGGGGTTACCAGCTGAGATTAGGAGTCTTGAGGGTACCCCTAATTGTGGTCCCCGACAAGCACCATTTACCATTACCAGAGTCAATACCAAGAACCATCAATCTCATTGCCACCTGCAAATCCGAACATCTCTGATCAAGTACCACTAATCACTGGAGCTCCCTTGGCCGCTCATAACCATGAGCACGGCTGATATATCAGTTTTATAACACTCTGCAGAGGTTGTGCACTTTACCCACAAGCCGTGATTTCCCTTTCTGCCCGGAGATCATGACTCTCCATTGATCACTACCAAGGTGACCCAGCAGGATATCACTACGTAGCCTTTACAAAGATTCCCCAGGGTTGTAGCCGCCCGTTAGGTTTCCTAAATGTACCGCACTCCTCCCCAAGGGACAAATCAACCTTGGCAGAGCGAGCCGCATCGAGCCACATTGACGACACGACGGCTAAGCGAACTACACCCCGGTTCCTCTAATTATTCAGCTAAGGGCATCCCACTCCACCCTCATGGGTGCACTGTTTTCCCGGGCGGTCATCCAACGAACAGGTCCTTACGGAGAGTCACTCGAGAAACCGCTCGAGCCCCCTTGAAGACCACAAGTATAACATCATAATAAATGAAGGGAAAACAGCGTATCATTGATAATTCTCATCATGTTCATTGATTAGAGTTGAGCAATAGCATAAGACTAAGCAATAATAATCCAACCCAAATAGGTAAACAAGGACACGGATAACAAAAACTAGTAAATCCTTAGGTATAAATGTGTAATGCGGGAGGTGGATTAAAGAATGTATAGGACAGAGATAGGTCAAGGGACACTTGCCTCCACCAACCGACTGCTACTCAGGGGCTTCTCCTGTGAGTTCTTCGGGCTCTTCAACCGGATCGTTCTCTATGCGAGCGCAAACATACATACATCCACACATTTAATACAAAAGAACAATACACCATACAATAGAATGCAGTAAATAAACAGACGTTCCACGCGGGTTCGCAATTAAGGCTAAGAGAGAAAGAGAAAAAGACAGTCGAGAAACGATCACGTTACATTATTATGAATTAAATTACTCGCTCAAAGGAAGGGAATTAATTTGGACACTACGTTTTAGCATAAAGTAAAGTCAAGTTCCACATTTAATTATTATAAACAATTGAAGATGACTGAAAGGGAGTGGTCGCACGTCGAGACGTACGACACGACATTTAGATTGAATTAAGAAGTAAATGACTTGCCGCCGCGCGACAGAGTGCACAATGAGACACTTGCACTAATTATAAAGAGACGTTAAGCATCGCGCGACGAAGCGCACGACGACATACGCCAACAGAGCTGAGTTTAAAGTGGAACGTCGCGCGTCTGGACGCGCGACATCGCACCTTAAACAACCTGAAATTAAAATAGATCATCGAGCGATGAAGCGCGCAACACAACACTTTAATGAATATAAACTAAAAGAATCGTCGCGCGACGAAGCGCGCGACACAACACTTTAATGAATATAAACTAATTTAAATTGAATCGTCGCGCGACGAAGCGCGCGACGCAACACATTGATAAATACGAACTTGAATTGAATAGTCGCGCGACGCAACGCACTCATTAAACTAATTTTGAAACTAACTAATCCGAGGGTCGGACGCCGCGCAACAGGGCTAGAACGGCCGCGCGCAGGGGCCGGAGCCGCGCGCCGCGCAGGGGCCGCGCTCGCACCGAGTCGCGCCCACGCAGGGGCCACGCTCGCGCCGGGATGCACCCGCGCCGGTGCCACGCCCACGCCGAGTCGCGCCCGCGCTGGGACGCGCTCACGCCGGGGCCACGCCCGCGCCGAGCCGCGCCCGCGCAGGGGAGAGAAGAGGGGGCGCGCGCAAGGGGAGAGAGGAGGGAGAGGGAGAGAGGGAGAGAGAGAGGAGAAGGGAGGGGAGGGGAGCTCACCTTGGGGCCAAACTCCGGTGATCGCCGTCTCCAAGCCCTAGGGCACCACGGGGAGAGAGAGAGATGGGAGAGGGAGAGAGAGGTTGCTGCGCGGGAAATCCAAATGAGAGAAGGAGGGGAGGAGGGGGGCGCATGTTGGGGGTGCGGGGCGCCGGGGGCGCGCGAGCCGGGCTGGGCTGGGCTGGGTCACATCGCGGATCGAAACCCATGACACGCACGACCATTAAACGGAATTAAATCGTGAACTGAAATCCGAAGCGGAACGAGACGAACACACGACATCAGACAAAGAAACGTGTTTCAGCATGATGCAACACCCATGACACTTAGGTTTTGTTCATACACGACACGGACACCTGTCACTATACTGGTTTGAAATTGGGAAGAAGGAGCGGAACGGGAAGAGAAAAGAGAGTAACGCCCAAATTTGGTGAGAGAAAAGAAGAAAAAATTCTACGCCCAAATTCAGGGCGTTACACCCTCATGCCATGATGTTATGCCTTGTCTTATTCTACATCATGTATTAGGTTGACTTCTTAGCCATGGAGTGGTTAAGCCGTGGTTAGCTTCCATACTGGCAACACACACTTGTTCGTGCCTTTCCCAGAATGGTCATTCACACTATCCCTAATGTCGCAGCCCGTATACCAACTCTCGTGCTGTCATTTCAAACCACATGTCTATGTCAGAGCCTGACTCATCGTCATTGGTCTGATCCCATAAATTTCGGTCCCAAAGGGTCGGGCCAGGCAGACTCTATAGGGGATAGCTTTGTACTCCAACCCTTCAGACCATCAGAGGTCAGGCGAGGCAGGGATTGAGGGTCGATGGAGGCAGAAGCACAAGATGGGACTATTCACGTGGGGTCAGGGTTAGAAAAGATATGTTATTCATCGTTCTTTTATTTTGCTAACTTGCCATTTCCTGTCATTCCTGGTCCATGTTATACCCAGGTTATCTAGCTCCAACAGTCAGTGGAGAAGTCAACACTATTTTGTTTTTTTGAACTCCATAATACTAGTGATCTACCAAGAATATGACCTTCTGTGGTGGTACTTCTCTTATTAGTTTTACATCTGACATAATGTAAATTGAAATAGCCAACAAGTTAAAAAAACTACCTCCTTTGGAATATTAAAGGCCAATGTGCGGTGTGTATGCTTTAGGTATCTAAGGATTCTTTTTGTGACACTTAAGTGAGCTTCATTAGGATTACCTTAAAATTCAGCACACATACACACACTAAATATGATGTCGGGCTTAAGTGTAGTTAAGTACACATAACCTCCCTTGACTCTAGCGAGATCATTGTTATCCATGGCTGCACATTAATTACTATCTATGAACTAATAAGGTCGCTAATCAAGCGATTTCCAATTCTCAAATCCTTCACTAGAGAAATGCTTTTTCTCACACTCCAAATAGGTTACATCAACTATTAAAATGGACAATAGCTCTAGTATGAACTAGTTGGTGGAGTCTTTATAACCTCCAACTAGTCATTATAGTAAATTTGGGAAATTGTGTGACCACCATACCTTCCGATGCTCTAGTGTCGGACCAATTCACATAGTCCAACGACAAACAACGATAATTGTATACTTCATGTGTTAGAACTAGCCTGAGTTACTATAATGAATGTATGATCTAACGTTCACTGCTAGACAAGTCTGACGCTTAAGAAATCATGTCTAGTCACTTAACAAAAATGTCAGACTGTAACCCATTGTTCTAACACTACCAGTACTCATAGGGTCCAATGTTAAGCCATTTGAGTTACTATAGCGAGCACATGATCAGGGTCGGTCCTGACATTTCGGGGCACTAAGCGAAAATCTATATGAAGGCCTTATACGTAGAGTTAAATCTACTATTTTTTAACTTTTAAATAATATCTGAAAAATAAAAAAGTTGATGATTTACATAATTTTATTTAAAATGATATGACTGGAGACACTGTTACAATATTTTATGAGTCATAAAATTATACAAATTATGTAATATAACTCTACATTTGGTTTGACTTTTGAGAGCGAGTATTTTTACTTTTAATTTGTCAAACTAACCTAAACCTTAAAATGCACGGTAAACCAAATCTAAATACATTAGAGCAAATTTTCTGAAAACAAAGTTCAACAAACTAAACAATAATTAAGCAACATAGGTTATTAGGGTCGGCGTAGGCTAGAATTAAACAACGCGACAGGCACAAGTGTACAACACCTTCCATCCTTCTCACGTCAATCAATATTTAGTATTCATCCAAGCAGACTGTTGCGCGACCTCAAAAAGATGATTGCCAGAAAATCAAAGAGACACAACAAAAGAACGAGAATAGAGATTTATCTGTAACGTATATGTATTTGGATTTAAGCTGAATAAACGGGGGCCCTACAGACCTTGGGGCCCTAAGAGGTCGCATACCCTGCATACCCTTAGGGCCAGCCCTGCACATGATCCAACATTCACCATTGGACCAGTCTGACGCTCGTGAAACCCTTTTGTAGCACCTCGAAAATTCAAATCCTGAAAATTTATTAAAACTCGCTCTAAATTTAAAATGAATTTTAAATTTCATTTCAAAATGTTTGTTTGCGAGTTGATCTCAACAAATAAAATATATTGGTCTATATTCTCTCCAAAATCCTCAAAATATCCTACAAATATTTCCCAGTGACCCCCTCAAATTCTTTCTAGAAATACTGCCAAAATATTCCACTGATATTTCTCCAAATATTTTCCTACTAAGAAATACCTTCATAATCATTTTTAAAGTCCCTACAAATATTTTCTAAATAATTTTCCTCATGCTCATACGTATGCATACGCCTCCGGTGTCATATAGTGAGCTTTACAAGCTAATTTCACTTATACATGACTAATACATGCTTATCTCTCACTAATCCTCGCCTCCTCCCCCTAATTCCCCCACCTTGCCTATAAATAGAGGGGCAAGGACCTCCCCTCAAGCCACCCCAAGCCATTTCATGGCAACTCACTTCCCCCACTCCCAATCCCACACAAGCACAAGGATCGTTCGGTCGTTCATTCGGTCGTTTGTCTACCTCTTCATAGTTTGTTTGTTCGTTCGTCCGATCGTTCATGGTTTATTCGTTCGTTCGTCCGATAGTTCGTCCGTTCATTCGTCCAAGTAATCTTTGTACAACCGTTATGTTGCCGAAATTCGATCGTTCGTTCGTCCGATCATTCGTCCGTTCGTTCATAATCCATATTCATCGTTCATCGTTCGTTCATACGAAACATTCATCGTTCATTCATACTCACTATTCACCGTTCACCGGATCGTTCATAGCCACTATTCACTATTCATCGGATCGTTCATAGTCACTATTCATCATTCATCATTCGTTCATACGAACTATTCATCGTTCATCGTTCGTTCATACGGACTATTCACCGTTCATCGGATCGTCCATAGTCACTATTCATCGTTCATCGGATCGTTCACCCTACTATTCATCAATCATCCGATCACCTAAATATTCAACTGCTCATCCATCATGTTGTCTAGCTCACCTAAGACCTACCAGACCAATATTTCAGTCATACGGACTCCGGTGACTGTGATTTTCCTTCCAGTAAGAACTTCCGGTCACGTCACCCATCCCAGATTTCTCCAAGTTGAGCACGCTTAACTTTGAGATTCTTTCGAACCAGGCTTCCAAAAAGAAAGGTGAACCATGTTTGTATGGATACGTCATCAATCCTATAAAACCTAGCCCAAGATACCACAGCCCACCCGGACCAGAATACCACAATATTCCATCCATTTGGGTCCTGCCTTAATATTGTCCCATGTGATACAATAGGTAGGAATGGTTGCCACCAACATAAACCTCTGCCTAAGAATAGCCCAGAAATAATTCATGGCACTCCGCTCAAAAATACATTTGATTTTCCAAATATCTCTAAATATTCAATTTCTGGAATATTTCACGAATATTCCTTTTTCCTTTTCTTTTTATTCCTATGATTATAAAATCTAAAACTCCTCCATCCAAACTAAGATTCCAAAAATTCTTGTTTCTAAATTCTTATCAAATTATTTCCTATCCAACCATGTCATCCCTTGAGCATGGTTCATATTCTAGAACACTTCAAAAATACTCTTGTCCCATATTCTGCGTATAATTTCCCTGTTCCGACTGAGTCAAATGATTCATTCGCCACTATTCTCACCAACAGTGAACTCTACCGTACTAAACCACATGTACCCAACTATAAATACACATAGCTACCCTCTCCCTCTCAACACACTCAACACCCTCATCCAAGGCAAACCCCCCACCCACTCAGTTACGCCACTCTGCCGGCTACACGCCTAGTGTCGCTTCGCCTCCAATCCACTGTTGGGGGGCCTTCCTCTTCCGAAGGTCCTAAAAAACATGACTAACCATATGTTTTCAGTACGACATAGATTATTACAGGAGGCTTTGGCTTTTGGATAAAGATCTTCTCTTATGGCGAAAAGTATGGGCGTAAAGGAGCAACCCGAAGGTGATAGGAACGAGCGCCGAAGCTATTGCTGGAGAGCTTTGGCTTAGTATGGTGACGAAGACCAAGGACGATACCGACTTAAAGGGGGGAATATACTACTTAGTCCTTGATAATTTGCATTATGATTACGAGTAAATGTCAAGGACATGAATGTAATTTTATCCGGGCTACGTCCCATGCCTATAAATAGATGAACACTAACACCGTACTGTTCACACTGGATTGTAATCACTCTCGCGTCATCCTCGCATCCTTACTTTCTAGAAAGACGAAGGTACCATTGTAATATGAATATTGTTAGTGCTTATTCATGTTTGATGAAGTTACTAATAAATGAATCATTGATATATGACAGTTATTATCTTCATTTCTCTGTGTTCCTTCGCTTTCTTATTTATATTCACGTTTATATGAAAAAATGATGAAGGTGTGTCCCTCATAACCTTCATCCGAAGATCATTATATCTGAGAGAAAATAATGTTTCGAAGGATGAAGGTCTTTAACCATTAACAATTGTGTTGCCCTGTTCTTAATTTATAGCATTTGAGAACAAGGACCAACATTGGCACCCACCTCCGGTGACCTCACTTCCACAACCTTCGGCAAAGCATCCACCTTCGTCATGCCACCAAAGAGAACAACGGTTCCAGAGGCTGCCCTACAGCCACTGGACACAAACCTGAGAGCACCTAGACGGGGTGAATAGGTGATTCTGTAAAAACAAATACTAAATAGCCAAAACTTGGTTATGAAATGTTAGTGCGATTGAAACCAAGTAGCTAACGTGTGAACTTTAGAAGAAAACCAATCACAATGAAGATGAACACAAGAAACAGTGATTTTTATCCCGTGGTTCGGCCAATGCCTACTCCACGTTGTGGTGACCACCTTCGGTCAAGGATTGCACTCAATCCCTCTCAAGTGATCCAATGATCAACTTGAGTTCCACGGTTTCCTTCCTTTGTAGTCTTTTTCCGTTTGCGAGGAATCTCCACAAATTGGAGCCTCTCGCCCTTACAAGTTGATCACAAGAGAAGCACAAGAGTAAGGGAGGGAAAGCAACACACACAAGACTCAAATCACAGCAACACCACACACACAAGTCAAGACGTGAGCAAAAAACATGGGGCACAGAGTTTATAACTCAAACGGTGCTCAAATCTCTAACACAGTGAACCGATTGCGTGATTGCGGAGTCTAGGCGTCTTAGGATGTTTTGTGAATGCTTAGTTCCTACTCCATGCGCCTAGGGGTCCCTTTTATAGCCCTAAGACAGCTAGGAGCCGTTGGAGATCAAATTGGAAGGCAATTCTTGCCTTCTGTCGGGTGGCGCACCGGACAGTTCGGTGCACCATCGGACATGAACAGTAGTTGTCAGGTGCTTGATCTCCTTCCTAATCGGGCGCAGTCGACCGTTGGGCGTCAGGTCCGGTTGGTGCACACCGGACAGTCCGGTGTGCCCACCCGACCGTTGGCGCGGGCCATGCGTCACCCGCTGATTGCGCAGCCGACCATTAGCCGCGAGCGCCATTGGCTCACCGGACAGTCCGGTGCACACCGGACAGTCCAGTGAATTTTAGCCGCAGCGCCTCCGCTTTTTCCTGAGAGCGACAAGTTCATCGCCGAAGACTTGAGCGTGGGCGCTGATGTCTCACCAGACAGTCCGGTGCACCACCGGACAGTCCGGAGATTTATAGCCACATCGCCCCCGCCGATTCCCGAGAGCAGCGAGTTGGCCGCCGGGTCAGCCTGGGCACTGGACACTGTCCGGTGCTGGTTTGGTTGATCACAGCCAATTTTCCTCCAACTCTTTTCCTCTTTTCTTGGCAATATCTCTAGCATTTAGATAAACATGTTAGTACCCAAACACAATTTACTAAGTCTAGAAACATACCTTGTTCTTTGATGTGCACTTCTCACTTACTTAGCACATATGAGTTTAAAACAATGTGTTGGGCATCTAATCACCGAAACAATTATAGAAATGGCCCAAGGGCACATTTTCCTTTCAAAACCAAGAGACGCTCTCCCTGTGAGAAGCTAGAAGCCAGAAGAGATAGGCTACCAGCCCAACACCTCAGGAGGAGGAGCCGGACCAGGAGATCAGGGACCTGGAAGCCATTCATCAGCAGGTGCAGAGGAAGAAGGAAAAGATGCTTCGGCTCACCGATCTTTAGAAGAAGATCGACGAAGCTACTGAGGAAATACGTCATCTTACTCAAGATGACCAGGACCGAAGACCTCAGCACAGGGAGCTTCATCATGAGAGCCCAATCAATGATGATGAATGGTACAATGAGTTTCATCATGGTAACTTTTCTTTTGATGATGCTTCTCCTCTAGCTGCATAGCTACAGGCTACCCCATGGCCACCATCATACAAGCCACCTCAGCTCCCCATGTATGATGGGCATTCAGACCCGAAGCAATTCCTGATGAGCTACGAAGCAACCATATCCTCATATGGGGGCAACACTACGGTCATGTCGAAGTCCTTCGTCATGGCAGTTAGAAGTGTGGCTCAAACATGGTATTCCTCCCTTCGGCCAGGGACAATTACGTCATGGCAGAAGCTAAAGGATATGCTAGTTACCAGCTTTCAGGGCTTCCAAACGAAGCCAGTTACCGCCCAAGCTCTATTTCAGTGTACGTAGGATCATGAGGAGTACCTGCAGGCCTACGTTCGAAGGTTCTTGCGACTGAGAGCTCAAGCGCCTACGGTGCCCAATGAAATTGTCATTGAGGCCATGATCAAGGGGCTCCGGCCAGGACCTACAACGCAATACTTTCCAAGAAAGCCACCACAAACCTTGGAGAAGCTCCTCCAGAAGATGGATGAATACATCCGAGCTGATAATGATTTTTGGCAAAGAAGGGAAGAAGCTTACAGATACTCCGAAATAGGTAGGGGCTTCGGAGGAAGACTCCACCCTAGGCATGTCAGGTCGATTCATAAATCCAGCTCAAGCGGTGACAGGGGAAATCCTGCCTAAGGGCAGCAGCACAACTCTCAATTGTCAGGAGCACAACAAAGCTCTTTCAGGCCACCGGCTCTAAGAGGCAGAGGGGGAAGAAGCTTCGGAGGAAGATTTGGAAATCAGCCCAGGAGACTGTTTTGCTTATTCTGCGGTGAAGATAAGAGGCATACCACAAGAACGTGTCAGGTAACGATCCAGAAACAGAAGGAAATCGCTAAAGCCGAAGCGCAACAGAATCAGCCGAAGCAGGCACTGGTGCTAAAGAAGGATCTCTACAATGTCGAGAGGTCCAATGGGGTCACTGGTGCTAAAGAAGGCACCATCATGCTGCCATGACATCAACTGCTAAGACATACCCTCAATCTTGGAGCCTAGCTTAGTCAGGCTCAGGCTAGGGGACTTACATGTCGAAGGGCAGCGGTCTACTAGCTCTTAGCTAGGCATCTACCATGAGGATTTCTAAGCATTACATGCCTAAAAGAAAAATAGGTAGAAGTGGGGTCGATTGGAGTAGCACCACGTGACCCTACTGGGCAATGCCCTACATCTCGTGGTAGCGGCTGACAATATTGAGTAAGACTACAACATCGCCAGTATCATGGTGCACAGTCAGGATTGCTGGAGTAGGTACCATTGGCCACCTCTCTATTGAGTGGATGTGCTAGTGAAACCATGTTAGGGTAACACAACAAAGTGCACCATGCCTCTACCTACCGTACCAAATGTCATCATGTTCTGACACAAAGTATCAAGGGTATGGGAAAATTATAGAAAGAGAGGGAGAGGGGCGTTGTACTAGGAGCATCAGATCAATGTAGTGACACGACATATTGCATACATATGATTTATAGAGGTTTGGTCTACCCGAGCATAATACATCATGTCCTCTATGTGAATCTTGCTTAAATACTCAAATGAACCTAGTAAGGGAGCGAAATTGAGAACCTATGTTAGAGATGCTAGGTGTAGGCTAGGATTTCTATGTATAACCTATGTTCTAGTTGTGTGTTTGAGATCAAGGCTTCTCAATGGTCTCATTCTCTCTATTTCGTCCTCTCTATGTGTGTGTGTGTCCATGTGATCTCTTTCTTACATTGCTCTATTGACCTCTTTTATAACATAAAGGATGATAGTCACATTCCACCTTACACGATGGGTCTTGCTCGGTAAAGGTTTAACTATCACTATCTTATCGTATTCGTGGAACCATACGTGTGGCACACCTCTAAGATGCCACAATTTCTATCTTGTCATGCTAAAACGATAGGTAGCGGAGCTAGGTCATTGAACATGCACAATTGGTAGGCTGTGTAGCCGCACGTCTTTTACAATACATGTGGTACACCTCATGTCCCTAGTGTTGCTATAGTGATTGTTGTATTCACAAGCATAACATAGTATTTGTTGGTGCACATATAGCCTCAAGCATGACAATAGTATTTCTTTTGACCATAACATCGTCTATCATAATAAATATGATGGACGAGAGTTTTTCTTATTTGTCTAGTACTGTGTGGTCTTGGGGGTATGCTTCGTAGCCGAAGATCCTAAAAGAGGAAAACACCTTCGACAAGATCCTTTCAAGAAGCAGCGCCGAAGCTATCATCGATAGAGCTTCGGCACAGTGGCAAGTCCCAAGACGAAGGGGGCAAACCGACTTAAAGATCAAATGTCTTAAAAACCCATGATGTTTTGCGCCAGTGTTGTAATTGATTATAAAGGGGATAGATGTAATTTCACATAGGTTGTGTCCTGTGCCTATAAATAGATGAACAGTGCCCCTGAACTATTCACGCAATCCGGTAATCCTTGACGCATCGCGTTGGAATTGTTGATTTTTGTCAAGAAGAAGGTATAAATGTACTTAAATGTCATGTTTTAATATTCAGATCGATACAATAAAATATAAGAATAAAATCGTATGCTTTCAACGCATGTTTTGTATGTTATTCTTCATTTTACATTATTCTATAAACCTAAACACGAAGGTATGACCTTCGTGATATTTTGCCCGCGATCTTCGTTCGAAGTTCATTAAATCCTTGGGGAGATAATGCTTCAGCGGACGAAGGGCATTAATATTTAACATTTTTATGTTGTCTTGTTCTTAATTCATAGCATTTGAGAACAAGTCCCCAACATGTGGCATAATAGTGAGGGGAGCACTTGGCATTAGGACCAGAGCCACGGGTGGCCATGTTACCCTGGACACATTTTGAGAAACACCGGAGGAGCTTTACAAGGTCCAAGGGTTTGGTGGGATCAAGGCTTGACTTGTGGACGGAAGGCCCCATAAAATGGTTGATTTGAGGCTTGCTCCATGAGCGGAGAGTCTTGGGTGTGTGTGGTTGTCTCTTAGCCATGTCTAATATGGAGTTGTCTCCTCCTCTCAAAGTCTTAAGGACGCTTGACCAATATTCAATAATATGCCTTTTCTCGAGCACTGACCATATTATGAAAACACAATTAATGGATAATCTCGTGATAATTGTTTGGTGTTCTAAATGTTATTATATTATTTGATTATACAGATTCGGTTAAGATTAAGATAATTTTACTCTGAAAAATACCTTATAATTATAATTTAAGATGAAGAGAGTACTACGCTACTTACCATGACTTTAGATTCTTTTTTAGACAGAGTCAAAGATGTACGTACGTACGTTTGTACAAACACCCATTTAATTAATTTCACGGAACGAAACTTGAACATACGAGAGTATATCCGCATCAGATCGTAAGCTAGACCATTAACAAAAGGGGAGGATTTTATACATCCACGAGGATACAAATATAACGTTGCAGGCATGATATGTCCAGCCAGTGCAACTGTGCAAGCAACTAACACGTACAGTACTACGCACGTACGCTTCGTTCAATACTCGTGAGACAGATCGGACAGCTCAGCCCGTGATGAACTTGCTGGCCTGTGGCACATCCATATACATATTGTCATGCATATGCATATTGCTAACTTGCTAGGTCCGGACTCTATAGTCCAAAGTCTACGGAGATGTCCAAATCAATGTATCATTGGACATCATTATTCATTATAGCCACGGACAGACAAGACCACTTTTACCATAAGGGGCTGTTTAGATCCCTTAAAGAATTAAAATTTACTTAATAGAATATGTTATTTGGTTTGGAATTTTACGTTCCACCACTTTACAAAGTTCAGCTATAAGTCTATCTACAATTTATAGGATGGAGGGTCGAAATTGATTTTATTTATCACTAGTCTATATTTATACTCTGCAATTTATACACACTCTTCGGCTCGCTCCCCTATAATATAAATACAACATATAAATATCCCCATATGACCAACAATAGTATACAAATATAATCTATATCAAACCATACTAGCTTAATTGATCTATGCCTAAATTATTATTATTAGAATGAAATTCAATTCTAAGGATCCAAACGAGGCCTAAAGGGAAATATATGACACTGACAAAGAGTGGCTTTAACTCTTGGACACTAGAAATTATACTATTTATCAGGAACACAGCGCAACACCTCAACGATACAAATTCTATTTTAGGAAAAATCTTGATGTCGGGCAAAAGATCCCTGACCCCTGAGACCTATCGATCTGAGAGAGTATAGGAGAAAGACCTCCAGACTACTGGGGACCACCGGTCAGCAGGAGGATGATGAAATCGTCTACCGTATAAGTGCCTGCACCCCGGATAAACCCCGAGGCACCGAGCCTAGGGTCGGGCAATGCGGAGCTAGAGAGGAGTGCACCCGAGGGGAGATTGACCCACCATAAATGGCTGACCGTATTAACTACGTCTAGTATCGAGCCATAGTAGAGAACCGGTCCACCTCCCACTGATGACCTATGAGCCCCTCGGCTTACGATGCACTCATGATATAGAAGCCCATCAGCAGGGGCGGACCCAGGCCCATGGCCGCCTGGGCCACGGCCCGGGGCGCAGGCCCAAAATTTTTTAGAAGAGTTATGTCCTCTGTCCTCTGCCGGTCTGGTCTCTAGCCTCGCTGAGTCATAGTTATATGTATGTATATCCATCCGGCACAGTGCAAGCTTCGCAAACACAGGATAACACACATGTAAGCAAGAGCAAGCTACGACCACCTACATGTGTCCTGCAGATTTACATACTAGGCTAGTAGCAAGGCCTCAGACAGCACATGCTAGGCTCCTGCTAGTCTAGAGAGATAGATAGAGGGAGAGACTAGAGACCAAATCATCGAGCTAGGATAAGCAAAAAATTCTCAAGCAAGCAAATGGTTCTAAATCGAAGAGGCAAAAAAATTACAAGCCACGGGGCTTAGAAACTACCAACTTCATTTTCTTTTATTTGACCCGACAAACGTCAAATAAAAAAGATCAAAGAGAGAGAGTACGAATCAAGATATTCCATACAACCATCTAATACCATAATCACCAAATAAAAGATCAAAAAGTTGTGATCAAATAAACAAGATCACATGGCTAGAAATTAAGTTTGAGATTGAGTCTATGTGGAGAGAGCTTTCTCATCTATGAATATCATTAAAACTGAGTCGCGTAATAAGACAGGAGACGAATGGCTTAACCATTGTATGATTTCCTTCAAGTCGCGTTCTTAATATGATTTCTTTCAAGGTTCTGGAGCAAGAAGCACTGATGTTGATGTTGACATGATATATTTGGAAAGAGCTACATCATAATTTATATGTCATCTTTAACCTTTATGACAACATTGTTTCGTCCGTACAATTTTGCTTTATATGCTACTATTAGAGTTTATGGTCGCTTCGGCCGGCCCGGGTCTTAGCCAATTTCTGGGTCCGCCACTGCCCATCAGACTGCGGTGCACTCATGACCCATTAGGACTAGGCCTGAGTGCGCAGACCATCTACAGGACCCGCAATACGACAAGCAACGCCAAGATCCAAGCTACGGAGGCCAGGGGTCAACGTGGTGTAGAGGCAGTAATGATGGCGCCAAGGCTCCACACCGCCACACCGTTCATCATAATGTAGCACGAGCAGAGACGGTTGGGTGACCAAGACGCCTACTGACAATGCGAGTTCACCAAGGTAAAACACTCAGTTTTAACACAACATAGTAGCTCCTTCTCAAGGAAGCTACTGGCGGCAGCCCCCACCTTGGCCAATAAAAGGAGGAGGTCGGTCACGAGACAGAAGGAGGAACACCAGAAGAGGAAAGACCAACACAGGCAAGGCAACACACGCTCGACGAGGCCAGAAGACCCAGAGGCCAGAGCTAAGGCTTAGTTTATGACTCTAGTCATGTTGTCTTTAGGTCCACCCACACATAAGAGATTTGGAGGCTCTTCTTTCCTCTCTATCCCGCTTGTAACCCCTACTATGAGCTTTGATCAACAAAGGTGCCAGTAGCGCGAGCCGTCGAAGACTGGATGTAGGGTCGTTCTGTCCAAACCAGTATAAACCTTGTGCCCACCGAGCACCCCATCCGGAACCCAGAACACCCACATGCAAATTTACTTGTCGGAGCGGAGGTTCAAAACACCGACAGTTTGTAAATGTGAGAAATGAACAAAAAATAGGGTTTTTTTGCTCCTGCTAAAAATTGTTATGTTCGACGGCTACTAAAGACGGTCGGACATTAAACCGATGGCGCCCGACGGCCTCCATGCAAGCCGTTGCATGGAGGCCGTCGGAACTAAAGGAGTGGGGCCCACTAGCAACCATTACAGTCGTTAACGGTTACAATTGCCGAGGGCTCTTTTCGACCGTTGGATATAAACCAAAATTCGTCGGAAATAAGCTATTTTCGACGGCATATGCCTTATTTCCGACGGTTTTAGGCCTCAGAAATTTTCTGTTTTAATGTTGTGATATGATGGAATTGGACTAACTAGCTCTGGAGGCTGGACCTAATTACTTGATCAACTGTTTTCGTGCACTATACGGCAAGTAGAAGACATGGTACTTACTAAAGCAAATATATGTAAAAGCAATTCCGCATAAGCAAAGAAAACATGCTAGCTAGCGAGCACAGTCGTGCATGTAAAATGTAAAATGAAGCATTATTATTTGACCTAATTGTACATATAGGCATTTGCAAAAAAAAAAAAAGATGGGGGGCTTGATTTCTGTGGTGGTTGCAGCTCTTACGTGGGCAATGTATATGGCGACCATAGTGAGTTTGTTTTGTTTTAACAAAACACGCAATCTGCACTTTTAGACATTATTGTTCCTGCACAGCAGGAGAACATGAGAGAGAAGTGCAGGAGCTATAATAGACTTTCCTCTCTAATTTCTTTCCTCCGTTTGTATACTTCGTTCCATCATACTACTTGTGTTGAACCGTTGAGCTGAAAATGTTGAAAGAAACGGCCCCGTGCTCGTGCGTGTCCTGAAAACAGGTAGGAACGACGGCCCGTGAAACCGTGGATTCTGCCTCAGAACATGTAGACAGACAACACAGTAGCTAGGATGATCAGGTTTGGTCGTTTGGACGGCTAGGGCTCTAGTAGGACGGTTGGAGTAGGCGGCTACATCGGTCGTGGGCCGGCCGGCGTATGACTCCGTGTTTCCAGCCGACCTCTGACCTGACCGGACCCCAGCAACAGCAAGGATTATTTCTTGTGGCTTGTTCGCTGCGGCTGGATTAAAGCCGTTCGTACTGCTGCAGCTGCAATCTATAGAGACAAAATACTGTAGAAGACGCAGCCGCAGCTGGATTAAAGCGGATTAAAGCCGCAGCGAACAAGCTGTTGGTTGGAACTGGAACACTTCTTGGGTGGGACATGTGAGTCTTGGAACGGTAGAACGTGTGAGCAAAGTAAAAAGAGCCAGAAGGATAGTGAAATGAGTTTTCATGTCTTTTTATTGATCATCGCTATATATATATATATATATATATATATATATATATATATATATATATATATATATATATATATATATATATATATATATATATATATATATATATACATACAAAGAAAAGGAGGACGGCCGAGGATAAATCAATCCATCCATCAGATTCTATACCTTGTGATATTAGATACGTACAAGGGAGAACAATTTCTATGTACAAGAATCATACACTGACGAAATATTTTCTTTAAGACAAGGTTACATCTTTGCAACAGAATGAACGGGAGGTTCCTCAAAGCCAACTAACAAGGAAACCGGAATGGCGCACTTGCAGCTAGTCCAGCTCAAAAAAAAAAGAGACTTGCTGTAATCCTTGTTTGGGCCATATCTCTGGCCCGTTCATTTGGTGCACGTGGCCCTCGATTTAAACTGGATCCTGGGTCCCGGCCCACCTAAACTAATAATCATCCCTCTTATCAGGCTATTCTCAGTGATGATTTTAATTGAGTTTCATCTTTATTTAATCTTTCACCACATCAGCAAAGGATTTAATAGGGAGAGAGACAAAGAGAGTTTTATTTTGACGAAACTCACGATGCACAATTTTATAGACAAAAATTTATGTGACGTTCTTGAAAATAGTGTAACGAAACTCTGCATAGTGAATAATCATATCGTGTGACATACCTGAATTTTTCATCAAATAGCTCCGCTCCCTGTGGTCTACTGGTCTCTCTCCCCTGCCTGCATCTCACTCCCACTCCCCCACACTGCCTCCTGCTTCCCCTCACGCTCGCCGGTGTCTTAATTAGGCTATCCGCAAGGGTTTCCCCTAAATTTTCCCCCCTATATCACTTTTTTGCGTCACATCATCAACATTTCACCCACTAAATTTTCATCTCCCGCAACGGTTTCCCCTATATTATCCCCCTATACTCCCCCTATACTCCACTACAACTATAAAATATTATTATCTACCCCTATTCATTTTTTATTTCTATTTTTGTTCAACTATTAAATAGGGGAGCACTGTGCAAGGGGGCGCTACAGTGCTCCCCTTGATCTGGGGGACGTGCACGTCCTCCCCTACGCCTGTAGCACGTAGAGAGCCGTTTAGCGCGCGCCGCTGCAGCGTGAGCGTCGCTCTAAATCGCTACAGGGAAAGGGGAGCGCGGGTGTAGCGGATGGCGCTGCAGCTAGCCTTAGGCGTCTACCAGCGGCCTGCCTGCTTGGTGCACGTCACTGCAGGAGGCGACGAAGATTAGCCGATCTGGTGTTCTCACCGCTGAGAGAGGTGGTTCTAGGGTCACGTCCGGGTTCTGCTTAGTAGGAGGCGGAGGAGGTAAGTCCCTCGTCTCATGGGGCTCGTCGTCAGAGCTAGGCCAGTTCGACGGGTGGGAGAGCTCCTCTGGGGAGGAGCGGGACTGCGGGACCGGGAGCGTTGGGGCTGGGGTTGTCGCAGCCACCGCAATAGCATCAACCTTCGCGCGGCCCCAAGCTAGGACACCGACGACGCCTGTCGACATCGGCCGCTGCATCAGCCTCTGGCCCATCAGGACATGCCCTCTATCGCCGCAGAGATCCAATGTCGAGACCTCTACCAGTAGCGCCAGCACGCACACGGGTAAACGACCCTTTCTTTCTCTCCTATGGTCTGGTGCTCGCTCGCAATGTGCTTTCTTTGCTATCTTGCTCGTGTGGTTAGATGGGATTATTTGCTCCTCTAAGTGACGACCATCGCACAGGAGACCAAGTTTTGGGCGGACAAGAAGAGGTTCGAGACAGATGCCATATTCTGATCCACCCTCAACATCCGCAAGGATCTCGATGCCTAAATCCTCTTTGCATTTCGTACAGGAAAAATAATCCTGTTTATACATCAATTCGTTCCAACTAGACATGTGCATGGGTTGGTTAAAGCGGATTAGTTTGTTGGGGCTAATTAATTGGTTCCCGGTGCAAGTTCGGTGGGTTAGACGAGTCAACAACGTGTTTGCTTCATGGGGTGGATTGAGTTGTATTGGATGGGTCATGTAGGTTGAGTTTACTTCATCATCTGGCCACCATTGATAAACATACATGCCACTAAGATTTCTACATGAACATTTATGTAAGTAATTTTAATAAACATACATGCCACTAAGGTTTCTACATGAACATTTATGTAAGTAATCTTAATTTTACTCCTTTTCATGGCTGAAATGATTTCTGCCTGGACACTACATCCTATGCCAGGATTGTTGTTTGCATAGTCACACTTTGATTTTATTGTTTGTTTATACATCATGGCTGGAAATCCAATGATTTGTGGTAATTCTGGAGATAACTACTCTTCTATGTCACTTGACCCACTCTCTTACCCAACAGATGATCTAAAAAGTGAGATGTCTTTCCATTGTTCAAATTTTGGGAAACGGAAGAAAATAACTACCTTCTCTTCTAGGTGGCACTCACATATGTCTCCTTTTTCCTTAGCTCAGCCACAACAAGGCATTGCAAAGATCCATCATATAGCTACAATATGTGGAGTAATTTTTGGTTCAGTAGCTTTTTTGCTGCTGTAGTTGGTACACTTCTTTCGTTGCATCATAGGAAAAATCAGCATAGCTTTTTTGGTGTAAATGGTAATATTCTTTTTTACTCAGTTGTTGTGTGATCATGATAGCAACCACCTAGCTAGATCTAGACGTCTTGCATTAGTTAGCTTAGTTGCATGAGCCGCTAACATTTTAAGATCTTAGAGCTTTTGTCTTCTGGTCAGTCCCACAATAAATTTGCCTGAATGGAAAATTAAAACATCAAATCCTTTAGCAGCTAGGCCTTTAATTTTTCAACTAATAGGAACTCTGAATGTATATTGACATCCATTCATCCCCTTGGGTCCATTTGATCTATCCTCTATCTGTGGACCTTGCTGCTGGTAGTTATGTTGTCCAAAAAAAATCCCATGATTTGGTGACCTTGTTGTGCATACCCCAAACTTGTTTGCATTGCTAGCTAGACATAGAAATTCAGTAGGAGATCGAGCATGGAAGAGCGATGAGATAGCAGAAAGAACAACTTTATCTTTGTACATATATATGCCTGGCAGCAAAAAGGCAAGGTATTGTTAATACACATGCACAAACTAAATGTAACCTTCCTCGGAGGACCAACCATGGAATATATTGTCAATCCAACAACGTTTATCGCTTGGTTATTAGTTTACAAAAGAACTACACTACCGGAATCCGGGCCTTTGCCGAGTGCCGGCGGCTTTGCCGAGTGCTTTTTATCGGGCACTCGGCAAAGAAGACTTTGCCGAGCGCCGCACTCGGCAAAGACCTGCGCTCGGTAAAGGTCTTATTTACCGAGTGCGGGACACTCGGCACAACCAGGCACTCGGCAAAGATTGCTTTGCCGAGAGTCAAGCACTCGGCAAAGATGGCTCTCGGCAAAGGGCCGTTAGCGGCCGTCTACAGCTGACGGCCGTCAGTCTTTGCCGAGTGTCAAATATCTGGCACTCGGCAAAGAGAGTCTTTGCCGAGTGTCCTATGTAGACACTCGGCAAAGCATATTTTTTTTATTTTGGTCACCAAACTTTTTGTGGTATGTTCCTACACTATGTAGACCTATATGTACCATTTTGGGATAATTATGACAGTGTTTTCTATAGCTAGTACATTTAGTTTGTTTATTTGAATTTCTTCGGAAAATTCAGATTTGAACTGCAGGTCACTTGAAACTTGGAAAACCGTGCATGCAAAAATTATATACATGTTACTTAGCACAAGTTACGACCGATTTCAGGAGAGGACCAGAAACTTCGAGGACCATGCTCACTCAACATGACCGTGAACTTGCCATCCAGGTGTTTAAAAATTGTATAAAACACAAACAAAGTCAGAAAATCACGAAACCTGTCCACGTGTCATGATATCATATGTAGAGGCTGTGATAAAAATTTGAAAAAATTTCGAGAAAGCTGTAACGCACTATATGTACAAACCTAAGAGATCCACATTGAAACTCTATGATTTCATGTGTAGTTCTCTTAGGTTTCTACACATAATATCTCACAACTTTCTCCAAACATTCTAAATTTTTTATCACAGACTCTACATATGATATCATGACACGTGGACAAGTTTCATGATTTTCTAAGTTTGTTTGTGTTTTATAAAATTTTTAAACAGCTGTCTCGCAAGTTCACGGCCATGTTGAGTGAGCATGGTGCTCGAAGTTTCCGGTCCGATCCTGAAATCTGTCGTAACTTGTGCTAAGTAGCATGTATATCATTTTTGCATACACGGTTTTCCAAGTTTCAAGTGACCTGCAGTTCAAATGTGATTTTTTCGAAGAAATTCAAATAAACGAACTAAATCTACTAGCTATAGAAAACAATTTTCTAATTGTCTCAAAATGGTACATGTAGGTCTATATAGTGTAGGAACATACCACAAAAATTTTGGTTGGGAAAATAAAAAAAAATAAAAAAGTACTTTGCCGAGTGTCAAGAAATGACACTCGGCAAAGATAGTATATGCCGAGTGCCTGACATTGGACACTCGGCAAAGTAAGTTTTTTGCCGAGTGCCTACCTCTGGAACTCGGCAAAGTTAATTTTTAAATAAAAAAAGAACTTTGCCGAGTGCCAGATCTGTGGCACTCGACAAAGTATATTTTTAAATTAAAAAATTTTTTGCCGAGTGCCAGATCGCGGGCACTCGGCAAAGAGCTCGACCTTAATCAAACCGACGCGGGTCTTCTCTGTTCTCGCTCGCTCTCTTCTCTCTCTGTTCCACGCGCCCGCCGTCTCCCTTGCAAAACCGCCGCCGCCGTCGCCGTGATAGCAGGCGCCGCCGCCCCGACCATCCGCCCGCTCGCCCGAACCACGCCGGCCACCGCGCGCCCCGCGGCCCCTGCTCGCCGTCCACCGCGCCGGCCACCGCGCGCCGCCCAGCGCGCCGGCCACCTGCTCGCCGTCCACCGCGTCGGCCCCTGCTCGCCGTCCACCGCGCCGGCCCCTGCTCGCCCCACGGCCCCTGCTCGGCCCGCCATCGCCGTGAGTTTTGCCTAATGAATTATTATTGTTTTGATTGAGCCAAACTATGATTGTTTTGACTGATGAATTATTATTTGATCCTTGACATGGTAGCTTTTGACTATGTTTTTTGGTTAAATATAGTGCATAAATATAGTGAATTATTATTTGCATAAATATAGAAATCTTCTCAAAGAAAGTGAAATCAAATTATTGGGCACCAGATTTTCAAATTGTTAGGCACCAGATTTGGCTGATCGACGGTTCACGTCTCGGACGATCCATATGTTTAACCTGAACTATCTAGGAATAGAGTAGTTCATCGAGTCCTGATCTCCTATTAGGTTATCCTAATATCTCGCACAATTTTGTTGGATTTCGTCTAGGAACAATTTCAAATCCACTACAAATATGAAGAGATAGGACCGATTGGGGCAACCAACAATCGATATACAAAACCAATTTTTATCTTATTTACCTTATAAATTAGCCTTAGGAGTACTTGTAATCTTAGTTATAGTCTTCACCTCGCTTCGGCTCTACGTCGTGTTTGCGGTGTTTTGTGTGGCCTACCGACCCCAAAGCAACTCTAAGATTCTTACTCCTCGATGGCGTCCCTCCTGGGACATGGGATCTAGGTTATTCCAGGAGCTCTCTACGCCACCGCGGACGATTCGGTTACCTGCAGAGAGGTCCCTAAGGTCCTGCGTGCCGCTTTGAGTCGAGCTCGGCTCCTCACTTCACTAAGCCACAACGAGTCGAGCCGATCGGCTCAGTTCATTCCCACCCCTAACCTTCATTGACATCACTTATATTTAGTCGGCTCCGTTCATTCCCACCCCTAACCTTCATTGGCATCACTTATATTTGGTCGGATCGGTTCATTCCCCCCGCCATGCTTGGTTCACCATTTCGTAACATGACCAGATCACATAGCAAAAGTCATATTGTTACTTCTATTTGGTCGCATGTAATCGGTAACTCGTTATGACCTATTCGATCACTTGACTATTCCACCGTACTTGGGCGACCCTAGTCCTTGAGTATTCGACACCTTATGGTCGAAGAAGCCCGAGAGAGCCAGTGTTACCTGCGTGTGTCGTTTCACATACCCCCCACTTGGGCTCCAGCGCCGTCGCCGAGGCCTCTAGAGATGTCGCTGCTCGCCACATGACCCTGCCCCGCTATGTTTGGTTCACCATTTTGTAACACGATCGGATCACAGAGCGAGAGTGATACCATTACCTCTGTTTGGTTACATGTAGTCGGTAATCGTTACCACCTAGTCGATTATCAAATTGTTCCACCATACCCAGGCGACCCCGGCTCTCGAGTATGTCGACACCTCGCGATCGAAGAAGCTCGAGAGCTAATGTTACCTTCGCGCGTCGTTGCGTATAGCCCCCACTTGGTCTCAAACGACGCCACCACCGAGGCCTCAACCCCAATGGCATCCTCGGCCTTCTATGCCGGGAACACTTCTCTGGACTTGTCGAGTACGCCGGAGTGACGAGCCCAGCATACACCTTCGACCACTACGCCGTCGCCCCCGATGCAGTAGATCGGGACGGCAGACAATTCAACAACAAGGCGGAGCGGGTGAAGCAAGAGCTGTGGATAAGTCTTCCTCGCATTATATTGTTTAATAAGTCGCATTTGTTGCATATTCTTGAAATAATGTATGGATACATCGTCTTTGTATGTAGGATTTCTTCAGGTGCGATGCTGGATACGAGGCCAGGGCGGATGTGGTGTCTATGACGTGCTGTAAGAAGCTCGTCGTGGACATGCACTACGAGGCGCGCATCCAGGCCATCGTCACTTACCACGGCTCCGTCCTTGGGGAGAAGGTGAACAAGAAGGACGCCCGAACCATGTCATTGACTGCGGACCAGTACTTGCAGGTAAATACAAAACTTTATTATTGGTACTAAATATGCTTATTCTTATCTTCTGATATGCGGTGTACTTATATTTTTTTAGATGATTCCTCATTGGTGCGCCGCGCATCCTGAGTGCTGGGAGAAGATGGTGCAGAGGTGGTGCTCGGTTGAGTGGGACGAGGCGCACAACGCTAGCCGGGAACGGCGTTTGCTGATGCAAGGTCCCTCCCACCATCAAGGCAGCCGCAGCCTGGGCAAATACGCGGAAGCATGGGTACGCGCTCTTTTTTATTTAGGTATATAACTTTCGATTAGACATGATTTCTAACCATATCGTTGGTTTTCTCGCAGTCGGCGGCACATGGTGGCGCGCCTTGCTCCACGTTCTCGGCATATGCCATGGCCCACAAGGGGAAGGCGACGTCCGACGTCACCTATAACCCGGATGACGGGCCCGAGGCGTACACCAACCCCGCCATCCACAGCCGACTCAGTGAGTACACCACCATGGCCAAGGAGGTCCATGGGCCAGATTACGATCCGAGGACCGATGTCACACCCGGCTTTAAGGAACAAAGCCAGGTGCATCTCATACATGCGCCAAGAAGACAACATATATAATAACAGAGTGTATAGAGATAAATGTCATAAAACATCAGAGTATTTATTACATAGCGGAAGACTTATTACAAAATAAAGATAAAACGAACTAAGGATCGTCGGCGCCAATGTCGACTGGGAAACGCCACCTAGATCAGATCGAACTCCTCAGTGTTAGGCGGCTCCTCCTGAACCACCTGCTCTTCTCCTGTGGGGGGGGGGTGTGAGATAGCAAGGGTGAGCTCACACATGATCATAGCTCAACAAGTTGTGGGGAACCAGTGGACATAAACTCACAAAGGTGTGAGTTCATGTGATGTGTAAGGCTATTCAATGACAGGGGTTAAAGCTGAGCATTGCTTTTAAGTAGTTGGTCAAAATTTTATTAGCAATTACTAAGTGTAAGTAAATACCAAACCATAAGTAAAGTAATAGAACAAAATTAATAATAAACCCATGCAATGCAAATGACAAAATTGAATTTAAGTTCCATAATTTAAACATCAGAGAGTCCTGAGCTGCTCATGACCGCGAGCACGGCTAGTATACCAGTTTTACACTCTGCAGAGGTTGTACCCTTTACCCACAAGTCATGCTACCCATCTGCCAAGGGGTCGCGAGTCCCATACACCTCTACCTAGGAAGCGCTGCAGGGCAACACTATGAGGCCTTTACAAAGTTCCACTAGTTTCCGAAAACCCGCTACAGTTTATAGGAAGTTCCAATGCAGGGTTCCTGGCTGACCGCCATCGCAGCAAAATCAACCAGGGACCTCCCTACACTGACCACTCCCCTACTGCCCTTGCCCCTTTCGGGTAAGGTAGTCTTCCACTAGCTTTCCTAATTAGTCAGCCAAGGGCGTCCCATTAAACCCTTGTGGTGGCACGTGGTTCTCAAGTTAAGCTCTATGTTCCAATTAACATTAATGAACTTAACATGAACATAATAGAATAACAACAGAATTGGAACATAGAGGTAATAAATGATTATCCCAAAACCAGGTAAAGCAATAGCAAACTACCCAAGTGATTCAGGGGTAAACAAGGTAATGAGATAAACAATCTAGGGTAACCTATTGGGTCCCATCAAAATTAACCTATGCATGATTAAATGATATTAAAGAACATTATTGGGTAAAAAGTGGTCAAGGGCACAACTTGCCTTCAATGAGCTCCTGCTCAGCTACTTCAACCTGCTGCACACCAGGATCCTCAGCAACGGGCTCTTCTACTCGCCACAATACAAACAAGCACAGTGCATATAGAGAAATTAACATTACACCAAACATATATACAAAATACACAGTAATAATCTACACATTAAAATAAAATTCTAGGAACAGGAATCATAATTTTTTGGAGTTATAGATTTTAAGTTATGGATTTTCAAAGGTTTCATGTGCTTTAAATAAGATTAAGTGATAAATAAATTTATTACTGTTTTCATGACATAACAGAGGCTCTAGGTGATAAAGAATAAAATTACAAAGTTTTAGGAACTGGAATGGATTAATTTGGAGTTAGTATGAATTTTCTATGAGTTTATAAAGTTCTAGTAATTATTTTCATATTAAAAATCCATTTTCTATTTCATTTATTCAAATTAAATGATCACTGGACTGGGCCTCAAATCCTGGAAAGCGCAGGGGGCTCGGGGTAAGTATTCCACAGACTCAGGGGATCACCCGAGTGGACTGCGGGTTGGTTTCCTGAAAACAGAGGGGCCTAGGTGCAAAACCGCGCCCACGAAGAGGTATCGCCTGATCCGAACCGTCAGATCTAAACCGACGGCCCAGATTAGACTGCTAACATTTTGAATCGGTATTCACTCTCAGCCGTTGGATGCCAGATTTGCGGGCACGATTTTTAAATGCCCCAAACTACTCGCGAGCGCACGATTTGAATCCCACGGTCGAGCATAGCCCTAGCTAAACCGAGCCACAGATTCGATCCGGGCCGTTCATTTTCTAATCTACGGACGCCCCAGCGTCATCGACCTCCCAGTCGGAGCCACGCAGGGACACCTCCGCACGGCGGAGCCCTTCGCCGGCCACCCGAATTCCACCGCTCCGACTACTGGATGAGGTTAACTTCGTGCGCAAAACGAAATCGAGGACGAGGTGATCAGGTAGAAGGTACCTTACGGCAGACGGCCACAGTGGGGAAGCCAACCACGGCACGGAGCGGAAGTTCGCTCCCAGTTGACACGGCGGCGAGCAATTCGCTCACCACACCAACGCACGACACCAATTGCAGGCGCGGGCGTCTTCCTTGGATGACTACGACCACACTTGGCTGCACGCCGAAGAAAAACCCCTCGCACCGAGGGAGTTCACCGGCGGCGCGCGAGCGGAGTCACACGGTGGTTATGGCGGCGTCTAGTTTGAATCGCGAGAGCAAAAAGGGGAGGAACGGGTCGCGGCCAGGGTTCTTTATAGCGGCGCAGACGAGGCGGGGAAGGTCGGTTGTCTAACTGACGGAGCGATTCACCCGAAGCTCAGTTGACGCGCGCGCGATTCTCGCGTTTTGTTACGAAGGAGAAGCTCCTGACAGAGCGGCCCCACATGGGAGCGATGGATGGCGTGTGCTTGGTCGTGATACGTCTGACCCGTGGGACCCGCAGGTAAGCGACCAGCGCGAGGAGGGATTTGTTAGGTGGGCTGCGCGGCGAAGGATCCTTAGGTGGGCCGAAATGTGGAGATTCCAGCCCAGGCGGGTTTTATTCTTTTTCTTTTATTTTCCTTTTCCTTTTTGATTTATTTTCTTTTCATTTGAATCTCTAATTTGAATTTGAATCCTGTTATGAACTTCACCTTTGAGTCAAATGTACAAACTCAAATCTGTACAAGAATAATATATATATTGTAACTATTTTTATTCACATAGTAATTTCTTCCTTCTCTTTTCTCTTTTACATATTATTTCTAAAACCCTAAAGTGCAACTTTGGGTTAAATTCAAATCTCCATCTCATTATTGTACTTCTATTATTATTATTTTATTATCAATTGCACAAACAAGCAAAACTCCATCATGATGCACAATTTAGTGGTGTCCTTTGTTAGTTATTTATTTGTTTAAGTGAGGTGTCCACATGAAATGATGAATAGGGATAACACACATATCTATGAAGAAATATAATTTCTCCCTTTTAGATCTTTCTTACAAAGTGGGTATTACAAATCCTACCCCCCTTAAAAATAATCTCGACCTCGAGATTTAAGAAGAACGAGGGAAAAGGTGGGGAAAATCTATGCGAAGCTCTTCTTCTCTTTCCCAAGTTGCTTCATCTTCACCGTGGTGACTCCATTGGACTTTGCACATCTTTATCACCTTATTTCTTGTAACTCGAGTCAATGTATCCAAAATCTTGATTGGGTACTCCGTGTAAGTCAAATCACCTTGAACACTGAGCTCTTCCATCGGTAACTGTTCCTCAGGAACACGGAGACACTTCTTAAGTTGAGACACATGGAACACATTATGCACATCCGATAGAGTAGCAGGTAACTCGAGCTGGTATGCCATCTCTCCAACTCTCCTAAAGATCAAGAATGGTCCGATATAGCGAGGGGACAATTTGCCCTTAACTTTGAATCTCCTCATTCCACGAAGTGGTGACACCTTGAGATACACATAATCTCCTTCTTCAAATTCCAGTGGCCTCCTTCTATTATCAGCATAGCTCTTTTGCCTGGTTTGAGCCACTCTCAAATTCTCTCGAATTATACGAACTTGTTCTTCTGCTTCTTGAATCAATTCAGGCCCAAAGAACTGTCTTTCTCCAGTCTGATCCCAATACAAAGGAGTCCTGCACTTCCTCCCGTATAAAGCTTCAAAAGGTGACATCTTCAGACTGGCCTGATAACTATTATTATATGAGAACTCAGCATAAGGTAGACTCTTATCCCAACTTCCTCCATGCTGAAGGGCACAAGCTCTCAACATATCTTCCAAAACTTGATTAGTCCTTTCAGTCTGTCCATCAGTCTGAGGGTGATAAGCTGTACTAAAATTCAACTTTGTACTCATGTTCTCATGAAAGCTTCTCCAAAATCTTGAGGTAAACTGTGAACCTCGATCAGACACGATCTTCTTTGGTACACCATGCAAACACACAATCCGAGCCATATATAATTCTGCTAGCTGAGAACCTTTATAAGTAGTCTTCACCGGAATAAAGTGAGCCACTTTAGTCAATCTATCCACAATCACCCATATAGCATCATATCCTTTCTGGGTGCGAGGCAATCCAGTAATGAAATCCATACCAATCTCTTCCCACTTCCACTCAGGTATCTTCAGTGGGTGCAATAGTCCAGCTGGCCTCTGGTGTTCAGCCTTAACTCTTTGACATACATCGCACATAGCCACATGTGCAGCTGCATCTCTTTTCAATCCATACCACCAATGTTTACGTTTCAAATCCTGATACATCTTGGTACTACCAGGATGAATAGAATAATCCGAGTCGTGGGCCTCCTTTAAAATAGTCTCTCGCAGGCTTTTAATATCAGGAACACACATCCTGTCCTTGAACCATACGGTGCCCTGCTCATCTTCCGTGAATTCCGGAACTCGACCTTCAGTAATCAGATCCTTAATCTCTTCTATTTTAGCATCACCAATTTGTCCTTTGCGGATCTCTTGCTCCAAAGTAGGTTCCACATCAATAGTAACTCCTTCAGTGTGAGCAACTATCCCCAGGTTAAGTCTCCTGAAATCCTCAACAATCTCATCGGGTAGCTGGGCATCAACAGCTGAATGAACATGCTCCTTTCGACTCAAGGCAACTGCAACCAAATTTGCCTTGCCCGGGTGATAGTGAATCTCCAAATCATAATCCTTAATAAGCTCCAACCAACGGTGTTGCCTAAGGTTGAGATCCTTTTGAGTGAATATATACTTAAGACTCTTATTATCCGTATACACTTGACACTTGGTCCCCATGATATAATGTCTCCAAATCTTAAGCGCATGCACAACGTCTGCCAATTCCAAGTCATGCGTGGGGTAATTCAATTCATGCTTGCGTAACTGACGAGACGCGTAGGCAATCACATGTCCTTCTTGCATAAGCACACTTCCTAAGCCTTGGCCACATGCATCATAATAGATATCAAATCCTTTCTGTAGGTGTGGCATAACCAATACTGGTGGCGACATCAATCTTTTCTTCAATAGATTAAAGCTGTCTTGACACTTCTCGTCCCATTTAAATTCTCTTCCTTTCTCTAAAAGCGATATCATAGGCTTGGCAATCTTAGAGAATCCTTCAATAAATCTCCGATAATATCCTGCTAATCCCAAGAAACTCCAAATCTCGGTAACTGTAGTGGGTACTCTCCACTCCATTATCTCCTTAACCTTAGCAGGATCCACTGCTATTCCTCCATTAGAAATAATATGTCCAAGGAATGGTACCTTGTCAATCCAAAACTCGCATTTGCTGAATTTGGCATATAGCTGGTTATCTCGTAGCTTCTGTAGCACCAATCTCAGATGTTCCTCGTGATCACTATCACTCTTAGAATAGATAAGAATATCGTCGATGAACACCACGACGAATCTGTCCAAATACTCCATAAACACCTTATTCATCAAGTTCATAAAATAAGCTGGTGCATTGGTTAATCCAAACGACATAACAGTAAACTCATATAATCCATATCGAGTCGAGAAAGCCGTCTTGGGAATATCCGATGGTCTAATCCTCATCTGATGGTAACCCGATCGGAGGTCAATCTTCGAAAATACTCTTGCACCTCTCATCTGATCAAATAAATCCTCAATACGGGGCAACGGATACTTGTTCTTCACTGTAACATCATTAAGAGATCTATAATCCACACACATCCGCTGCGATCCATCCTTCTTCTGTACAAACAAGACCGGTGCTCCCCAAGGTGAGGAACTCGGACGAATGTACCCAGCCTCTTGTAACTCAGTTAACTGCTTCTTAAGTTCCTTCAACTCCTCTACGGACATCCTATATGGCCGTTTAGAAATAGGGGCGGTTCCAGGTAAGAGGTCAATAACAAACTCAACTTCTCTATCAGGTGGCATCCCTGGTAACTCCTCTGGAAAGACATCCGGAAAATCTCTAACCACCCGGATGTTGTCACCAACAAACTCCTCAGGTATAAAGAACATTGCACGCATGGGTGAGGAGGTTACTGCAATATTAACTTGAAATCTTTCTCCTCTAGTGGTAGTGAGTTCTACGGTACCTCTACCACATGCTATAACGGCCTTTGCCTTTCTTAGCCATGACATACCAAGTATTAGATCTATACTGCTTGACTCCAATATTATAGCAGTAGCTCCAAATTCTCTACCCATAATGGTCAATGTCAATCTACGTGTCATTTGATTCGCCTCAACAGGCCCTTTAGGTGTAATTACTATCATGGGTTTTCTCATATTTAGCAGTGGTATTTCATTTGTGTTGGCATATCTAGCAGACATGAATGAATGTGTAGCACCAGAATCAAATAATATGGTTGCAGGAATTGCATTAACATAAAACATACCAAGTACGAGGTCCCCTCCATCCGGAGTAGCATCAACGCTGACTTGATTAACTTTGGCAATAGAGTATCCCTTGCCAGATCCTGGAGTTTGCTGCCTGTTCTGAACTGGAGTAGTAGCCATCCTCTGTGGGCAGACATTTGCATAGTGACCAGCCTTCCCACACTTGAAACAAGTAGTGCCTGGACTCTGTCCTGAAAACTTCGTCGGGGTGCCAGTAGGGGTAGCCTGTCGAGGAGGTGGAGTCCTCAGTGGTGATTGCTGAACTGGGCGTGGTCCTCCTGGTCGAGTCGGTGTACCCTGTGGTGAACTGTAGCGAGGACGAACACTGCTGCTTCCTTGTCCTTGAGATATTGCCTTTCTCTTCAAATCTCCCAGCTGAACACGCTTGTGTTCAATAGCCAGGGCCTTATCAAGCAGCCTCTGAAATGATGGAAATGTGTGTGCCACTAGAGCATACTGCAGTGGTCCATTAAGTCCTTCAATGAAATGCTCCTGCTTTCTTTCATCCTCAGCAACCTCCTCTGGAGCATACCTCGACAGCTGAATAAATTTGTCTCTGTACTCGCTGACCGACATACTGCCTTGCTTCAATGCCAGAAACTCCTTCTTCTTGATCTTTATCATACCAGCTGGAATATGGTAGTTCCTGAATTGTGTACTGAACTCTGCCCAGGTAATAGTATCAGCAGCATCATGGGCAGCAGTATAAGAATCCCACCAGTCAGCAGCAGGACCTGTCAGACGTCCAGAAGCATATAAAACCTTCTCCCGGTCCGTGCACTGTGCAATATTCAGCATCTTCTCAACGGACTTCAGCCAATCATCCGCGTCCAGTGGATCAGGTGAGCTAGCGAATGTAGGTGGCTTATGACTCATGAACTCTCTATGCTTATCTCGGGGTGGAGATGGTGGTGGTGGTGGAGGCAGTGGCACTTGTTGCTGCTGTTGCTGTTGTTGCATTTGCTGTTGCAGCTGCTGTTGTTGTGCCCTCCTTTCCTGGCGTATCTCATCTCTCTCCTGGCGCAACTCCTGGCGTATATCTTCTCTTTCCTGACGCATCTCTTGGCGTTCTTGCTGCATCTGGGCACGCATATCAGCCATGGTGTCCGCCATTTGCTGCATCACCGCCATCTGAGCAGCAACCAGTGGGTCAACTCCGCCTGGTGGAGGATTAGGAGGATTCATCCCTGCAGGTTGTGGCTGAGGTTGTCTATATATCCTTCGAGTGTGTTGGTTAGGAGGCAAATCAATTCCACCACCCCGCCTGGTATTGACCATCTGAGTTAGATACATATGGTAAGAGAATAGCAGACAAGGCAGGTATTTACAAATCAGATTACTTTGGGGGATTTATTAGCTAAGTAGATCAATATTTCCTCTACTAAAGCTAATTCAATACCTTATGGTGGTACATACTAAGATGTCCATCTATAATAATTCAATCATTCAAAGAAGCAAATCAGACATTGAGCATCAGAACAATCAACCAACATTTTTAAAATAGAGAAAATAGTTTTATTTTCATCTTAGGTTCCCTATCTCTTAAAATGTCATAAGGGTAGGGATTCCAAGGTGTGAAATCCATCTTGTCTTAGAGTAGAAAAGGTAAGAATGATCAGAGTAGAACAGTAGAAGGTGAGACAAGATCAAGATGAGATGAGTATAGAATGAGTCAGAGTAAGGTAAGTAGGAAAGGGTTTATCCATTTCTATCTAGGTTTCGTCCTACAGTCAACATTCCTCTGATACCACTTCTGTCACACCCGGCTTTAAGGAACAAAGCCAGGTGCATCTCATACATGCGCCAAGAAGACAACATATATAATAACAGAGTGTATAGAGATAAATGTCATAAAACATCAGAGTATTTATTACATAGCGGAAGACTTATTACAAAATAAAGATAAAACGAACTAAGGATCGTCGGCGCCAATGTCGACTGGGAAACGCCACCTAGATCAGATCGAACTCCTCAGTGTTAGGCGGCTCCTCCTGAACCACCTGCTCTTCTCCTGTGGGGGGGGGTGTGAGATAGCAAGGGTGAGCTCACACATGATCATAGCTCAACAAGTTGTGGGGAACCAGTGGACATAAACTCACAAAGGTGTGAGTTCATGTGATGTGTAAGGCTATTCAATGACAGGGGTTAAAGCTGAGCATTGCTTTTAAGTAGTTGGTCAAAATTTTATTAGCAATTACTAAGTGTAAGTAAATACCAAACCATAAGTAAAGTAATAGAACAAAATTAATAATAAACCCATGCAATGCAAATGACAAAATTGAATTTAAGTTCCATAATTTAAACATCAGAGAGTCCTGAGCTGCTCATGACCGCGAGCACGGCTAGTATACCAGTTTTACACTCTGCAGAGGTTGTACCCTTTACCCACAAGTCATGCTACCCATCTGCCAAGGGGTCGCGAGTCCCATACACCTCTACCTAGGAAGCGCTGCAGGGCAACACTACGAGGCCTTTACAAAGTTCCACTAGTTTCCGAAAACCCGCTACAGTTTATAGGAAGTTCCAATGCAGGGTTCCTGGCTGACCGCCATCGCAGCAAAATCAACCAGGGACCTCCCTACACTGACCACTCCCCTACTGCCCTTGCCCCTTTCGGGTAAGGTAGTCTTCCACTAGCTTTCCTAATTAGTCAGCCAAGGGCGTCCCATTAAACCCTTGTGGTGGCACGTGGTTCTCAAGTTAAGCTCTATGTTCCAATTAACATTAATGAACTTGACATGAACATAATAGAATAACAACAGAATTGGAACATAGAGGTAATAAATGATTATCCCAAAACCAGGTAAAGCAATAGCAAACTACCCAAGTGATTCAGGGGTAAACAAGGTAATGAGATAAACAATCTAGGGTAACCTATTGGGTCCCATCAAAATTAACCTATGCATGATTAAATGATATTAAAGAACATTATTGGGTAAAAAGTGGTCAAGGGCACAACTTGCCTTCAATGAGCTCCTGCTCAGCTACTTCAACCTGCTGCACACCAGGATCCTCAGCAACGGGCTCTTCTACTCGCCACAATACAAACAAGCACAGTGCATATAGAGAAATTAACATTACACCAAACATATATACAAAATACACAGTAATAATCTACACATTAAAATAAAATTCTAGGAACAGGAATCATAATTTTTTGGAGTTATAGATTTTAAGTTATGGATTTTCAAAGGTTTCATGTGCTTTAAATAAGATTAAGTGATAAATAAATTTATTACTGTTTTCATGACATAACAGAGGCTCTAGGTGATAAAGAATAAAATTACAAAGTTTTAGGAACTGGAATGGATTAATTTGGAGTTAGTATGAATTTTCTATGAGTTTATAAAGTTCTAGTAATTATTTTCATATTAAAAATCCATTTTCTATTTCATTTATTCAAATTAAATGATCACTGGACTGGGCCTCAAATCCTGGAAAGCGCAGGGGGCTCGGGGTAAGTATTCCACAGACTCAGGGGATCACCCGAGTGGACTGCGGGTTGGTTTCCTGAAAACAGAGGGGCCTAGGTGCAAAACCGCGCCCACGAAGAGGTATCGCCTGATCCGAACCGTCAGATCTAAACCGACGGCCCAGATTAGACTGCTAACATTTTGAATCGGTATTCACTCTCAGCCGTTGGATGCCAGATTTGCGGGCACGATTTTTAAATGCCCCAAACTACTCGCGAGCGCACGATTTGAATCCCACGGTCGAGCATAGCCCTAGCTAAACCGAGCCACAGATTCGATCCGGGCCGTTCATTTTCTAATCTACGGACGCCCCAGCGTCATCGACCTCCTAGTCGGAGCCACGCAGGGACACCTCCGCACGGCGGAGCCCTTCGCCGGCCACCCGAATTCCACCGCTCCGACTACTGGATGAGGTTAACTTCGTGCGCAAAACGAAATCGAGGACGAGGTGATCAGGTAGAAGGTACCTTACGGCAGACGGCCACGGTGGGGAAGCCAACCACGGCACGGAGCGGAAGTTCGCTCCCAGTTGACACGGCGGCGAGCAATTCGCTCACCACACCAACGCACGACACCAATTGCAGGCGCGGGCGTCTTCCTTGGATGACTACGACCACACTTGGCTGCACGCCGAAGAAAAACCCCTCGCACCGAGGGAGTTCACCGGCGGCGCGCGAGCGGAGTCACACGGTGGTTATGGCGGCGTCTAGTTTGAATCGCGAGAGCAAAAAGGGGAGGAACGGGTCGCGGCCAGGGTTCTTTATAGCGGCGCAGACGAGGCGGGGAAGGTCGGTTGTCTAACTGACGGAGCGATTCACCCGAAGCTCAGTTGACGCGCGCGCGATTCTCGCGTTTTGTTACGAAGGAGAAGCTCCTGACAGAGCGGCCCCACATGGGAGCGACGGATGGCGTGTGCTTGGTCGTGATACGTCTGACCCGTGGGACTCGCAGGTAAGCGACCAGCGCGAGGAGGGATTTGTTAGGTGGGCTGCGCGGCGAAGGATCCTTAGGTGGGCCGAAATGTGGAGATTCCAGCCCAGGCGGGTTTTATTCTTTTTCTTTTATTTTCCTTTTCCTTTTTGATTTATTTTCTTTTCATTTGAATCTCTAATTTGAATTTGAATCCTGTTATGAACTTCACCTTTGAGTCAAATGTACAAACTCAAATCTGTACAAGAATAATATATATATTGTAACTATTTTTATTCACATAGTAATTTCTTCCTTCTCTTTTCTCTTTTACATATTATTTCTAAAACCCTAAAGTGCAACTTTGGGTTAAATTCAAATCTCCATCTCATTATTGTACTTCTATTATTATTATTTTATTATCAATTGCACAAACAAGCAAAACTCCATCATGATGCACAATTTAGTGGTGTCCTTTGTTAGTTATTTATTTGTTTAAGTGAGGTGTCCACATGAAATGATGAATAGGGATAACACACATATCTATGAAGAAATATAATTTCTCCCTTTTAGATCTTTCTTACAAAGTGGGTATTACAACCGAGGACATCGACGGAGATGTCCTCATGAGGGTCGGAGGAGGCAAGAGGCATGGGCGGTACTGGATTGCCGACGGGGCAATCGACTCGTCCTCCACTCCCACTCTCTCTCAGGTGCGAGCAAGGAGCACGAGCGCGAGCGCGAGCCCAGCCATACGACCTCGGCAGGACACCTCACAGCATCGTATCCAGCAACTCCAGGTTATTCCTTATCTATTCATCGTTCATTGATTTTTATATATTTTCTCTTTGCATTATCGTAACATTAGGGCGAAATATTGCAGACTCAGCTAGATGATGAGAGGAGGCAACGTGAGGAGCTGGAGAAGAGGATGGCGGAGATGTTCGCGTACATGCAGAGCCTTGGCGCCGCACAGGGTCATGCTCCACCACCTCCGTTGTTCCCTGCAGCTGACCCTACAGAGTTCACTACTCCTGTGAGTATCAAAATTTTAGTACTGCATGATATTTATTCATATGTTCTCACACATACAATCTCTTCTCTGTGCAGGGTCAATCGGCGGCGTCGAACAACCCTCATGCTTCGTCCAGCCCTTCGCCGAACCAGTCCAGATGCCCACCTCGTTGATGATCTGTTTTGTGATGATCCAGACTTACCTTTATGAGTGTTGGTGATGTTAGTTAAACTTTATCTTGTGAGATACTTGGTGATGTTAGTGATGACGCAGACTTATATCTGTTTTGTGATGATCCTTACTTATATTTGTGAGACTTTAGTGAGACTTTGTGATATATATGGTGTTGATGATAAATGTGTTCATTCTGTGATGTGATTGATATATAATGTGATGTGAATCATATATATCTTTTGTTTGTTTGGATGGAACAACAAAAGCAAATAAAAAAGGGACATTCTGGTCACTTTGCCGAGTGTAACACTCGGCAAAGGGGCGCTTTGCCGAGTGCTATGACCATGGCACTCGGCAAAGAAGGCAACCTGGGAACCGGTAAAGCCATCTTTGCCGAGTGCTAACAATGGCACTCGGCAAAGAAGGAAACCTGGGAACCGGCAAAGACATCTTTGCCGAGTGCCATTGCCAAGGCACTCGGCAAAGGGACTGGCAAAGGGGCCCACTGGAGGGTTCTTTGCCGAGTACCTGTCCAACAGACACTCGGCAAAGAAGCCTCCTTTGCCGAGTGCCTACTAGAGCTCTCGGCACAGGGACTGGCAGTGGGGCCCACTGGGTCAGTCTTTGCCGAGGGCCTCTCGAGCAAACACTCGGCAACATTGACCTCTTTGCCGAGTGCCACAGACGACACTCGGCAAAGGATCCGTCACCGTTACTTGGCGCCGTGACGGTGACTTTTCTTTGCCGAGTGCCATTTGGCACTCGGCAAAGTCTTTGCCGAGTGCCCGACAAATAGTACTCGGCAAAGAGGCTGTTGCCGATATACAGTTCACTGATCGTTCTTTGCCGAGTGTAACACTCGGCAAAGCATTTGCCGAGTGTAAATTTACCTTTGCCGTGTGTCTGAGACACACGGCAAAGGAGCTGATTCCGGTAGTGCTAGCTATATTGTCAATCCAACAACGTTTATTTCTTTTTAAATTCCCATGTTACAAACTAAAACGTGAATTACTTTAGAATGGAGGGAGTATAATAGATATATGTATGTTCTAATTAATACACCCCGAGCAACTTTATTATATGTATTATTACAAGGCACATACATACATACAGCTGCAATAACGCATACATGAACACCCTTTGTCTCGCTCCTGCTTTATCTATGCAACTGCTGGCATGCATGCAAAAGACGCCTCGGGAGATAAGACCCCTGTTATTCTGCTAGCTAGTACGACGTATGCATGCGTACGTAGATAGTAGACTGGCATGCATGCATGTGCACGATCGATGGGCGGGCGCCGCGCGATGGTCATATCATCCGTTGGTTCAGTAGTAGGGCTGGATCTTCCAGCGCTGGTTGTCGCCCTCGCACCACTTCCAGAGCACGACGTCGGTGCCGTCACGGACGCCGCCGTGCCACTTGTCGCCGTGGAGGGCGTCGAAGTTGAGGTAGATGTTGTTGACCATGCGGACGCAGCGGAAGCCGTTGCCGACGTCGCGGCTCTCCGTCCACAGCACCGACTCGTCCAGGAAGTCCGGGTTGTAGGGCACCAGGCGCACCGGGTGGGACTGCCCCAGCGAGTGCTTGATGGCCTCCCCGGTCGCCTTGTTCACCAGCGCGAACGCCGGGTAACCTTCCTCGTCCTTGATGCTCGTGCTCCACCGCATGTCCTTGATCCAGTGCTGGTACTCGTCCTTGGGGTTCGCCGGCGCCAGCACCACCTTCCCGTCGCGGACGCTCATGGCGTAGTTGGGGTTGGCGCGGCAGTACACCTTCACGGTCGGCTGCGGCGGCAGCGCCCGCCCGCACCCGTTGCCCTCGATGTTCACCTGCGACATCCCGTACGGGACCGCCGGAGCGTACCCCGGCGTCGCGATGCCACCGCCGCCGTAGTACCCGCCGCTGTAGCGCTGATCGCGACCGCCGTAGTATCCGCCGTCCATGACGATGGTGTGCTTTTCAACCTCACTCACCTCGATCAACAACTCCTCTGGCGACTGATGAGCGATCGAGGCCCTGACGCAGACAATGCAACGGCCGGGGCGGCAGATTTATAGGGCGCTGCCGGTTGCTCCCGGCGGCCCCAGCTGCCCCACTGGTGGTGCATGTGGTGGCGTTAGCATCACGCTGCGCGAGGTGGTGGGTAGGCATCGCATCGTCAGTGGATGGATGGTTGTGCGCGCATGGGCAGGAACGACGATGCCATGCGAAACTAGCCGAGGGAAAAAGCGATTCGGTTTCTAGTAGTTCTTGGAAGAAGAATCCTTATTCCTTAGCATCTCCAGCAGTAGGAGAAAAAACCAACACAAAGTCTAGTTATTGGTTAAGATTAATCGCTAGTTTGGGAGCTTAAATTTTTTTTTGAGATTAAAGGGGATTGAGAGAAAAAAAATTGTTCAATTTATTCCCTGATTTTCTCCGATTCGGGATTGGAGTTTTCAAACTAGCCATAAAAGAGTGTTTTGGAATTTTAAAGTCTTCGTTCTCTCCAGCAAAACGAGAAAATTCCATGTCCAATGAGAAATTAAGGAGTTGTTATGTCTGGTTTTAAAGGTTCGTTTAGGCGGTGAATAATAACAATTAGATCTTAAAACCAACCATCCTAAAAACCAGCATTATACATTACCTTTTCTTTCTCTTAATTCATCTCTCAACTATTTATTTTAATCATCTCTAGTGTAGAAAATATGAAGAGAAAAAACGGTTAATAGGGGAGCAGAGTTCTCCCCTTTATTTGTGGCCGAGAAAAATAATCTCATTAAAGGTTTAGGGGCCTGGAGCTATAAAAGCTCTATCTCTACTACCTATTAACACGATAGCGTAGACCACGAGTAGAACCATGCTTCGTTCCGACACCTATAGAAGAAAAGTCCAAACGTATTACGTAGTGAGGGGATCAAACCCGTGCGCCTTGGTAAAGGCAGTGGACACTGGCTATTCTCTGCTACCCATTTGAGCCCAATCAAGTTTGTGTCTAATAGTCAATAGGTGTTACAAATATGTGTAGCCTGAGTTTTCAAAATAATAAAAAAATAATCATGTCAGGCTAGACCGACACTACAGGCCGAGACAGCGGCTCGCACGCCTCTCGTGTCGTGCTAGCACGCACTACAGATCGAGACAGCGGCTCAAGCATGGCACACCTCTCGTGTCGTGCTAGCACAGGCCCCATTTTAATAATGTCAGTTTGGGCCACGACATTATTAAATGGTCCGTGCTTCTGACCGGTCTGATAGGTACGACCCATTTGGCCATCTATACCGACGTCCTCCCTCCATAACATCGTCAGTCGCAAGCCCATCCCACATTCCACGCACCGCTGCACAACCCGCGCTCCTCGCCTCCTTCGCGCCGACGCCCAACACCCACCATCCTCGCCTCCTTCCACTCCGGCCCCGCCTGCGCTGCCCCCACGTGTTGCCCCTGCCATGTCGGCCCCCTGTCCTGCCACGATAGACCCCCCTTGGTCCCCTCCCTCACCTTCGCCCATCGCCTCCTCCTCGATGCCCGCACCTCCAGCAAGGATCTCGAGGGGCTCATGGCTGGCGTCGAGACGCTCGAGACTCCATCCAGGACTATGACGGGTTGTCTTATCCGTACGCGCGCTACTGCCACGAGGTGGATGAGGAGCTAATGTCCAGCCTGATCTAGGTCAACGTCGAGGGCGTCATGCGGGTCACACACATTGTGCTGCGCCATTATCAACATCGACTCTCGAGAGGAAGTGCAACGCCATTATCAACATCGACTCCGGTGCCACCTCTGACGTGCCTTCCTATTTGCTCTATTCTGTCTACGTCGTCACCAAAGCAACAATACTAATAAGAGTTTTTATCGTATCTCTCTAGCTAAATCGATCATGTTCGTTTGAGCTAGAATTCATCCCAGAATTGTTCCAGTTGATCAAACCACATATAAATTAGATAAATAATCTGCTAGGAATAGTTAAGGGTGACCATTCCTTTGGAACTGAACTGTAACACCCTGATTTTAGGGTATAAAATTTTCTTTTCTCTACTCTCAAAATTCACGTGTTACCTTCTTTATTTTATTTTTTATTTTCCTTTCTAGTATTTTTCCTAGGAGTTATTTTCTATTATATAAAAGTATTAAGTTAAGTAAAATAAAACCCTAGAAAAAAGACTTTGTGTGATCGTATTCATTTCTGGAGCATGAGTTTTTTTGGGTTGTTAGTAATTTGCAATTATTTTCTTATTAATTAATTTACTTTGTTCTGGTGTAGCCCAGTTTATTTAAATGAATGGAGCTTTCCAAAAAAATATATTTATTTTTAAGATTTGACATTTCATTTACGTAATGTTATTTCTACATTATTTATATTTTTTTGAATATTTATATATATACATGTAAAAAAAAGAAATAAAAAAAAGGAAGAAGGAAAATACCTCTCATCAACCCCGCTCAGACCAGTTGACTACCGTCGTGCACGACGCGCGGGCCCGCGCGGGCGCTCAGCTTACACAAGTTCCTGTCTAACGGCCCCACGTGTCAGCCCGGCTCCTTTCACGTAACCATCTTCCTCCTGGCTCTCCGCGTCGCTCGCTCCATGGCTCAAAATTCGGAACCGTCTGCACACCCACGCCCCCATACCTGTGCTGTCTGGTTCTACCGTCTGCCTGCCCCTCTCCCAAACTGCAGCCGTCCGGCGCCCTTGCAGCCGTCCAGCGCCCTCGCCGCGCTAGCACAACCGCCGCCCCAGCCATCCACGCGCGCCGTCGTCGAGAGCCCCGCGCGCCGCGTGCCGTGTGCCCGTCGAGCCGCGTGTTCAGTGCCCTCGCCGTCGTGTCCCACCGTCGTCTTCAACCCAGCAGCAGCAGGCAAGCCGGAGCCGCCGCTGCGACGTCTGCTTGTCGGAGCTTCACCAAGCTACCCTCCGTGATCATCTTCGTCGAGTTTCCTTCCGAGGTGAGGTTTGTGCCTACCCTCCTGTTAGCCGCGCCGTCCTGGGCGAGCTCCACCCCATGTGCCGCGCTGTCCCGACTCCAGCCGCTGGCCATGGCAGCCATGGCGTTGTGCCCAACCCTGCGTGTGTGTCCAGCGTGCCCAACCCCCAGGCCCCACACCAGCAACAGTGTCCCTCCCCGCGAGCACCCCCGTCCGAGCCTCATCCTTCTCCGGCAAACCGTCGGCGAGCATCGCCCCATACCGACCAAGCACTTCCCTCCGCGCGGCCAAACGGCCATGGCCGATTCCTCCGTCCCGTGCGGTTTTGTAACACCCACTTTGTAAATTGCTAGAAATAATACCAATAGAGAAATAATTTCTCCTTATGTGAGTTTAACTTTTGTGCATCATCACATGTGTACCCCTAGGTAAAAACAAATAATTAATAACATAAAAGCCACTAAATTATGTATCATGCTGGTTCTTATTTTTTGTGCATTTTGTGACAAAATAAAAACAAGAGACAAGAAATATATTAATTCAAAAGAAAATCTGGAAATTTAGAAAAAAAAACACCACATGAAACATAGGGAAAGATATATACATAAATATATTCTCTTCAACCCCAAATGTAAATTTGGCACATTTGATATAAGTACAAACCCATAACTGACCTTCAAATTTGAATTTGAAATCTAAAAGGAGAAATGAGGATCTAAACTTGAAAAAAAAAGAAAAGAGGAAAGAATAAAGAAAAGAAAAGGAAAAAAAATGGCATTGGGCCTAATACCACTCGGCCAGCCCACCAAACGGCTCCCGTGCGGCCCAACCTGACCTGGGCGCAGCGCGCCGACGGGAGGACCCCACCGGTCAGTCCCACACGCGCGGTCGCGTTCACCTTCCCTCACTGCTCAGTGGGGTCCACGCGCCAGCAACCGTGGAGGCTGTCTCCTTCCCTAGCGAACAGCCTCGCCGTGAATCGCGCGCAGGAATCTCGGCAGCGGCTCCGTTGGCCGGTACAACGACTCCGAGCTCTCCCGGGTATAAAGCATCGTGCCGCCGTGCCTCCCCAAACCCTAGCGCCGCCGTTCCCCATTAGCCATTAACAACCTGAGAGCACCTAGAGGGGGGGGTGAATAGGTGATCCTGTGAAACTTAAAACTTAAGCCACAAAAAGTTGTTAAGTGTTAGCACAATAATTGCCAAGTGGCTAAAGAGAAGTCTCAACAAAACACAATACCACAAGAGATCAAGCACAGAGGTGACACAGTGGTTTATCCTGTGGTTCGGCCAAGACCAACGCTTGCCTACTCCACGTTGTGGCGTCCCAACGGACGAGGGTTGCAATCAACCCCTCTCAAGCGGTCCAAAGACCCACTTGAATACCACGGTGTTTTGTTTTTCCTTTCACTATCCCGTTTGCAAGGAATCTCCACAAATTGGAGTCTCTTGCCCTTACAAGTATATGATCACAAAGAAGCACAGAGTAAGGGAGGGAAGCAACACACACAAATCCACAGCGAAACGCGCACACACACGGCCAAGAATCGAGCTCACAAGAGTATCACAAAGTTCTCACTAGAACGGAGCTCGAATCACTTAGAATGACAAACGAATGCGCAAAGACTGAGTGTGGATGATCAAGAATGCTCAAAGGTTGCTTGTGTGTCTCCTCCATGCGCCTAGGGGCTCCTTTTATAGCCCCAAGGCAGCTAGGAGCCGTTGAGAGCAAATCCGGAAGGCCATCCTTGCCTTCTGTCGTCGGGGGCACCGGACAGTCCGGTGCACACCGACACTGTCCGGTGCCCGATTTGTTTCCATAACTGGCGCTTCCGACCGTTGCCGACCGTTGTAGATCTGGCGCTTCCGACCGTTGCCGACCGTTGTAGATCTGGGAGCCGTTGGCGCACCGGACATGTCCGGTGCACACCGGACAGTCCGGTGCCGTCTTCCGACCGTTGGCTCGGCCACGTGTCCCGCGCGGATTGCGCGGCCGACCGTTGGCCCGGCCGACCGTTGGCTCACCGGACAGTCCGGTGCACACCGGACAGTCCGGTGAATTTTAGCCGTACGCCGTCGGCCAATTTCCCGAGAGCGGCCAGTTCGCGCCGAGTCAGTCTGGCGCACCGGACACTGTCCGGTGCACACCGGACAGTCCGGTGCTCCAGACCGAGCTAAGTCTTGGCTGCACTCAGCCAAGTATTTTCTCCTCTTCTCTCTTCTTCTTCTTTCTGTTTCTAACACTTAGACAAATATATTAGTACACAAAACCAATGTACTAAGGCTTAGAAACATACCTTTACTTCATGATTTGCACCTTGTTCATCCATGTACATAAATTCACAATTAAGCACATGTGTTGGGCACTAAATCACCAAAATACTTAGAAATGGCCCAAAGGCACATTTCCCTTTCAATCTCCCCCTTTTTGGTGATTTATGCCAATACAACATAAAGCAAGTAGAACAAGTACAAAATCAAATCAAATAAGAACTCAAAATTGTTTTGATTCATTTTTGACATATATGGATCATCTTTTGCCACCACTTGGTTTGTTTTTGCAAATCAAACTCAAATCTCTATCTCTAAGTCAAACACACATGTTGAGGCATAAAGAGAGTCATTCCAAAAGAGATTGATCAAAGATTTCAAAAACTCCCCCTTTTTCCCATAATTACTACTTCTCCCCACAAGAAGCCAAAAGAGACAATAAAAGGGTTTTGACAAACCAAAAACTCTACTCTACTCTTTTTAAATTTCTCAAGTGGTAGCTGATCCATTTATTGCTTTGGCCTTTATTTTCTCCCCCTTTGGCATGAAGCACCAAAACGGGATCAATCTTGGCCCTTTAACTCCATTGCCTCACCAAAATCTTCAATTTAGAGCAAATGGCAATAAGAGTTCATGAGATGGACTTGGAATAAGTTACCCTCTCATCGGAGTGCAGTGGAAGTCTTGCATGATCCAAGTCCACCTTTTCCCTTTCAATTCTCCTTTGAGACTAAATCAAACAAACTCAAGCATATGGTTAGTCTCAAGGGATCAAGTTGTAACACATCTCCCCCTAAACATGTGCATCACTTTGCAACGGACTTGTGAGGTCCAGGGAGTGTTTGTACAACTTGAGCACCATAATAAGCAACAAAATGCAGAATGAACATGATCAAAGGCATAAGCACATGTATGCTACAATTCAATCCAAGTTCCGCGAATCTAAGACATTTAGCTCACTACGCAGCCTGCAAAAGGTCTTCTCATCTAAAGGCTTGGTAAAGATATCGGCTAGCTGGTTCTCGGTGCTAACATAAAACACTTCGATATCTCCCTTTTGCTGGTGGTCTCTCAAAAAGTGATGCCGGATGTCAATGTGCTTTGTGCGGCTGTGCTCAACAGGATTTTCCGCTATTCGGATAGCACTCTCATTATCACATAGAAGTGGGACTTTGCTCAGATTGTAGCCAAAGTCCCGGAGGGTTTGCCTCATCCAAAGTAGTTGCGCGCAACACTGTCCTGCGGCAACATACTCGGCCTCAGCGGTGGATAGGGCAACGGAGGTTTGTTTCTTAGAGTTCCATGACACCAGGGACCTTCCTAAGAATTGGCACGTCCCTGATGTACTCTTCCTATCGACCTTACATCCAGCATAGTCGGAATCTGAGTACCCAATTAAGTCAAAGTTAGACCCCTTTGGATACCAGATCCCGAAGCAAGGCGTAGCGACTAAATATCTAAGAATTCGCTTCACCGCCACCAAGTGACACACCTTAGGATCGGATTGAAATCTAGCACACATGCATACGCTAAGCATAATATCCGGTCTACTAGCACATAAATAAAGTAAAGACCCTATCATTGACCGGTATGCTTTTTGATCAACGGACTTACCTCCTTTGTTGAGGTCGGTGTGTCCGTCGGTTCCCATCGGCGTCGTTGCGGGCTTGGCGTCCTTCATCCCAAACCGCTTTAGCAGATCTTGCGTGTACTTCGTTTGGGAGATGAAGGTGCCGTCCTTGAGTTGCTTCACTTGGAACCCAAGGAAGTAGTTCAACTCGCCCATCATCGACATCTCGAATTTCTGCGTCATCACCCTGCTAAACTCTTCACAAGACTTTTGATTAGTAGAACCAAATATTATGTCATCGACATAAATTTGGCACACAAACAAATCACCATCACAAGTCTTAGTGAAAAGAGTTGGATCGGCTTTCCCAACCTTGAAAGCATTAGCAATTAAGAAATCTCTAAGGCATTCATACCATGCTCTTGGGGCTTGTTTAAGTCCATAGAGCGCCTTAGAGAGCTTACACACGTGGTCGGGGTACCGCTCATCCTCGAAGCCAGGGGGTTGCTCCACGTACACCTCCTCCTTTATTGGCCCGTTGAGGAAAGCGCTCTTCACATCCATTTGGTACAACCTGAAAGAATGGTGAGCGGCATATGCTAGCAAGATACGAATTGATTCTAGCCTAGCCACAGGAGCAAAAGTCTCCTCAAAGTCCAAACCTGCGACTTGGGCATAACCTTTTGCCACAAGTCGAGCCTTGTTCCTTGTCACCACCCCATGCTCGTCCTGTTTGTTGCGGAACACCCACTTGGTTCCCACAACATTTTGCTTGGGACGAGGCACCAGCGTCCAAACTTCATTGCGCTTGAAGTTGTTAAGTTCCTCCTGCATGGCCAACACCCAATCCGGATCTAGCAAGGCCTCCTCTACCCTGAAAGGCTCAATAGAGGAGACAAAAGAGTAATGTTCACAAAAATTAACTAATCGAGATCGAGTAGTTACTCCCTTGCTAATGTCACCCAGAATTTGGTCGACGGGATGATTCCTTTGAATCATCGCTCGAACTTGGGTTGGAGGTGCCGGTTGCGCTTCTTCCTCCATCACATGATCATCTTGTGCTCCCCCTTGATCACACGCCTCCTTTTGATGAACCTGTTCATTGTCTTGAGTTGGGGGATGCACCGTTGTTGAGGAAGAAGGTTGACCTTGTTCATCTTGTTCCTGTGGCCGAACGTCTCCAATCGCCATGGTTCGTATAGCGGCCGTTGGAACATCTTCTTCATCTACATCATCACAATCAACAACTTGCTCTCTTGGAGAGCCATTAGTCTCATCAAATACAACGTCGCTAGAGACTTCAACCAAACCCGATGATTTGTTGAAGACTATATACGCCTTTGTATTTGAATCATAACCTAATAAAAACCCTTCTACAGCTTTGGGAGCAAACTTGGAATTTCTACCCTTCTTCACTAGAATGTAGCACTTGCTCCCAAAAACACGAAAGTAAGATACATTGGGTTTGTTACCGGTTAGTAGCTCATATGACGTCTTCTTGAGGAGGCGGTGAAGGTAGACCCTGTTGATGGCGTGGCAAGCCGTGTTCACGGCTTCCGACCAAAAGCACTCGGGGGTCTTGAACTCTCCAAGCATCGTCCTCGCCATATCGATTAGCGTCCTGTTCTTCCTCTCTACCACACCATTTTGCTGTGGTGTGTAGGGAGCGGAGAACTCGTGCTTGATCCCTTCCTCCTCAAGAAACTCCTCCACTTGAAGGTTCTTGAACTCGGACCCGTTGTCGCTCCTAATCTTCTTCACCTTGAGCTCAAACTCATTTTGAGCTTTCCTGAGGAAGCGCTTGAGGGTCCCTTGGGTTTCAGACTTATCCTGCAAAAAGAACACCCAAGTGAAGCGGGAAAAGTCATCAACAATAACTAAACCATACTTACTTCCTCCTATGCTTAGATAGGCGACGGGTCCGAAGAGGTCCATATGCAGCAGCTCCAGAGGTCTTGACGTGGTCATCACATTCTTGCTGTGATGTGCTCCTCCCACTTGTTTACCTGCCTGACAAGCTGCACAAGGTCTATCTTTTTCGAAATAAACATTTGTTAGACCTATCACGTGTTCTCCCTTTAGAAGCTTGTGGAGGTTCTTCATCCCCACATGTGCTAAGCGGCGATGCCACAGCCAGCCCATGCAAGTCTTAGCCATTAAGCATGCATCTAGACCGGCCTCTTCTTTTGCAAAATCAACTAAGTAAAGCTTGCCGTCTAGTACACCCTTAAAAGCTAGTGAACCATCACATCTTCTAAAGACAGACACATCTACATTAGTAAAAAGGCAATTATATCCCATGTTGCATAGTTGACTAACAGATAGCAAGTTGTAACCAAGAGACTCAACTAGAAACACATTTGAAATTGAGTGCTCATTAGAAATTGCAATTTTACCTAACCCTTTTACCTTGCCTTGATTCCCATCACCGAATATAATTGAATCTTGGGAATCCTTATTTTTGACGTAGGAGGTGAACATCTTCTTCTCCCCCGTCATATGGTTTGTGCATCCGCTGTCGATAATCCAGCTTGAACCCCCGGATGCATAAACCTGCAAGGCAAATTTAGGCTTGGGTCTTAGGTACCCAACTCATGTTGGGTCCTGCAAGGTTAGCACAAATGTCCTTAGGGACCCAAATGCAAGTCCTGTCTCCCTTGCATTTTGCCCCTAACTTCCTAGCAATTATTTTCCTATCCTTTCTACAAATAGCAAAGGAAGTGTTTAAAGCACAATAAATTATAGAAGGTTCATTCACTACTTTCCTAGGAGCATGAATAACATTCTTTCTAGGCACATGAGCAATATCTTTCCTAGGCATATGTACAACATTTCTCCTACACATATCTCTATCATGCTTATATGAAGAACTAGAAGCAAACATGGCATGAGAATCATAAACATGTAAATCAAAATCATTATAAGCATTTCTAGCATGTCTCCTATCATGGTATAAGAAAGCATGGTTCTTTTTAGCACTACTAGCCATAGGGGCCTTCCCTTTCTCCTTGACGAAGATGGGAGCCTTATGGCTTGTTAAGTTCTTGGCTTCCCTCTTGAAGCCAAGCCCATCCTTAATTGAGGGGTGTCTACCAACCGTGTAGGCATCCCTTGCAAATTTTATCTTATCAACTTCACTCTTGCTAGTCTTAAGTTGGGCATTAAGACTAGCCAATTCCTCATTTAATTTGGAAATTAAAACTAGGTGTTCACTACAGGCATCAACATCGAAATCCTTACACCTAGTGCAAATCATAACATGTTCTACACAAGAATTAGATTTATTTGCTACTTCTAACTTAGCATTTAAATCATTGTTAACACCTTGTAAAGTAGAAATGGTTTCATGACAAGTAGATAGTTCATAAGAAAGCATTTCATTTCTTTTCACTTCTAAAGCATATGATTTTTGTGCCTCTACAAATTTATCATGTTCATCATACAATAAATCCTCCTGCTTTTCTAAAAGCCTATCCTTTTCATTCAATGCATCAATCAATTCATTGATTTTATCTATCTTAGATCTATCTAAGCCCTTGAACAAGCATGAATAATCTATGTCATCATCATCACTAGATTCATTATCACTAGAAGAAGCATAAGTGGAGTCTTGAGTACTCACCTTCTTCTCCCTTGCCATAAGGCATGTGAGACGCTCGTTGGGGAAGAGGGAAGACTTGTTGAAGGCAGTAGCAGCGAGTCCTTCATTGTCGGAGTCGGAGGAGGAGCAATCCGAGTCCCACTCCTTTCCTAGATGCGCCTCGCCCTTTGCCTTCTTGTATTGCTTCTTCTTCTCTCTTTTGTTCCCCTTTTCCTGGTCACTTTCATTATCGGGACAGTTAGCGATAAAATGACCAAGCTTACCGCATTTGAAGCATGAGCGCTTCCCCTTTGTCTTGGTCTTGCTTGGCTGCCCCTTGCGACCATTTAGCGCCGTCTTGAATCTCTTGATGATGAGAGCCATCTCTTCATCATTGAGTCCGGCCGCCTCAATCTGTGCCACCTTGCTAGGTAGCGCCTCCTTGCTTCGTGTTGCCTTGAGGGCAAGGGGTTGCGGCTCGTTGATCGGACCATTCAAGGCGTCATCCACGTACCTCGCCTCCTTGATCATCATTCGCCCGCTAACGAATTTCCCAAGAACTTCTTCGGGCGACATCTTGGTGTACCTGGGATTTTCACGTATATTGTTCACCAAATGAGGATCAAGAACGGTAAATGACCTTAGCATTAGGCGGACGACGTCGTGGTCCGTCCATCGTGTGCTTCCGTAGCTCCTTATCTTGTTGATAAGGGTCTTGAGCCGGTTGTATGTTTGCGTCGGCTCCTCGCCCCTTATCATTGCAAACCGTCCAAGCTCACCCTCCACCAACTCCATCTTGGTGAGCAAGGTGACGTCGTTCCCCTCATGAGAAATCTTGAGGGTGTCCCAGATTTGCTTGGCGTTATCCAAGCCGCTCACTTTATGGTATTCATCCCTGCACAAGGAAGCTAGAAGAACAGTAGTAGCTTGTGCATTCTTATGAATTTGTTCATTAATGAACATGGGACTATCCGAACTATCAAAGTGCATTCCACTTTCTACAATCTCCCATATACTAGGATGGAGAGAGAATAGGTGACTACGCATTTTGTGGCTCCAAAATCCGTAGTCCTCTCCATCAAAGTGTGGGGGCTTGCCGAGTGGAATGGAGAGCAAATGTGAATGTGAACTTTGCGGAATACGAGAGTAATCAAAAGAAAAGTTCGAATTAACCGGTTTCCTTCTCTCGTAGTCGTTGTGGTCTTCGTCCTTTTGAGAAGAAGTAGACTCGTCGCTGTCGTAGTAGACGATCTCCTTGATGCGCCTTGTCTTCTTCTTCTTCCCTTCCTTCCGTCTTTGGCCTGAGCCGGAGTCGGTAGGCTTATCGTCCTTCGGCTCGTTGACGAAGGATTCCTTCTCTTTGTCATTGATCACAATACCCTTCCCCTTAGGATCCATTTCTTCGGGCGGTTAGTCCCTTTGTGAAGAGAACGGCTCTGATACCAATTGAGAGCACCTAGAGGGGGGGGTGAATAGGTGATCCTGTGAAACTTAAAACTTAAGCCACAAAAAGTTGTTAAGTGTTAGCACAATAATTGCCAAGTGGCTAAAGAGAAGTCTCAACAAAACACAATACCACAAGAGATCAAGCATAGAGGTGACACAGTGGTTTATCCCGTGGTTCGGCCAAGACCAACGCTTGCCTACTCCACGTTGTGGCGTCCCAACGAACGAGGGTTGCAATCAACCCCTCTCAAGCGGTCCAAAGACCCACTTGAATACCACGGTGTTTTGTTTTTCCTTTCACTATCCCGTTTGCAAGGAATCTCCACAAATTGGAGTCTCTTGCTGTCGGCGTTCCGAGACCGGGGGGTCCCCGAGCCGACGAGTGAGAGTGCCGCATGCCCCAGCCCAGATGGGTCGAGCGCGTGGAGCGAGCGCGAAGGGGGGAACAGAGAGAGAGAGAGAGAGTCGGTGGCCGGAGCCGGGTCGTGAGGGAGTCGGAGAAATTCCCGCGGCCTTCGTGTTCGTCCCGCGCCCAGGTCGGGTGCGCTTGCAGTAGGGGGTTACAAGCGTCCGCACGAGGTGAAGGGAGAGAGCGGCCCCGAGAGAGCGCCTGCCTCTGCCTTTCGTCCCCGTGAGGCCAACCTTCTCTAAGAAGGCCCTGGCCCTTCCTTTTATAGTCGTAAGGAGAGGGTCCAGGTGTACAAGATGGGGGTGTAGCAAGGTGCTACGTGTCTAGCGAGGGAGAGCTAGCGCCCTATGTACATGCCCAGGTGGCAGCCGGAGAGATCGTGGCACCCTGTTGGTGTGGCGTCGTGGCTGTTGGAGGAGTAACGGAGCCGGACGGGGGGACAGCTGTCGAGGTGGCTGGGTCCTTGCTGACGTTCTCCTGCTTTCGTAAGGGAGCTGGGAGCCGCCGTCGTCATGATCTAGCGGGGCGCTATCATGGCCTATCTGGCATAGCTGGCCAGATGGGACGCCGGTCTTGTTCTCTGCGACCCAAGTCGGCTCAGGGCAGGGTGATGATGACGCTTTCTGTTGACGTGGCGGTCTCGTGTCCTAGGTCGGGCGTCGTGGAGGCTCCTCCGAGGCTGAGGCTGAGTCCGTCCTGCAAGACAGAGACAGAGTCCGAGCCCGGGGTCGGGCGAGGCGGAGGTTATTCGGCAGAGGCCGAAGCGGAGTCCGAGCCCTGGGTCGGGCGAGGCGGAGGTCGCCGTCTTCCGAGGCCTTAGCCTGAGTCCGAGCCCTGGGTCGGGCGGAGCGGAGTTCGCCGTCTTCCGGGGCCTTAGCCCGAGTCCGAGCCCTGGGTCGGGCGGAGCGGAGTTCGCCGTCTTCCGGGGCCTTAGCCCGAGTCCGAGCCCTGGGTCGGGCGGAGCGGAGTTCGCCGTCTTCCGGGGCCTTAGCCCGAGTCCGAGCCCTAGGTCGGGCGGAGCGGAGTTCGCCGTCTTCCGGGGCCTTGGCCCGAGTCCGAGCCCTGGGTCGGGCGGAGTCTCCTATGGCACCACTGGCGGAGTCTGGTCGCCCGTCGGTCTTACCTTTTGCGTTAAACGCCCCGGTGACTCGGTCGGTTGGTGCGGTGATTTAGTCAGGGTTTCTCCTTATCGGAGGCGGGGCCTAGGGCGAGCCGGAGATGCGTCTGCCGTGAAAGAGGAGACCTCAGGCGAGACGGAGTCATCTTAGGGTCGGCTGCCCTCGCCCGAGGCTAGGCTCGGGCGTGGCGAGGTCAAGTCACTCGTATGGACTGATCCCTGACTTAATCAAACCCATCAGGCCTTTGCAGCTTTATGCTGATGGGGGTTACCAGCTGAGAATTAGGCGTCTTGAGGGTACCCCTAATTATGGTCCCCGACACTTGCCCTTACAAGTATATGATCACAAAGAAGCACAGAGTAAGGGAGGGAAGCAACACACACAAATCCACAGCGAAACGCGCACACACACGGCCAAGAATCGAGCTCACAAGAGTATCACAAAGTTCTCACTAGAACGGAGCTCGAATCACTTAGAATGACAAACGAATGCGCAAAGACTGAGTGTGGATGATCAAGAATGCTCAAAGGTTGCTTGTGTGTCTCCTCCATGCGCCTAGGGGCTCCTTTTATAGCCCCAAGGCAGCTAGGAGCCGTTGAGAGCAAATCCGGAAGGCCATCCTTGCCTTCTGTCGTCGGGGGCACCGGACAGTCCGGTGCACACCGGACACTGTCCGGTGCCCGATTTGTTTCCATAACTGGCGCTTCCGACCGTTGCCGACCGTTGTAGATCTGGGAGCCGTTGGCGCACCGGACATGTCCGGTGCACACCGGACAGTCCGGTGCCGTCTTCCGACCGTTGGCTCGGCCACGTGTCCCGCGCGGATTGCGCGGCCGACCGTTGGCCCGGCCGACCGTTGGCTCACCGGACAGTCCGGTGCACACCGGACAGTCCGGTGAATTTTAGCCGTACGCCGTCGGCCAATTTCCCGAGAGCGGCCAGTTCGCGCCGAGTCAGTCTGGCGCACCGGACACTGTCCGGTGCACACCGGACAGTCCGGTGCTCCAGACCGAGCTAAGTCTTGGCTGCACTCAACCAAGTATTTTCTCCTCTTCTCTCTTCTTCTTCTTTCTGTTTCTAACACTTAGACAAATATATTAGTACACAAAACCAATGTACTAAGGCTTAGAAACATACCTTTACTTCATGATTTGCACCTTGTTCATCCATGTACATAAATTCACAATTAAGCACATGTGTTGGGCACTAAATCACCAAAATACTTAGAAATGGCCCAAAGGCACATTTCCCTTTCACAACCGAGAAAGCAACGAGAGGGAGATCCGGGTGAGCGCCGGCGCTGCCCATCCTCGATCTCATTGCCGCTAAAGCCTAGAAGTCGTGGCGGGGAGCTCCTCCATCGTGCTTGGGGTTCACTCGTGGGAGCGCCGTGCGGATTCAACCACCGGGGCAGCTTGGAATTGCTCACCGTCGACCTCGGGCCGCCGCGGAATCGTTGGGCGCCGTGGGCGGAGCTCGGTGTGCCGCTAGCGCTGGTAAAAAAACTTCCCCCTCGGATTTGCGACCCTTCCTTCTACGTTTTAGAATCGTCTGGCGGGTCGGGGGTGGCCGGGTTGCCGTTGCAATCGGTCGCCGGCGTGGGGCCGTCGCGGCTGTTCTTGCCCGTGCGTGGCCGGGTGCCGGATGAAGGTGACGACTGGGCTACCGTCGGATGGCCATTGGGTGGTGTGGGTTAGACCGAGCAGGTTGGTTGGTTTTCAGCCCTTGGATCGTGACCTTGCGAGTAGGATTAGATCACGCCCTCATTAAATAGTGGTCGTTGGATCTTGATCCAATAGTCCATATAGCGTACCGGTTCAGATTGCCCCCAAGTCTAATCCGGGCCGTTCATTTGAGATCGTGCGGCTCTCGGCGATGAATACCCCTTCGCTGGGACACTTTTGCGTAAGAGCCCTCGGGCTTCCGGGGAATCAACCCGCCGTCCAGTGAACGCTGTTCACTGTGCCTTGGGCAATTTACCCCGAGGCCCCTGGCATTTCCAGAAATTGAGGCCCAGTCCATAGCTCTTTAAATTCAGTTATTTAATTATAAAAATTACTTTTTAATACAAAATAATTGCTAGAACTTCGATAATTCATAGAAAATACATATGAACTCCAAATTAATCCATTCCACTTTCTAAATTTTTGTAATTTTATTCTTTATCACCTAGAGCCTCTGTTATGTCATGAAAACAGTAAGAAATTTATTTCTCACTTAATACTATTTAAAGCACATAGAACCTTTGAAAATCCATAACTTAAAATCTATAACTCCAAAAATTATGATTTCTGTTCCTAGAATTTTATTTTAATGTGTAGATTATTACTGTATTTTGTATATATGTTTGGTGCAATGTTAATTTCTCTATATGCACTGTGCTTGTTTGTATTGTGGCGAGTAGAAGAGCCCGTGACCGAGGATCCTGGTGAGCAGCAGGTTGAAGTAGCTGAGCAGGAGCTCATTGAAGGCAAGTTGTGCCCTTGACCACTTTTTACCCAATAATGTTCTTTAATATCACTTATCCATGCATAGGTTAATTTTGATGGGACCCAATAGGTCACCCTAGATTGTTTATCTCATTACCTTGTTTACCCCTGAATCACTTGGGTAGTTTGCTATTGCTTTACATGGTTTTGGGATAATCATTTATTACCTCTATGTTCCAATTCTTTTTGTTATTCTATTTATGTTCATGTTATGATCATTAATGTTAATTGGAACATAGAGCTTAACTTGAGAATCACGTGCCACCACAAGGGTTTAATGGGACGCCCTTGGCTGACTAATTAGGAAAGCTAGTGGAAGACTACCTTACCCGAAAGGGGCAAGGGCAGTAGGGGAGTGGTCAGTGTAGGGAGTCCCTGGTTGATTTTGCTGCGATGGCGGTTAGCCAGGAACCCTGCATTGGAACTTCCTATAAACTGTAGCGGGTTTTCGGAAGCTAGTGGAACTTTGTAAAGGCCTCGTAGTGTTACCCTGCCTCGCCTCCTCGGTAGAGGTGTATGGGAAGTCGCGATCCCTTGGCAGATGGGTAACATGACTTGTGGGTAAAGGGTACAACCTCTGCAGAGTGTAAAACTGGTATACTAGCCGTGCTCGCGGTCATGAGCAGCTCAGGACTCTCTGATGTTTAAATTATGGAACTTAAATTTAATTTTGTCATTTGCATTGCATGGGTTTATTATTAATTTTGTTCTATTACTTTATTTATGGTTTGGTATTTACTTACACTTAGTAATTGCTAATAAAATTTAGACCAACTACTTAAAAGCAATGCTCAGCTTTAACCCCTATCATTGATTAGCCTTACACATCACATGAACTCACACCTTTGTGAGTTTATGTCCACTGGTTCCCCACAACTTGGTGAGCTATGATCATGTGTGAGCTCACCCTTGCTGTCTCACACCCCCCACAGGAGAAGATCAGGTGGTTCAGGAGGAGCCGCCTAACACTGGGGAGTTCGATCTGATCTAGGTGGCGTTTCCCAGTCGACATTGGCGCCGACGATCCTTAGTTCGTTTTATCTTCATTACTTTATTTTGTAATAAGTCTTCCGCTATGTAATAAATACTCTGATGTTTTATGACATTTATCTCTATACACTCTGTTATTATATATGTTGTCTTCTTGGCGCATGTATGAGATGCAGCTGGCTTTGTTCCTTAAAGCCGGGTGTGACAGAAGTGGTATCAGAGGAATGTTGACTGTAGGACGAGACCTAGATAGAAATGGACAAACCCTCTCCTACTTACCTTACTCTGACTCATTCTATACTCATCTCATCTTGATCTTGTCTCACCTTCTACTGTTCTACTCTGATCATTCTTACCTTTTCTACTCTAAGACAAGATGGATTTCACACCTTGGAATCCCTACCCTTATGACATTTTAAGAGATAGGGAACCTAAGATGAAAATAAAACTATTTTCTCTATTTTAAAAATGTTGGTTGATTGTTCTGATGCTCAATGTCTGATTTGCTTCTTTGAATGATTGAATTATTATAGATGGACATCTTAATATGTACCACCATAAGGTAATAAATTAGCTATGGTAGGTAAAATATTAATCTGCTTAGCTAATAAAATTCCCCAAAGTAACCTAATTTGTAAATACCTGCCTTGTCTGCTATTCTCTTACCATATGTATCTAACTCAGATGGTCAATACCAGGCGGGGTGGTGGAATTGATTTGCCTCCTAATCGACACACTCGGTGGATACATCGACAACCCCAGCCACAACCTGCAGAGATGAATCCTCCTAATCCTCCACCAGGCGGAGTTGACCCACTGGTTGCTGCTCAGATGGCGGTGATGCAGCAAATGGCGGACACTATGGCTGATATGCGTGCCCAGATGCAGCAAGAACGCTAGGAGATGCGTCAGGAAAGAGAAGATATACGACAGGAGTTGCGCCAGGAGCGAGATGAGATACGCCAGGAAAGGAGGGCACAACAACAGCAGCTGCAACAACAAATGCAACAGCAACAACAGCAGCAACAAGTGCCACTGCCTCCACCACCACCACCAGTTCCACCCCGAGACAAGCATAGAGAGTTCATGAGTCATAAGCCACCTACATTTGCAAGCTCACCTGATCCACTGGACGCGGATGATTGGCTGAAGTCCGTTGAGAAGATGCTGAATATTGCACAGTGCACGGACCGGGAGAAGGTTTTATATGCTTCTGGACGTCTGACTGGTCCTGCTGCTGACTGGTGGGATTCTTATACTGCTGCCCATGATGCTGCGGATACTATTACTTGGGCAGAATTCAGTACACAGTTCAGAAACTACCATATTCCAGCTGGTATGATAAAGATCAAGAAGAAGGAATTTCTGTCGCTGAAGCAAGGAAGTATGTCAGTCAGCGAGTACCGCGACAAGTTTATTCAGTTATCCAGATATGCCCCTGAAGAAGTTGCTGAAGACGAGAGGAAGCAGGAGCATTTCATTGAAGGACTTAATGGACCACTGCAGTATGCTCTAGTGGCACACACATTTCCGTCATTTCAGAGGCTGCTTGATAAGGCCCTGGCTATTGAACACAAGCGTGATCAGCTGGGAGATTTGAAGAGAAAGGCAATATCTCAAGGACAAGGAAGCAGCAGTGTTCGTCCTCGCTACAGTTCACCACAGGGTACACCGACTCGACCAGGAGGACCACGCCCAGTTCAGCAATCACCACTGAGGACTCCACCTCCTCGACAGGTTACCCCCACTGGCACCCCGACGAAGTTTTCAGGACAGAGCCCAGGCACTACTTGTTTTAAGTGTGGGAAGACTGGTCATTATGCAAATGTCTGCCCACAGAGGATTGCTACTACTCCAGTTCAGAACAGGCAGCAAACTCCAGGATCTGGCAAGGGATATTCTATTGCCAAAGTTAATCAAGTCAGCGTTGATGCTACTCCGGATGGTGGGGACCTCGTAATTGGTATGTTTTATGTTAATGCAATTCCTGCAACCATATTATTTGATTCTGGTGCTACACATTCATTCATGTCTGCTAGATATGCCAACACAAACGAAATACCACTGCTAAATATGAGAAAACCCATGATAGTAATTACACCTAAAGGGCCTGTTGAGGCGAATCAAATGACACGTAGATTGACATTAACCATTATGGGTAGAGAATTTGGAGCTACTACTATAATATTAGAGTCAAGCAGTATAGATCTGATCCTTGGTATGTCATGGCTAAGAAAGGCAAAGGCCGTTATAGCATGTGGTAGAGGTACCGTAGAACTCACTACCACTAAAGGAGAAAGATTTCAAGTTAATATTGCAGTAACCTCCTCACCCATGCGTGCAATGTTCTTTATACCTGAGGAGTTTGTTGGTGACAACATCCGGGTGGTTAGAGATTTTCCGGATGTCTTTCCAGAGGAGTTACCAGGGATGCCACCTGATAGAGAAGTTGAGTTTGTTATTGACCTCTTACCTGGAACTGCCCCTATTTCTAAACGGCCATATAGGATGTCCGTAGAGGAGTTGAAGGAACTTAAGAAGCAGTTAACTGAGTTACAAGATGCTGGGTACATTCGTCCGAGTTCCTCACCTTGGGGAGCACCGGTCTTGTTTGTACAGAAGAAGGATGGGTCGCAGCGGATGTGTGTGGATTATAGATCTCTTAATGATGTTACAGTGAAGAACAAGTATCCGTTGCCCCGTATCGAGGATTTATTTGATCAGATGAGAGGTGCAAGAGTATTTTCGAAGATTGATCTCCGATCCGGTTACCATCAGATGAGGATTAGACCATCGGATATTCCCAAGACGGCTTTCTCGACTCGATATGGATTATATGAGTTTACTGTTATGTCGTTTGGATTAACCAATGCACCAGCTTATTTTATGAACTTGATGAATAAGGTGTTTATGGAGTATTTGGACAGATTCGTCGTGGTGTTCATCGACGATATTCTCATTTATTCTCAGAGTGATAACGATCATGAGGAACATCTGAGGTTGGTGCTACAGAAGCTTCGAGATAACCAGCTATATGCCAAGTTCAGCAAGTGCGAGTTTTGGATTGATAAGGTACCATTCCTTGGACATATTATTTCTAATGGAGGAATAGCAGTGGATCCTGCTAAGGTTAAGGAGATAATGGAATGGAGAGTACCCACTACAGTTACTGAGATTCGTAGTTTCTTTGGATTAGCAGGATATTATCGGAGATTTATTGAAGGATTTTCCAAGATTGCTAAGCCTATGACTTCGCTTCTGGATAAAGGAAGAGAATTTAAGTGGGACGAGAAGTGCCAAGATAGCTTTGATCAATTGAAGAAAAGATTGATGTCGCCACCAGTATTGGTTATGCCAGACCTACAGAAAGGATTTGATATCTATTGTGATGCATGTGGCCAAGGCTTAGGATGTGTGCTCATGCAGGAAGGTCATGTGATTGCATATGCTTCTCGTCAGTTGCGGAAACATGAATTGAACTACCCTACTCATGACTTGGAATTGGCAGCCGTTGTGCATGCACTTAAGATTTGGAGACATTATATCATGGGGACCAAGTGCCAAGTGTACACGGATCATAAGAGTTTGAAGTATATATTCACTCAGAAGGATCTCAACCTTAGGCAACGCCGTTGGTTGGAGCTTATTAAGGATTATGATTTGGAGATTCACTATCACCCGGGCAAGGCAAATTTGGTTGCAGATGCCTTGAGTCGCAAAGAGCATGTTCATTTAGCTATTGTTGCCCAGCTACCCGATGAGATTGTTGAGGACTTCAGGAGACTTAACCTGGGGATAGTTGCTCATACTGAGGGAGTTACTATTGATGTGGAACCTACTTTGGAGCAAGAGATCCGCAAAGGACAAATTGGTGATGCTAAAATAAAAGAGATTAAGGATCTGATTACTGAAGGTCGAGTTCCGGAATTCACGGAAGATGAGCAGGGCACTGTATGGTTCAAGGACAGGATGTGTGTCCCTGATATTAAAAGCCTTCGGGAGACTATTTTAAAGGAGGCCCATGACTCGGATTATTCTATTCATCCTGGTAGTACCAAGATGTATCAGGATTTGAAACGGAAATATTGGTGGTATGGATTGAAAAGAGATGTAGCTGCACATGTGGCTATGTGCGATGTATGTCAAAGAGTTAAGGCTGAACACCAGAGGCCAGCTGGACTATTGCACCCACTGATGATACCCGAGTGGAAGTGGGAAGAGATTGGTATGGATTTCATCACTGGATTGCCTCGCACCCAGAAAGGATATGATGCTATATGGGTGATTGTGGATAGATTGACTAAAGTGGCTCACTTTATTCCTGTCAAGACTACTTATAAAGGTTCTCAACTAGCAGAGTTATATATGGCTCGGATTGTGTGTTTACATGGAGTACCAAAGAAGATCGTGTCTGATCGAGGTTCGCAGTTTACCTCAAGGTTTTGGAGAAGCTTTCATGAGAACATGAGTACAAAGTTTGAATTTTAGTACAGCTTATCACCCTCAGACTGATGGACAGACTGAAAGGACTAATCAAGTATTGGAGGATATGTTGAGAGCATGTGCCCTTCAGCATGGAGGAAGTTGGGATAAGAGTCTGCCTTATGCTGAGTTCTCGTATAATAATAGTTACCAGGCCAGTCTGAAGATGTCACCTTTTGAAGCTTTATATGGGAGGAAGTGCAGGACTCCTCTATATTGGGATCAGACTGGAGAGAGACAGTTCTTTGGGCCTGAACTGATTCAAGAAGCAGAAGAACAAGTTCGTATAATTCGAGAGAATTTGAGGGTGGCTCAAACCAGGAAAAAGAGTTATGCTGATAATAGAAGGAGGCCACTGGAATTTGAAGAAGGAGATTATGTGTATCTCAAGGTGTCACCACTTCGTGGAATGAGGAGATTCAAAGTTAAGGGCAAATTGTCCCCTCGCTACATTGGACCATTCTTGATCTTTAGGAGAGTTGGGGAGATGGCATACCAACTTGAGTTACCCGCTACCTTATCAGATGTGCATAATGTGTTCCACGTATCTCAACTAAAGAAGTGTCTCCGTGTCCCTGAGGAACAGTTACCCATGGAAGAGCTCAGTGTTAAAGGTGATTTGACTTACATGGAGTACCCGATCAAGATTTTGGATACATTGACTAGAGTTACAAGAAATAAGGTGATAAAGATGTGCAAAGTCCAATGGAGTCACCACGGTGAAGATGAAGCAACTTGGGAAAGAGAAGAAGAGCTTCGCATAGATTTTCCCCACCTTTTCCCTCGTTCTTCTTAAATCTCGAGGACGAGATTATTTTTAAGGGGGGTAGGATTTGTAACACCCACTTTGTAAATTGCTAGAAATAATACCAATAGAGAAATAATTTCTCCTTATGTGAGTTTAACTTTTGTGCATCATCACATGTGTACCCCTAGGTAAAAACAAATAATTAATAACATAAAAGCCACTAAATTATGTATCATGCTGGTTCTTATTTTTTGTGCATTTTGTGACAAAATAAAAACAAGAGACAAGAAATATATTAATTCAAAAGAAAATCTGGAAATTTAGAAAAAAAACACCACATGAAACATAGGGAAAGATATATACATAAATATATTCTCTTCAACCCCAAATGTAAATTTGGCACATTTGATATAAGTACAAACCCATAACTGACCTTCAAATTTGAATTTGAAATCTAAAAGGAGAAATGAGGATCTAAACTTGAAAAAAAAGAAAAGAGAAAAGAATAAAGAAAAGAAAAGGAAAAAAATGGCATTGGGCCTAATACCACTCGGCCAGCCCACCAAACGGCTCCCGTGCGGCCCAACCTGACCTGGGCGCAGCGCGCCGACGGGAGGACCCCACCGGTCAGTCCCACACGCGCGGTCGCGTTCACCTTCCCTCACTGCTCAGTGGGGTCCACGCGCCAGCAACCGTGGAGGCCGTCTCCTTCCCTAGCGAACAGCCTCGCCGTGAATCGCGCGCAGGAATCTCGGCAGCGGCTCCGTTGGCCGGTACAACGACTCCGAGCTCTCCCGGGTACAAAGCATCGTGCCGCCGTGCCTCCCCAAACCCTAGCGCCGCTGTTCCCCATTAGCCATTAACAACCGAGAAAGCAACGAGAGGGAGATCCGGGTGAGCGCCGCCGCTGCCCATCCTCGACCTCATTGCCGCTAAAGCCTAGAAGTCGTGGCGGGGAGCTCCTCCATCGTGCTTGGGGTTCACTCGTGGGAGCGCCGTGCGGATTCAACCACCGGGGCAGCTTGGAATTGCTCACCGTCGACCTCGGGCCGCCGCGGAATCGTTGGGCGCCGTGGGCGGAGCTCGGTGTGCCGCTAGCGCTGGTAAAAAAACTTCCCCCTCGGATTTGCGACCCTTCCTTCTACGTTTTAGAATCGTCTGGCGGGTCGGGGGTGGCCGGGTTGCCGTTGCAATCGGTCGCCGGCGTGGGGCCGTCGCGGCTGTTCTTGCCCGTGCGTGGCCGGGTGCCGGATGAAGGTGACGACTGGGCTACCGTCGGATGGCCATTGGGTGGTGTGGGTTAGACCGAGCAGGTTGGTTGGTTTTCAGCCCTTGGATCGTGACCTTGCGAGTAGGATTAGATCACGCCCTCATTAAATAGTGGTCGTTGGATCTTGATCCAATAGTCCATATAGCGTACCGGTTCGGATTGCCCCCCAAGTCTAATCCGGGCCGTTCATTTGAGATCGTGCGGCTCTCGGCGATGAATACCCCTTCGCTGGGACACTTTTGCGTAAGAGCCCTCGGGCTTCCGGGGAATCAACCCGCCGTCCAGTGAACGCTGTTCACTGTGCCTTGGGCAATTTACCCCGAGGCCCCTGACATTTCCAGAAATTGAGGCCCAGTCCATAGCTCTTTAAATTCAGTTATTTAATTATAGAAATTACTTTTTAATACAAAATAATTGCTAGAACTTCGATAATTCATAGAAAATACATATGAACTCCAAATTAATCCATTCCACTTTCTAAATTTTTGTAATTTTATTCTTTATCACCTAGAGCCTCTGTTATGTCATGAAAATAGTAAGAAATTTATTTCTCACTTAATACTATTTAAAGCACATAGAACCTTTGAAAATCCATAACTTAAAATCTATAACTCCAAAAATTATGATTTCTGTTCCTAGAATTTTATTTTAATGTGTAGATTATTACTGTGTATTTTGTATATATGTTTGGTGCAATGTTAATTTCTCTATATGCACTGTGCTTGTTTGTATTGTGGCGAGTAGAAGAGTCTGTGACCGAGGATCCTGGTGAGCAGCAGGTTGAAGTAGCTGAGCAGGAGCTCATTGAAGGCAAGTTGTGCCCTTGACCACTTTTTACCCAATAATGTTCTTTAATATCACTTATCCATGCATAGGTTAATTTTGATGGGACCCAATAGGTCACCCTAGATTGTTTATCTCATTACCTTGTTTACCCCTGAATCACTTGGGTAGTTTGCTATTGCTTTACATGGTTTTGGGATAATCATTTATTACCTCTATGTTCCAATTCTTTTTGTTATTCTATTTATGTTCATGTTATGATCATTAATGTTAATTGGAACATAGAGCTTAACTTGAGAATCACGTGCCACCACAAGGGTTTAATGGGACGCCCTTGGCTGACTAATTAGGAAAGCTAGTGGAAGACTACCTTACCCGAAAGGGGCAAGGGCAGTAGGGGAGTGGTCAGTGTAGGGAGGTCCCTGGTTGATTTTGCTGCGATGGCGGTTAGCCAGGAACCCTGCATTGGAACTTCCTATAAACTGTAGCGGGTTTTCGGAAGCTAGTGGAACTTTGTAAAGGCCTCGTAGTGTTACCCTGCCTCGCCTCCTCGGTAGAGGTGTATGGGAAGTCGCGATCCCTTGGCAGATAGGTAACATGACTTGTGGGTAAAGGGTACAACCTCTGCAGAGTGTAAAACTGGTATACTAGCCGTGCTCGCGGTCATGAGCAGCTCAGGACTCTCTGATGTTTAAATTATGGAACTTAAATTTAATTTTGTCATTTGCATTGCATGGGTTTATTATTAATTTTGTTCTATTACTTTATTTATGGTTTGGTATTTACTTACACTTAGTAATTGCTAATAAAATTTTGACCAACTACTTAAAAGCAATGCTCAGCTTTAACCCCTATCATTGATTAGCCTTACACATCACATGAACTCACACCTTTGTGAGTTTATGTCCATTGGTTCCCCACAACTTGTTGAGCTATGATCATGTGTGAGCTCACCCTTGCTGTCTCACACCCCCCCACAGGAGAAGATCAGGTGGTTCAGGAGGAGCCGCCTAACACTGGGGAGTTCGATCTGATCTAGGTGGCGTTTCCCAGTCGACATTGGCGCCGACGATCCTTAGTTCGTTTTATCTTCATTACTTTATTTTGTAATAAGTCTTCCGCTATGTAATAAATACTCTGATGTTTTATGACATTTATCTCTATACACTCTGTTATTATATATGTTGTCTTCTTGGCGCATGTATGAGATGCAGCTGGCTTTGTTCCTTAAAGCCGGGTGTGACAGGTTTCTACCGTGGGAAAAAAGGAAACCATGAGTGGGCCCACCTACACACGCACCTGCCTGCATGCACTAAAACTCCACTACGTGCTTAAAAAATCGTTGGGCCTCACAAACATGCATGTGCATGCAGCGTTCCTCCATGATTTTCCTCCATGCGTACAGACTCTAGAGCCAAAACGAAATTGTCGATCCTTTGCATATTGTATTTCCCTCCCCAGCCAGGGCTGCATGCCAGAGAAATAGTCCTTAAGGATTCTCTGTGCCCCAAATTTGTGGCCCTAGGTGTGGCTTGTTTCGACCAATAAAAATGTGCCACGTTGTTATTAATCTGTGATTGGTTAATATATATTAACTTTTGCGTTAGACATCTAAATTAATTTGTTTCTATTGAGTTAGCTTCGTAATAATATCATGCACGCGTTAAACATATTATCTTGTCATGACGTATGTTTGTTTTACTTAGGGCCCCTTTGGTAGGGCTTATTTTCCAGCTTCGGCTCTGGCTCATGCAAAAGTTGTGCCAAACACCTCTTTTTCAAATGGCTGCACCAGTGAAGTGCTTTTCCAAAATGAACTAGAGGGCATGAGCCAAAAAAGTGGCTCACCCGGCTTCAGCTCACGTCATTTTTGCACAATAGCCCTCCCACCAGTCCAAATTATTTTTTTGGTCCTGCCCTCAATCCCTAGCCACGTACAGGAGAGATCTATAAAAAGTAAACTATACAAGGGTCTTTCTGAAAAACAACCTATAAGCCGTTTTGCCAAATGATTTTTCAGAATGGCTTTGGCTCATCTAAAGAAGTGGCTTCACCTCGTGAGTCAGAGCCAAAGCCGTTTTTGGAGAAGCCAGAGCCCTGCCAAAGGGGCCCTTAATTGTAAGTTGGTCCATTGGTTATTAACGTAGCAATTTAGTTAAAACTAGTTTATGGTTTTAAGTTACGCTTTTATAAATATACGTTAAAATGATTAATACCAACTCAAATAAGTACTAATTTAATTATTACCAGCTTAAACATTTGGATTCAATACTGGTTTAGTATAAATATGTCATCTATTTAGTTTTTCTCGCCTGTCGCGCGTGCGGTTCCGCACTCGGTGGCGTGTTGTTTCGCGCGCCGTTCTCTCTAGTCGCGTGTACTGTCTCGTGCGTTGTTTTACGCGTCGTCCGCACTCTGTTTTGTGCAGTGTCGCGCGTCCTCACACGTCATTCTTGTGTGCCGCGCATGCCATTTTTTGCGTGTGTCGCGCATGCCCTTTTCGCGTCGCGCACCTTGTCGTGCGTCGCCACACGTCGTTTTTGCGTGTAGTTCACATTGCCGCGCGTTGTTCGCACATGTCACGTGTGTCCGTACACCGTTCGCACGCTGTCGTGTTGTTTCACGCGTCGTAAATTCGTCTCACTTAGATTCTCTCGTTTTAATTAAATTACTTACTTAACTGACATTGGTTAGTGTAGCAGATTAATCGAGCTAAATGATAGATATTATTTATATTTGATAACGTCGAATTAAATACTATAGTTAATACTTGTTTAGCGTAAACTCGCTAACCCCTCGACCGTAGCTCCGACTTTCGCGTTTCTTATCCTCGCATAACCGTAGGAGCGCTCTCTATTTTATATTGCTCGCTTTTATAACATCTTATCTTGTATGGTGTAATGTTCTTATGCATATGTATATGTTTGTTTGCTTGTGCATGTTCGTCTTCGCTTCGCGTGCGATTAGATCGCGATTCGTTTCTGAGCTTCGAGGAATCGATGGTCAAGATTTGGTAAACCGCTGGTCCCGAGATCAAGTTCTTCGAGTTCTACGAGATTGAAAACCCTGAGCATCTGTTTGGTGAAGGCAAGTGTCCCTTGACCCATCTATGTCCTACTCATTCTTATAATTCATCTCCCGCATTTACACACTTTATACCTAAGGATTGACTAGCTTTTGTCTATCTTATCCTTGTTTACCTGTTTTGGTTGGGTTATTTCAATTTAGCTTTATGCTAGCGCTTCACATTAATCAATGAACATGATGAGATTATCTATGATACGTTGTTTTCCCTTTTGATTATGATGATGGTACTTGTGGCCCTTAAGGGGACTCAAGCTGTTTCTCGAGTGCCTCTCCGTAAGGACCTGTTCGTTGGATGACCGCCCGGGAAAACAGTGCAACCATGAGGGTGGAATGAGATGCCCTTAGTTGAATAATTAGAGGAACTGGGGTGTAGTTCGCTTCACAGTCGTGCCGTTAATGGGGCTCGGTGTATGCGGCTCGCTCTGCCAAGGTTGGTTCGCCCCTTGGGGAGGAGTGCGGTGCATTTAGGAAACCTAACGGGTGGCTACAGACTCAGGGAATCTTTGTAAAGGCTTCGTAGTGAATCCCTGGCCATTCACCTTGGGAGTGAATAAGGTTCTTGCAAGCCCAGGCTAGAGAGCGAATCACGACTTGTGGGTAAAGTGTGCAACCTCTGCAGAGTGTTTGAAAACTGATATATCAGCCGTGCTCGCGGTTATGAGCGGCCAAGGAAGCTCCAGTGATTAGTGGTACTTGATCAGAGATGTTCGGATTGCAGGTGACAATGAGATTGATGGTTCTTGGTTTTGACTCTGGTAATGGTAAGTGGTACTCTTTCCGTTTGGAAAGGAGTACGTTTGGGTTAATAACGTGGGTTAACTCTAAAACTTGGCTTTCTCTACTAGTAATAATAATCTGACCAATTAAAAGCAACTGCTTGACTTACCCCACATAAAGCTAGTCCACTACAGCCAAACAGGATACTTGCTGAGTATGTTGATGTGTACTCACCCTTGTTCTACACACCAACCCCCCCATCCCCAGGTTGTCAGCATTGCAACCACTGCTCATGAGAAGATGAAGTCGTGGAAGGAGATTTCCAGGAGTTCCAAGACTACGACGAGTTCTAGGCGTGGGTTAGCGGCAAAACCCCGGTCGGCTGCCTGTGAAGGCCGCGTTTATCTACGTTTCTTTTCCACACTTTGATTCATTGTAAAGACTATGTGGATGTCTCAGACATATGATGTAATCGACTACTATTTCCCTTTTTAATACTATTTGAGCACTGTGTGATGATGTCCATGTTATGTAACTGCTATGTACGTGAATTGCTGATCCTGGCACGTACATGGTTCGCATTCGGTTTGCCTTCTAAAACCGGGTGTGACACACATTGTGCTGCCAGGCATGGTCGAGACTCGAGAGGAAGTGCAACACCATTATCAACATCGACTCTCGAGAGGAAGTGCAACGCCATTATCAACATCGACTCCAGTGCCACCTCTGACGTGCCTTCCTATTTGCTCTATTCTGTCTACGTCGTCACCAAAGCAACAATACTAATAAGAGTTTTTATCGTATCTCTCTAGCTAAATCGATCATGTTCGTTTGAGCTAGAATTCATCCCAGAATTGTTCCAGTTGATCAAACCACATATAAATTAGATAAATAATCTGTTAGGAATAGTTAAGGGTGACCATTCCTTTGGAACTGAACATACCCTAAAGATATAGGTAGGTATACCGTAAAATCAAAAAAAGCTACAGACATTCCATAACGCCTACGCATTTTAAGGGCATGAAACCTAGGTACCCTGACAATATAGAACAGCAATGCACAATTTTATTACTATGGATCCACTTCACAAGCAAATTAGAAGAATCCACACATCATATTTGGATAAAACTTCCTTGAGTTCATCCTCTGTGCATATGCCCTAAATTTGCAATAAAGATAGTAAATCAAGGTGATATATAGCTTGAAGACTTGTCTCGTCCATCTTACACCAAACATGCCATACTATCAAGATTTATACATATCAAGCAAGCTTTAAATAAGAAACATCGGCTGACTAATCTTTTTGAATTTTAATATATCTTATCATAACATATTCACTCCGTAGCAACGCACGGGTGTTCATCTAGTAGTAATAATAATAATCCAAAAAACAATACAATATAGAGGGTACTCGACACATTGTATATTTTTTTACATAACGGATGTTTGGGATGGCTCTAGATTCCAGCTCCAGTGTGGAGATGTAGTTTATAATATGAATTTAAATAGTTTTAAAAATATTTTAATCTAAATAATAAACAAAATGACTTATTACCTAAATATCTTATAAAGGTTTACAGATTCAGCTCCATGATTTTTTGGAGCACCTAATGACCCGCTCTACCAACTCCACCAAATTTTTTGAAGATAGAGTTGTCCTAAACATGGTCGTAGTAATAGTGTTGGCTCTAATTTGGGGCTAGACATTGGGGGTGTACTGCCTGGCGGTGCCCTCTACGGCGGTGCGAACGGTCCACGACCTCGTTGTAGGAGCGCCCCCTTCCCTGCGTCGGTCCGGATGGTCTGCGATGGCACATGGTTGTCTCATCCAACATATTCCCATGGATAGGTTAGGATAACCACACATGGGATTAGTACTCTCATCCATATTAATCTGGTCATGGGGGGCATGGACCGTCTGGACCACAGTGTCGGACCGTCCGGTCGTGGCTAGGTGCCAAATGTGGTGTTCAACACATGACCCTGCCTTTTGGTGGACCTTGGTGAACTAAAAGCACCTAGTACTACTAGCCTCTTTCGGGAAACAATAGATTCTGCAACTTGCCTTGTTCCTGAAATAGGAACACTAGCCCGATGTAAGTCACCAGCTCTTGTGATCGAATAATATAACTTTTTGATAGAACTTTAATGTACAGAGGTCGTTTTGGATTGCATCCTCTTCAGTTGTATCTACCTTATCAACATGTCAATAGGCAAAAACTTGTGCTGCCCCCAGCCCAAATAAGCAAACAGATTTAGGCCAGTAATACAGATTCATTGTCGTACCACCCCGCACTTAAGTAGGACAACACATCAGCGATGAATACACTAGAAAGCACCATGACATCCCTGGAGGAGGATGACCAGACGATCTTGGTTGCACCGCTTTTTGGGCCATTTTAGTCGACCTCTGCTTTTGCACGGACCACATTTTTTACTTTGTTCATTTTATTGGTCGGTCGTGTGGAATGACCTTCTTCTTCATATATTTAGCATGCAGCTGATAAAAAGTAGGACTGACTCTGCTGAGTCGACCAGACGTCTTGGAAGTGTTTTGCTTCCTAGTACCTATTTTAGGACGCTATGGTCTGACGGTCTAAATCGCTTCTGCTTCTAGTTGTAGGCAGACTGTCTGGCCTTCATAGCCGGACTGTCCACGCTTGACCCGGACTATCTGGCCTTAGTGTTGGACCATTCGGCATACGCACGATAGCTGACTGTGATCGGGTGTCCGATCGTGCTTGCACCCCTAGTGTCTCTGGTCTTTCTTTTGTCCGGAGCCTTCCGAGTAACCACTCCATGTGATATATTTGTGTGCGAGGGTCACCAATTGTAACACCCTAGCCACCCCGAGCATAGCGGTCGTCACTCCTTACAGCTTTATAGGCTTAAACTCTCCACATAGACCAACACTAGTCTTTCTGCGCACTTTGTACTCACTCATGCACACCCGGTAAGCACTTCTCGATCGGTCACCCATCCCAAATTGCTCCAAGCAAAACACACTTAACTTAGAGGTTCTTTGGAGAGGAGCTTCCAGAGAAGAAGGACCACCTTGTGAGTATGAGTATTCTAATAATTCTATTAAGACATGGGACATGTCATCACAATCCACCCCATTAGAAGATCGACGTCCTCGTCGATCAACCCCAAGTGAGGATCCTCCCTTCTTGGCCACATATGTGCATCTAGTGTCAGCACATATGCCATGTCATCTGACCACTTTGGGCCCACATACGTCATGCACACTATGTCTACACACCTAGCCTACACACACTCATGAAACCGTGAGGGTCAGCTCTGATACCAATCGTAACACGCCAACCACCACGGGCCTGGCGGTCGTCACCCCTAGCACCTTTATAGGCTTAGAATCTCCACATAGGCCAACACTAGTCTTTTCCGCTCACTTTGTCCTCACTCATGCGCACCTAGGAAGCAATCCCTAGATTTCTCCAAGCAAAGCACGCTTAACTTGGAGGTTCTTTGAAGAGGAGCTTTCAGAAAAGAAGGATCACCTTATTGGTATAAGTATTCTAATAATTCTATTAAGCCATGGGTAGGGTCATCACACCAATGATAATATTTTTACCTTTGCCTTTATTGGTCACACATGGGCAAACCAAGATTTTTTTGCTCGTCAGCTCTAATGTGCTGATAGGGATAGGTGGTATGTCAATCTTCATTTCTTGAAATCTCAATCGGTCTTCATTTATAGTTGATTGTATTTGTCGACGAAAAACATTACAATCATTGGTGTTTTGAAAAAATGAGCCATACCATTTACAATACGCACACCTTTTCAATTCTTCTATCGGGGGAATTGTATGCGGCAATTTAATGTTACCATTCTTAAGTAACTTGTCAAATATTTTATCACACTTAGCAACATTAAATGTGAACTTAACTTTCCCCTTTTTGTCGAGTGTAGATGAGAGCGAGCAGAAGATTTGGCCTTAGCAGGCCAAACAAGCTCAACGACATGTAACTTTTTCGGCTTATCCCCTGAGCTACCATCGCAGTGATATTCATCCTAGGGCTTACATGACCGGCTATCTTTATGCTGGCCTTCTGCACTAGAACGGTCACAGGTGGCTTTCGGTATTTCGGACGGTACGACCTGTGTGGTCGGACGATCTATGAAGGGATCATACAGTCTGGTATTATTTCCGGACTGTTCGATCGTGCCGGGCATCGCCTGCGAGCCTTGTGGTGGGCTCTGTGTGACTCTAGACCGTCTGGCGTAAGGTGCCGGAGGGTCCGGTAGAGGATCGGACGGTTCGAGATCGTGTGCAGACTGCCCACCCGTGCTCAGAGTCGACCCACCGTATAGTGAAGATGACGACAACAATTGTCCTGGATATGAGTTCGTCGGCATTACCATAATATAGCTAGGACCGAGAAAACTCATTTGATGCTGATGTGTTTGGTACAATTGTTTCGGTGACCAATTCATGTGACAAAAAATTATGCGTATGAGATTTTGCATGCGTCATTTTCTCTATATCCGTTGTCATACTTTCAATCCGATTATCAAAAGAAATTTTAATAGATTGAATATCGTCGAATGATGCGGCGTCACTTATAGTAGGGAGTTGTTGTAGCAAGGCTGACATGGAATCGTAGTTTATTTCCCTCTCCAGGAGGACCTTCTGGTGGTGATCTATCATGAAGTGCAAGAGGTGCCACTTTTCCAATCGCGCTTCTGAGCTTGTTGTCGCTGGAACTCCGTGTCCCACTTCTTCATGTAGACTTTTAATTCCTCATGCTCGGCGATCGATAAATTAGACAACCTTGTGTCGCTATCTAGAGAAACATCATTGAGATCTTTAGAGAATCGACCATAGAAGCTGATTTTTGTAGATTTGCAACCTTCGTCCCCAACGAAATCGCCAAAAACTATGTTAGATCTGATTCAGGTCTAGACACCATGGGTGTACCACCTAGTGGTGCCCTTTGCGATAGCATGGACGTCCGTGACCTCGCTGCAGCAGCGGCTACTTCCCTGGGTCGCTGCAGATAGTCCGCGATGGCGCATGGTCGTCTTCCTCCTCGTGGGAACCTAGATCTCGCCAGTAGGGGAGAGATCTTAGGATGCTTCGGGGTCGACAAGCCACCCGGGGCATCCTAGATGACGTAGAGTCGCCTAGTGATTAAGAAATCCAATCGAGGAAGAGTATCTTGAATGAAGTGGATCTTGCTCCCCGCGGTGGTAGAATCCTAGGGTCGTCTTGGGGTCGACAGGCCGCCCAAGACGGATCTAGACGATATTGAGTCGAATAGAGATGGGGATTGATATGTAGAAAGCTACAATTAAAACTATGTTGCATCTACTTTTAGGGCATGAATGATAAAGAAAGTAATAGATTGCTTCGATTAGATATGTTTGGAGTTCCCAATGAGTCGTATCCCTTTATATTTATAGGAGATGAGGTCTAGATCTATTCGTAGCTGAGATCTAATAGATTTTCATGGATATGTTAGGATAACCACGTATAGGATAAGTAGTCTCGCTTGTTTAATCTGGTCGTGAGGGCGTGGACCGGACCGGAGCACTTGGCCGGACCGTTCGACCGTGGCCAGGCGCCAAATATAGTACTCCACAAATATTAATAACTTTTTAATAAATTAGTGTAGGGTTTTACCCTACAGTTGTATATTGTTCAAAACAAAAAAGTATACACACTAATAATAAGAGTAACCGAAATGTTTTACACGTGTTGCATCCGTAGTTTTATACTCTGCTATCACATGTTTCAATCTATGGCAGGTAGGTGCCATTTCTTTCAGAAGCATGTCCCTGCAAGCTGTTAACTTGGGAGGAGAGTTGTCGAAGATCTAGCTATTTCGACATTTCCAAATAGATCAAGACATGGGTATCGTGGCTTCCATTCTCCAAGGTTTTATAAACTGAAGTCGATAAGACAAAACTGTTAAGTAACCCTAGTTAGGGTTATGTGGGCAAATACCTGCTTTGCCCCTGAGGGGTCTCACATCTCTATATAAGGAACCTGTACACCCCCTCATAATAAAGAGATCAGAAAGAGGCCAGAGGCCCAAACCTATATCATGTGTCTCGTGTGTTTCCTCTGTCTTGCTTATGGGAAGGGAGACGAGTTCTCTACATCTTCTTGCGCCTCTACTGCTGACGGGGGAAGGGAGCGGATCTGGTGATCCGTGGTAACATAGTTCTCAATAAAAACATCTTCTTCTAGAAGTATATGCACATAAAGATTTAGCAAACAGATTGCATATCCTTGCAAGGACTATTTCAGGAACTTTACCTCTACTCACTTCTAGGATATACGAGGTAAGTGCACGTATCAATATAAATAAGCCACTTTGACTGATGGTGTTCAATCGACGGGATCTATATATTTGATAGAAAGTTCCATAAAGGTTCATATATTGATCATCAAGCTCACGCCTTCAGGGCATAGAATATGACATTTATTGTCTCACGATTGTGATCAATATAAGCATTCGCTCCCCCTGACGATGACATCTGTCAAAGTCGTTATCCCTCAAAACTCAAGCATATTCTTCAAGATATATGCCTCAATGTCCATCTGGAATAACGAGAATGGATGAGGTTGGGGTGCTATCATTTTCTATCTTACACCACAATTTATACTTAGTTGTGCAAAGCAAATAACATGTCCTTCAATAGGACTTAGGGGATAATATAGTTGCAATAGTACATATTCTAAATATGACACATCGCTCCAGGCGTTCATCCTTTGCAACATCTATGATGGTGTAAAAAGTCCATCAAAGATCATAATCCATCAGGGATTTTTCATCGATGAGATATATCGTTATAGTCTGTCATTTTGGCACAATGGGGATATTTTGCCAGTAACACCTAAACCTTATAGGTTTCTGCCATCGTGGCTTTAGAGGATACCGTAATTCCACATCTAATGGAAAATACCACGAGTAAAGATCGTGGAATGCACATGTGCTTATTCGGTGAACTTCAAGTCCTTTGGTACCTCATCTTATTCCTTTTCGGGTCTGTATGGGTCTTTATCCCTTTATTGGGATTATCAAACTTTGGTGTTCAACACAGACTTTGTTTCTTCTGGATAGGTTCCATCTGGGAACGATAGTCTCAACTAGGAGATATTCTCCCTACATAGGAGAGTGATCATTAATCAGGAATGTATTATTCGGTATGAGATTTATATGTTGCATATTTATAATTCAAAGATATGAGTCCTCCTAGGATCTCATGACAGATCTTCAGAATCCTAGTAACTGCATATTTTAATTCATGCCATTTGCCAGATATATTACATAGCGGAACAGTGTTTATTCAACACATACGTGGGATGGGTCTCTCACTAGACCACTTGAACCATCGCATTCACCACACATTATTTCAATAGTGCCCATAAATGTCCGAACTTCAAGTTCGCGACTTTCATTTTGCGATTCTTGGTTCAGCCTCGATTGCATTTATCAATGATCCGATAAGAGAGCTTAAAGCACTCATGCCTAGGACTTTGTTTTGGATCCATTTGCAATCTAGAGAGGCAATATAGGTGTCGACATATTTGTCTCCCACATTTAATAATGATCTCCATTATTTCCCAAAACGAAAGATTCATTGTTCCGTATTCCCAGCACAATGATATTGCGCGCATTGCTAGGAATTTCATCATCAAGATGGACCTCTTCGTGAGGCAAATCACCATCAAGGTGAATTAATCGGATGAGAGTTATCACAGACCACGTGAATCTACAATCAGAACATATGCTTTGACTAAGGCTAATGGATCATATTCGCAGGCGTCCCCGAGAATAGATCAAATGCCAATAAGTCAAATGTGGATATGATATTAATCCCGGGTATATCCACATCTACATCAGGTAGAAGCATTCAAACCAATACGGTTACTCCTCAATGATTTCTGGCAAACTCCATATACACAGGAGTACACTCTGAACGACGGGTTTAGTTTGGCTTTTGTGCGTTTAATAGAATATTGAGGCATTACACTATATGGGCATTCCTCCCCCTAATGCCGAGATGTTTTAAAAGCATACAGATAAAATCCCCAACCACAATCATCCAGTTGTGGCCAATGTATGCTATTGTGGTGATTTATTTGGGAAATCTTACGCACATTACAGATAGGGGTTTTATGCAGTGAGCTTTGGACTTAGATTAATGTAGTGGCATGAATACTACATATTTGTCCTTCACATGAAGGGTTAGTCTCAACATCCAGCGAGACTCGCAACAACAAGTTGCTTCATGATTACAATTCTGCAAACTTATTGTTATTATTACCAAATGCACAGTCAATCATTAAGATTTAGACTGATATACGCAACACTATTTTATGCATAAGGGTCCCTCAGAGGCTCATGCACACCATTCGTCGTTTGGAGCTAGTAGTTGACTTCAGATCAACAACTAAAATTACCATCAGGGTCTAGCGCTCACAAGGACATTCACTGGTTGCATTGTGCTTTCAAGCACATAGGAGAATATGTGCGTATATAATGGTGGTAAAGTGCACGGCATCAGGCCAATGCTGCCAAGGAGAGATTTTTATATGCAGAGATGTATAGTCCAGCTCGTTTTATTATTGCCCATGGTTTACCCAATTACTCATACCGATATGAAATTGGGTATCAATTTATGCAACATTTTTAGGTATTATAATTTTGAGAGAGAATTTATAACAATAGTTAATAATTTGTGGTGCTGCCAGCAGGGCAAATATTTCTCCTCATATGATATACCAATTTGTTCTATAAAGCATTATTTTGATCTCTTCGTTGTTCGGCAAAAAGAGAAGATTTGGAATAGAACAGGCAAGGCCAAGAATTCATTTTATCTGGGAAAATCACCATATAACTAGCTTTTGATGAAGCAAATGATGATAACTGCTTGGCAAGAACGAAACAATACTGATATCCACCTAGGATCCATCTTCAACAACAGATAATACTGCTTTCATACGAAGGAGTCGTCAAGATTAGGGAGAATACATCTGGTCTCCATAAGATCTTCATATTTTTATCACAAATTACCATCACCAATAGCTTAGTGGTCAAGAATTACGGATCTTCCAGCGCCAAGGACCAATGACATATTAATGCCTATTTAGCTTCAAGCTCTGTGGTAATGTAGGATTTCATGGTTATTTTTCTACTCTTCTTACTTCTGGTAGATAAGAGATAGATTATGTTAAGCATGTCAAAGGGTGGAATCAAATGTAGTTTTGCTACATAAACCCCAATTTTATTTCCATTTAGTACTAACCTTTACCATTTGGCTTACTGTATACCATACCAGTCAAAGGACTATTCCAAGTCAATTCAACTACTATAAGTATTTACAATTCTGAGAGATGTATGCAACACAAGCATAGAGGTCCTAGATAGGACGAGTAAAGTGGTTCGACGGGAACACACAATGGTTTTTCACACAAACATTGTGAAAAAATTCTCAGAATTACCTTTCGATGTACTCGCAACTTCGTGTTGCTAATGTACTAGTCATTTATCTTAAAGTCTGCACCATGTCATTCAGCAACAAATAGCAATTTGCCAACATCTGGTTGAGCAATATATAACTAAGATTTATAGCCTTTATACATTTGGTAAGGTCTTTTGCTTACTAATAGAATCCCAATGTGTGATATCTTCTATGCCAAAATGGCTTTCATGCATTATATTATATATCTTCGGGTTACTTCGGGTAAAACTTTATGCATGAGGAGAGAGCAGAAAATTAACTTATCTGTGTTCTGTTGTATTTCAATTTAATTTCCCAGATTATTCAAGCACTATAGAGCTTGATATAGTTGTTATGGCCACTTGGCAATATAAATAAATATATGATGCCACACAACACAAGCAAATAAAATATAGAGCTAAACAAAATTGTTTATGAAGGTTGCACATAATGTGACTTTAGGGGCTTGAACAACCCACCACGATCCACGCGAGTACAAGCTCTAGCGTATCTGGCGTCAACGCGTGTGCGGTCATCAGGGCTACGACAGTATAGCAAGCCTTCGTAATAAGCGCAACAGGCACAATTATGGCTCGGTAATTAGGGTACACGATAAAACCACGCAACATGCGCAACAGGCGCAATCGTGGCTCGCGGCAGACAGACAGTGCCTACAGGGTATGCAAAAAATACGCGACTCAGCGATGGCGGTCTGACTCAACGGGAGCGATCCGATTAATGGAGAGCGCGACATAGCAATCATATGACGCAGCCAAGTTCGTACGACACAAATACTGTGTCGTGTTGCCAGGGCGCAGCCAGTGCTCATCCAATGCCATAACTTGGTCGATTAATAACGTAGTCTGATCGATGTGTCTGAGTACCCACAATACAATTTAATCGCTCGTCGTGAGTCTAAAAACTCAAAGCAACACAAATATTTAGAGCGATTTGAGTATACACAATATAACCTTCATATGCATTTTAATAATTTTCTGCTAATTATTTACTACGGAAAATAATTATTAATACAGAAAAAACTAGAGTTAATGCATGAGCACATCCGATGTAAAAGGCATTTTCACGGGAAAATAATTAATTAAGGTAAAAAAACAATATATATTATTGTGTCTTTAGCATCGGGGAACAGTGAGGGGAAAAAGTTTACTAGCGACTAAATTTGGCTAGGTCAAACATGGAACATGATTATAGCCATGCAAGGTACTGTACGTGTGATTATCACAGCGCCTTGTGCAAGTTGACTGCATGGGCCCATGCAAGGCACGGGAATTGTTACGTGGTGCGATTGACTCATTGTTAAGGATAAACAGATACTTGTCGTATGACTAGCTCTCGGAGCGAGATGGTCGGCCCTGCGATGACGGTTTCCAGTGGGCCACGCTCTTTCAACGCCTCACGCCTGTGGGTGTTCCTTTTCATCTAAATGCGCCAGGCCGCTAGCATCTTTGACTTGGCCACTCGCCCCCATGCAGTCAAAGAAGATCCGAGAATGACCCTCCCTCAACGCATTGGCACGGTGCGGGCAAAACACCACGACGGCAATGACAGTTCGTCGCGTATGGATCACAGCTCGTGCACGTTAACATATTAAGAACAGTAAACATACCTATTACGTAGAGGAAAAATCGAAGCCTGTCGCGTAGGACAGTTCGGCTAGGCCGGAAGACCTGCCGACTTGATGGAGAGTTGATGCAGATCTGATCTCGCAGCAACGTTGAGGTAGAGCGTGCTGATAACGTATTGAGAACTATGTTACCACGGATCACCAGATCCGCTCCCTTCCCCCCGTCAGCAGTAGAGGCGCAAGAAGATGTAGAGAACTCGTCTCCCTTCCCATAAGCAAGACAGAGGAAACACACGAGACACATGATATAGGTTTGGGCCTCTGGCCTCTTTCTGATCTCTTTATTATGAGGGGGTGTACAAGTTCCTTATATAGAGATGTGAGACCCCTCAGGGGCAAAGCAGGTATTTGCCCACATAACCCTAACTAGGGTTACTTAACAGTTTTGTCTTATTGATACGTTTTTGCAAGGATCAGGGGAGCACATTTCTAAAGTTAGCCCTTGAAGATTCGATAGAATCTAGATCCGAGAAGATCGAAATCTGTCCCGATGACAGCTGTTGTACTCTTTTTCCCTTGGTGAGTTTTCATGAAGTTTTTCACATGAGGTTTTTAACGAGGCAACAAAGTGCAAATGCAATTTGTATCACCATGCACTCTTTCTCCACATTTTTTCCACTAGGTTTTTTGGAGTTTTAATGAGGCATGTGTTGGTCGCGGTATTCGCCCAAGAGGGAGTGTTAAGTAACCCTAGTTAGGGTTATGTGGGCAAATACCTGCTTTGCCCCTGAGGGGTCTCACATCTCTGTATAAGGAACATGTACACCCTCTCATAATAAAGAGATCAGAAAGAGGCCAGAGGCCTAAACCTATATCATGTGTCTCGTGTGTTTCCTCTGTCTTGCTTATGGGAAGAGAGACGAGTTCTCTACATCTTGCGCCTCTACTGCTGACGGGGGGAAGAGAGCGGATCTGGTGATCCGTGGTAACATAGTTCTCAATACGATCTACTGCGTCGCGTCTAAGCAGAAATTCGAAAACGCAATAATGTAGAAGGAAAATATGCAGCATCTACTTTTGTTTTTGTTAAAAAATATAAGGAAAAAAATGAACGGACAATATATGAGAAAGGTGCCTGATCGGATCGGAGGCAGCGATTTTCGAATATGGAATTACGTTGTTTTTTTTCGACGGTTCGAGTAAACCGGCCGGAATCGTTTTTTATCCAGCTGTGCCGGTAAACGTACAATGTGGATGCTTCTGCTAATTAATTCCTTGTCATCATTATCATCAGCAGTGGATAATTGCGTTGCGTTGCGATGGAGAAAAGAGCCATAGACTCAGTTTGGAGATAAATTAAACATATATCTAACTAGGGACTCAAATGTTAAAAATCCTATGAAAAATGCATGGGCTAATCTAAACGTATGTGCATGAGAATCCTTATCTTTTATATAAAAAATCGTATCCTCTCCTAATGATAACGAGAGAAGAGAAGAGATCCTCCATTGTTTTCTATCTAGGCCTAGGAATGAGCCATATAAATTTATGGACAGAAAGGGGCTCCAAACTCACGGGCTAACAAATTTGAGTTTTTTTAGTTCTTCACTGATTAGGGCAGAGTTGGATTAGGACATTCCACTAAAGGGTCGGCACGGATCGATCATCTAACAGAGCCCAAATGTGCTAGTGGATAGAACGAAAGAGCATAAGCCCGTGGATCATGTGAATGGGCTACGTCTCAATCTCTCGGTGCTGCTCGCAGGGAGGCGTGGCGCTCGCAGGGATGCAGCGACACGATGGTCACAAGGAGGCGGTGCGATACATGTAGGCGGCCCCGTGGAGACGTTGTCCCTGCCGTGGAGGTCGTCCTCGCGACCCAGCAGCCGCCAGCCCAACCCAGATCTCTACTGCAACGTCATCTAATAGGTGTGATTCTTTCTCCTCACCCTGTCGTGTTCAATCCACACTATGAGTTTGGATCTACTTCTCCTTTTTAGGCCTTGTTCGGTTATTCTCATTATACATGGATTGGATGTGATTGGAAAAAATTTAGAAGAACTTTGACTTGCTTGGATTTAAACCCACCCAATCCTACTCAATCCATATGGATTGAGAGATAACCGAACAAGCCTTTATTGGTTTCTTCCCACACTTATTCCTTGTTGCTTTCTCGGTAACGAATGATGGCTGTTGAAAACTTCAATCAGAAAGCACAAGCATAAAGTTTGTATGTGCGACTGACCTAGATAAGTTTTCATCCGTTCCCTGTAATCTCTATGGTTCATAGCTTTCTTAACATTTTCTAGGAGGAAAGCTTCAATTTCTTTTCTGGTTTTAAAGCTTCCGTTTTTTTGGTAATTCTAGTCTATTGTTTATTATCAGCTGTCAATGTTCTGGAGACTGGAGTTGGATTACCGATTTGTTTAGATATTGGTCGTTGTCCATACTTCCCTTCTATATGTTCGGGTGGAGTTAATTAGTATCATATGAACTCTGGTCACCATTCTGGTTAATTGGTGTATGTTAGTTGCAAGCACACGACTTTGTCTTTGATCACTATTATTAATGATTGTAGTTGCACTCGTCCTCCATTTAAGTAGCTACTGCCATCACCTGCTCTCGGTGCTACTTTAATTACTGTTTGAGTCTATTCTAGATTAATTTCAGTTTGAATGTTGACTGCTCTCGGTGCTAATTTCATTACTGTTTGAGTCTGCTCGATGTAAGATAATTAACCAGACTCTATTTCAATTGTATGCTTCGAGCTTAGAGTTTATGACACACAAGAGCTTACAAATGCAGAAAGTATAGTGCCTTTGCAGATCAGTTTTTGCCTTTTGTTGTTCAGTGTAGGTTGTTTTTGGTCCCCTACCCTACCCGAGATATTACTGTAGATTGTTTTCCTAATTTGGTTGAAATTAACTCAGTATAAGGACATATCATCATGTGCCAAATTAACTGATCGTAAATATTATAAAAAATTGTATCACTAAATAACTGATCTTAAATATATGGATACCTGATCGTCCATGTTCTAGAGTTAGATACTGTTATAAGCGTGTTGTTGTTGTGTGTGTATAAATAATAACTGGTACAATTTCAATTGGTGATTTTGCAGCCTAGGCTATGGAGGGGGTTTCATCGGCTCAAGGGCTCAAGAAATAGATGAGGCTATTTCAACTGACCAATCAAGCAAATCAACAAAAAGAAGGGCTAAAGTGTGAGATTCAGAAGGAAGGGCTATCATGTTGATTCAGAGCTAGTAGATGGGAAAGAGAAGGCGGTTTGCAAATAGTGTAAGGTCAACTTATCTTCTGCTATGGGTAAAGGTACAACTCATATGAATAGGCACATTTCTGTGTATTGTCATGCAATGCCACCAGAAGAGAGACAAAGGTTCTTAGCGACCCAAAAAACAAAGCCCGATGTTGCTCATGTTTTCAACCCTGTAGTCTATCAAGGTCTAATAAAATAAGGAAATTCCATCTCTCTGTTGGTGGCGCTGTTACAGGAACGAAAAAATGAGAAATGAATCTTCTGTATCGTTCTCGTGCCTTCATATTGATGACAATAGGGTTCAAGGTCCGGAACGGCCTCCATTCTAAGTCAAACCACAACATGTACAATGTTAGGTTGCATAGGTGTTATATGGACTTAAACAATCTTGGTGAATATGGTATAATTGGCTCAGTGAATTTCTTGTGAAGAAGGGATACATAAATAATTCAGATTCTTCTCACAGGTTTATTAGAAAATCTCATAAGGGTTTCTATACCATTTTGGTCTATGTTGATGACATAAATATCACATGGAGGATATTGAGGAGGCTAGTGTCCATCTCAAGGCAGAGTTTGAAATGAAAGATCTAGATGAAACTAAGTTTTGCTTGGGCATATAGATCGAGCATTTCCTTAAAGAAATATTTACACACCAATCAAACTATAATAAGAAAGTCCTCGAGAGATTTAACATGACCAAAGCTTACCCTTTGAAGACCCTAGTGGTTGCAATATCCCTTAAAAGTACTGATGTATATCATGCAAATTACTAGCTAGACATGACGTAAACCCAAGCAAAAACATTGGACATGCACTAAGACTATACTAAAATACCTTAAAGGCACTCAAAATCTTGGACTGTTTTCCCGAACAATTAGGACTAAACTTTGGTGGACTATACAAATGTTGGTTATCTATTATATTCCCATTATGCTAGATCTTAGAATGGCTTTGTGTTTCTCTGTGGTGGTACAGTCGTATCCTAGAAATCGAGCAAATATACACTAGTAGCTACGTCTACTAATGACTCACAGACAATCACATTATATAAAGCCACATGAGAATGTGCTTTAGCTATGACATATGACTAATCACATCCAAAAGTCATTTGGCTTTGATACCACAAACACCCCATAATTATCTATGAAGATAATGTGATGTGTTGCATAAATAGAAATAGCCTATATTAAGAGTAATATGACTAAACATATTTCTCGCAAATTTTTCTATCCTTGCAAACTCTAAAATGAGAGTGGGGTGAAAATTATACAATTCAAGTATTGCGATAATCTGGCTGATTTATTTACTAAATTATTTTCTATAATCACATTCAAAAGATATGTTTAAGGTATAAAAAATAAGGCGTGTAGGGTTCAAGGGAGGACACTGAAATGTTATCCCTTACTATTCGGTCCAAAAGGTCATAAGCTATGCAACCCTGAAGGCTGTAGTTGTTCTTAAGACAATCATTGTACTTCTTTTTTCATTGTAAGTTTTCTTGAAATTTCTCACTTATGGTTTCTAACGAGGCAATGAGTACAATACATGGACTACCACTATGGACTCTTCACCTTTTCCAATGGTGTTTTTTTGGAGTTTTAACGAAGCATGAGTTACTCACGGTATTCGCCTAAGAGAGAGTGTTAAGAACCCTACGAAGGGTTATATGATATAATACCAAATGTATCCCTAGAGGACTCTATGTTTCTATATAATAAACATGTACCCTCAAAAATATAACAAGATAAGAGATCCTTCACTATTGTCTCATGTATCACTTTGTTTATGTCGTAGTGGAAAGAGAAATGAGAAACAGATCTTCTATATCTTCATCACACCTCTATTACTGAAGGAAAAGTTATGTGTCCAAATCTAGGAGCTATGGTCATAAACTTAACTTCTCGTCAATGTGTGAGCATCAACGCTGAAATTACACCTCTCAAGGTCAGTCTTTGCCAAGATATAATTCTCCAAAGTCATCTTTATATCCTTGATGCATGATCACCTATCCATAAAGCCTCATCCAAGTTTTTTTATGAAATAGGAGGGGTCTTGTCCCTAGCTTCATGTATATTCCTGACAAAATTGGTATGGTCATTTGAAACTCTTGATGTGCACAAGAGAGGCTAGCGACAAGTCTTTTGGGCATGCCATAAACAAAGGTGGAAAGAAGGAAAGGGATGGACGGACATAGGAATACTAGCATCAGAAGGTCCGTTGGGGTTCAAGTCATCACACTTTGAAAGGAAAATGTGCCCTTAGGCTATTTCTAGTTGTTTTGGTGATTAAATGCTCAACACAACACATTGGACTAACCACTTTGATATGAGAATGAGTACAGGTGCATAAAGGGCAAGTTGAAAATATCAAGTCCATATGAGCTGAATCGAAGGGCCAAAAGTGCAACTTGGAGCAAACCAACATAAACATGAGGTTTATGTGTTTGAATAAGTTGCACACACCCTAATCCATGTTTCTAGCACTTTGTTTTGGTCACTTACTCTGTTTTGCAAGAAAAGTGCATTTTGGACTTGGTCTTAGACATATTGCAAACTCTATGAAATAGAGATGAAAAAGTATGGTCCCAACACTTAGCAATTTGTTTTATGTGCTAACTATATTTGTTTTTAGTGTTAGGGGACCTCCAAAGAAGAGCCAAAAGAAATTGGAGGAGTTTGGCTCAAAAGAGCCAAACGTGGGCCAGTGTGTGAGTCACCAGACTGTCTGGTGGTGCACCAGACTGTCCGGTGCCGTGTATGGATGAAGTCTGCAGCCTCAGGAATTTTAATTATAAAATTCATCGAACTATCCGGTGTGCATCGGACAGAGGCTCCAACAGCTCTCTCTGTCGTGGGCGCTTGAGAGCACCTAGAGGGGGGGTGAATAGGTGATCCTGTAAAACTTAAAACTTAACACCACAAACTTGATTAAGAGTTAGAACAATGAAATCAGGTGAGTAGAGAGGAGAGCTCTTGTGAAGCACAATAGACACAATAAGGACAAGCACAAGAGACACGAGGATTTATCCCGTGGTTCGGCCAAGTACAAAACTTGCCTACTCCACGTTGTGGCGTCCCAACGGACGAGAGTTGCACTCAACTCCTCTCAAGTGATCCAATGATCAACTTGAATACCACGGTGTTCTTCTTTTACTTTACTCTTTCCCGTTTGCGAGGAATCTCCACAACTTGGAGTCTCTCGCCCTTACAATAAGAATCACAATAAAGCACTAGAGTAAGGGAGGGAAGCAACACAGTCAAATCCACAGCAAATACACACACAAGACCAAGACTTGAGCTCAAGACAATATCTCGAGGTTCTCACTAGAACGGAGCTCAAATCACTAAGAATGTCGAACAAGTGCGCAAGAATGAAGTGTGAGTGATCAACAATGCTCAAGGAATGCTTGGTGTACTCCTCCATGCACCTAGGGGTCCCTTTTATAGCCCCAAGGCAGCTAGGAGCCGTTGAGAGCATTTCAAGAAGGCAATTCTTGACATCTGTCGCCTGGCGCACCGGACAGTCCGGTGCACCACCGGACACTGTCCGGTGCGGATTTCTTTCCTTCTTTGGCGAAGCCGACCGTTGGAGATTCAGAGCCATTGGCGCACCGGACAGTCCGGTGCCTCCTTCTGACCGTTGGCTCTACCACGCGTCGCGCGCGGATTACGCGACCGACCGTTGGCCCGGCCGACTGTTAGCTCACCGGACAGTCTGGTGCACCACCGAACAGTCCTTTGATTTATAGCTGTACGCCGCCGACGAAACCCGAGAGCAGCCAGTTGACAGACGCCAGCCTGGCGCACCGGACAGTCCGGTGCACCCAGACTGAGCAGACTCTTGGCTGCTTCGAGCCAAGCTTTTCAATTGTATTTTCTCTGATTCTAGCACTTAGACAAACATGTTAGTACACAAAAACCAATGTACTAAGTCTAGAATCATACCTTTATATTGATTTGCACCTTATCCACCATTTGGCATAGTTTATCATTTAAGCACTTGTGTTGGACACTAAATCACCGAAATATTTAGAAATGGCCCAAGGGCACATTTCCCTTTCAATCTCCCCCTTTTTGGTGATTTATGCCAACACAACATAAAGCAACTAAAAGAAGTGCAACATCAATTCACTTGAGAACACAAATTTGTTTTGAATCAAATTTGGCATATTTGGATCATTCTTTGCCACCACTTGGTTTGTTTTTGAAAATCAAACTCAATTTCCTATCTCTAAGTCAAATTCACTTGTTGAGGCCTAGAGAAAGATATTCCAAGAGAAAATTGACCACTGATTCAAAAACTCCCCCTATTTCCCATAATATTCTCCCCACAGGAGACAAACTTTTGACAAAAAGACAATAAGAGATTTTTGACAAACCAAAAGCTCTATTCTACTATTTTCAAAATTCTCAAGTGGTAGCTGATCCATTTATTGCTTTGGCCTTATTTTATCCCCCTTTGGCATCAAGCACCAAAACGGGATCAATCTTGGCCCTTGAACCCCATTGCCTCACCAAAATTTTCAATTAAGAGTAAAAAGGCAATAAGAGCACGGAGATGAACTTGGAATAAGTTACCCTTTCATCGGAGTGCAGTGGAAGTCTTGCATGGTCCAAGTCCACCTTTTCCCTTTCAATCCACCTTTGAGACTAAATTAAGAAAACTCAAGCACATGGTTAGTCTCAAAGGGTCAAGTTGTAACTCAACTCCCCCTAAATATGTGCATCACTTGCAAATGGACTTATGAGGTCCGAGGAGTGCTTGTACAACTTGAGCACCATACATAAACAACAAAATGCATAAGGAACATGATTAAAGGCATAAAACACATGTATGCTATAAATCAATCCAGGTTCCGCGAATCTAAGACATTTAGCTCACTACACAACCTGTAAAAGGTCTTCTCATCTAGAGGCTTGGTTAAGATATCGGCTAGCTGGTTCTCGGTGCTGATATGAAACACTTTGATATCTCCCTTTTGCTGGTGGTCTCTCAAAAAGTGATGCCGGATGTCAATATGCTTTGTGCGGTTGTGTTCAACAGGATTATCCGCCATGCGGATAGCACTCTCATTATCACATAGGAGTGGGACTTTGCTCAGATTGTAGCCAAAGTCCCGGAGAGTTTGCCTCATCCAAAGTAGTTGCGCGCAACACTGTCCTGCGGCAACATACTCGGCCTCAGCGGTGGATAGGGCACCAGAGGTTTGTTTCTTAGAACTCCACGACATCAGGGACCTTCCTAAGAATTGGCACGTCCCCGATGTACTCTTCCTATCGACCTTACATCCAGCATAGTCGGAGTCTGAATATCCAATTAAGTCAAAGGTAGACCCCTTTGGATACCAGATCCCGAAGCAAGGCATAGCGACTAAATATCTAAGAATTCGCTTCACGGCCACTAAGTGACACTCCCTTGGATCAGATTGAAATCTAGCACACATGCATACGCTAAGCATAATATCCGGTCTACTAGCACATAAATAAAGTAAAGACCCTATCATGGACCGGTATGCCTTTTGATCAACGGACTTACCTCCTTTATTGAGGTCGGTGTGTCCGTCGGTTCCCATTGGAGTCTTTGCGGGCTTGGCGTCCTTCATCCCAAACCGCTTGATCAAGTCTTGCGTGTACTTCGTTTGAGAGATTAAGGTCCCATCCTTGAGTTGCTTCACTTGGAATCCAAGGAAATAGCTTAACTCGCCCATCATCAACATCTCAAACTTTTGAGCCATCACCCTGCTAAACTCTTCACAAGACTTTTGGTTAGTAGAACCAAATATTATGTCATCGACATAAATTTGGCACACAAAAAATCACCATCACAAGTCTTAGTAAAAAGAGTTGGATCGGCTTTCCCAACCTTGAAAGCATTAGCAATTAAAAAGTCTCTAAGGCATTCATACCATGCTCTTGGGGCTTGCTTAAGTCCATAGAGCGCCTTAGAGAGCTTACACACGTGGTCGGGGTACCGTTCATCCTCAAAGCCAGGGGGTTGCTCCACGTACACCTCCTCCTTGATTGGCCCGTTGAGGAAAGCGCTCTTCACATCCATTTGGAACAGCCTGAAAGAATGGTGAGTAGCATAGGCTAACAATATGCGAATTGACTCTAGCCTAGCCATAGGAGCAAAAGTCTCCTCAAAGTCCAAACCTGCGACTTGGGCATAACCTTTTGCCACAAGTCGTGCCTTGTTCCTTGTCACCACCCCGTGCTCGTCTTGTTTGTTGCGGAACACCCACTTGGTTCCCACAACGTTTTGCTTGGGACGAGGCACCAGTGTCCAAACTTCATTTCTCTTGAAGTTATTGAGCTCTTCCTGCATGGCTAACACCCAGTCCGAATCTAGCAAGGGCTCTTCTACCCTGAAAGGCTCAATAGAGGAGACAAAAGAGTAATGCTCACAAAAATTAACTAATCTAGAGCGAGTAGTTACTCCCTTGCTAATATCACCCAAAATTTGGTCGACGGGATGATTCCTTTGAATCGTCGCTCGAACTTGAGTTGGAGGTGCCGGTTGTGCTTCTTCCTCCATTACATGATCATCTTGTGCTCCCCCTTGATCACACGCCTCCTCTTGATGAACCTGTTCATCGTCTTGAGTTGGGGGATGCACCATTGTTGAGGAAGAAGGTTGATCTTGCTCCTTTTGTTCCTGTGGTCGTACATCACCAATCGCCATGGTACGTATTGCGGCCGTCGGAACATCTTCTTCATCTACATCATCAAGATCAACAACTTGCTCTCTTGGAGAGCCATTAGTCTCATCAAATACAACGTCGCTAGAGACTTCAACCAAACCCGATGATTTGTTGAAGACCCTATACGCCTTTGTATTTGAATCATAACCTAATAAAAACCCTTCTACAGCTTTGGGAGCAAACTTAGAATTTTTACCTTTCTTCACTAGAATGTATCATTTACTCCCAAAAACACGAAAGTAAGATACATTGGGTTTGTTACCGGTTAGAAGCTCATACGAAGTCTTCTTGAGGAGGCGATGAAGGTAGACCCGGTTTATGGCGTGGCAAGCCATGCTCACGGCTTCCGTCCAAAACCGTTTGGGCGTCTTGAATTCACCAAGCATCATCCTCGCCATGTCTAGCAGCGTCCTGTTCTTCCTCTCTACTACACCATTTTGCTGTGGTGTGTAGGGAGCGGAGAACTCGTGCTTGATTCCTTCCTCCTCAAGATACTCCTCCACTTGAAGGTTCTTGAACTCGGACCCATTGTCGCTCCTTATCTTCTTCACTTTGAGCTCAAACTCGTTTTGGGCTCTCCTTAGGAAGCGCTTGAGGGTCCCTTGGGTTTCAGATTTATCCTGCAAAAAGAATACCCAAGTGAAGCGAGAAAAATCATCAACTATAACAAGACCATACTTACTTCCTCCTATGCTTAGATAGGCGACGGGTCTGAAGAGGTCCATATGAAGTAACTCTAGGGGTCTTGATGTTGTCATCACATTTTTGGCATGATGATAGCTTCCCACCTGTTTACCTGCTTGACAAGCTGCACAAGGTCTATCTTTTTCGAAAGTTACATTAGTTAGACCTATCACGTGTTCTCCCTTTAGAAGCTTGTGAAGGTTCTTCATCCCCACATGTGCTAAACGACGATGCCACAGCCAGCCCATGCTAGTCTTAGCAATTAAGCATGCATCTAGACCGGCCTCCTCTTTTGCAAAATCAACTAAATAAAGTTTGCCGTCTAGTACACCCTTAAAAGCTAATGAACCATCACTTCTTCTAAAGACAGACACATCTACATTTGTGAATAAACAGTTATATCCCATATTACAAAGTTGACTCACAGACAACAAGTTATATCCAAGCGACTCAACTAAGAACACATTAGAAATAGAGCGCTCGGATGAAATAGCAATTTTTCCTAACCCTTTCACCTTGCCTTGGTTCCCATCACCGAATATGATTGACTCTTGGGGATCCTTGTTCTTGACGTAGGAAGAGAACATTCTCTTTTCCCCCGTCATGTGGTTTGTGCATCCGCTGTCGATAATCCAGCTTGAGCCCCCGGATGCATAAACCTGCAAGGCAAACTTAGGCTTGGGTCTTAGGTACCCAACTCATGTTGGGTCCTACAAGGTTAGTTACAATAATCTTAGGGACCCAAATGCAAGTCTTGTCTCCCTTACATTTGGCCCCTAATTTCCTAGCAATTACCTTCTTATCCTTTCTACAAATAGCAAAGGAAGCATTGCAAGCATAATAAATTGTAGAGGGTTCATTCATTACTTTCCTAGGAACATGAACAATATTTCTTCTAGGCATATGATGAACAACATTTTTCCTAGTCAAATTTCTATCATGCATAATAGAAGAACTAGACGCAATCATGGCATGAGAATCAAAAGCATCATAACTTCTATAAACATTCCTATAATGTCTCCTATCATGATACATGAAAGCATGGTTCTTTTGAGCACTCCTAGCCATAGGGGCCTTCCCTTTCTCCTTGGCGGAGATGGAAGCCTTATGGCTTGTTAAGTTCTTGACTTCCCTCTTGAAGCCAAGACCATCCTTAATTGAGGGGTGTCTACCAATCGTATAGGCATCCCTCGCAAATTTTAGTTTGTCAAATTCATTTTTGCTAGTCTTAAGTTGAGCATTAAGACTAGCCACTTCATCATTTAGTTTAGAGATGCAAACTAGGTGTTCACTACAAGCATCAATATTAACATCTTTGCACCTATTGCAAATCATAACATGTTCTTCACGAGAGTTTGTTTTACTAGCTATTTCTAACTTAGCATTCAAGTCGTCATTTATGCTCTTTAAACTAGAAATAGAGTCATGGCATGTAGACAATTCATAAGAAAGCATTTCATTCCTTTTAATTTCTAAAGCAAGGGATTTTTGTGCCTCTACAAACTTATCGTGTTCTTCATACAAAAGATCCTCTTGCTTTTCTAATAACCTACTTTTATCATTCAAGGCATCAATTAATTCATTAATCTTATCAACCTTAGTTCTATCTAGGCCCTTGAATAAACATGAATAGTCTATTTCATCATCGCTAGATTCTTCATCACTTGAGGAAGCGTAAGTACTAGTATCACGAGTGCTTACCTTCCTTTCCCTTGCCATGAGGCAGGTGTGATGCTCGTTGGGGAAGAGGGCCGACTTGTTGAAGGCAGTGGCGGCGAGTCCTTCGTTGTCAGAGTCGGACGACAAACAGTCCGAGTCCCACTCCTTTCCAAGGTGTGCCTCGCCCTTAGCCTTCTTGTAAGCCTTCTCATTTTCCCTCTTGTTCCCTTGTTCCTGGTCACTATCATTATCGGGACAGTTAGCGATAAAATGACCAATCTTACCACACTTGAAGCATGAGCGCTTCCCCTTCATCTTGGTCTTGTTTGGATGCTCCTTGCGACCCCTTAGCACCGTCTTGAAACGCTTAATGATGAGGGCCATCTCTTCCTCATTGAGTCCCGCCGCCTCAACTTGTGCCACCTTGCTAGGTAGCACTTCCTTGCTCCTCGTTGCTTTGAGAGCAACGGTTTGAGGCTCTTGGATTGGGCCATTCAACGCATCATCAACGTATCTAGCCTCCTTGATCATCATTCGCCCGCTTACGAACTTTCCAAGTATTTCCTCGGGCGTCATCTTGGTGTACCTAGGATTCTCACGAATATTGTTCACAAGATGTGGATGAAGGACAGTAAAAGACCTTAGCATTAGGCGGACGACGTCGTGGTCCGTCCATCGTGTGCTTCCATAGCTCCTTATTTTGTTGACGAGGGTCTTGAGCCGGTTGTATGTTTGGGTTGGTTCTTCGCCCCTGATCATTGCGAATCTCCCAAGTTCGCCCTCCACCAACTCCATCTTGGTGAGCATGGTGACGTCGTTCCCCTCATGAGAGATCTTGAGGGTGTCCCAAATCTGCTTGGCGTTATCCAAGCCGCTCACTTTATGGTATTCATCCCTACACAATGAAGCTAGAAGAACAGTAGTAGCTTGTGCATTTGTGTGAATTTGCTCATTAATGAACATGGGACTATCCGTACTATCAAAGTGCATTCCATTTTCTACTATCTCCCATATACTTGGATGGAGAGATAACAAGTGGCTACGCATTTTGTGACTCCAAAATCCGTAGTCCTCTCCATCAAAGTGGGGAGGTTTACCGATGGGAATGGAAAGTAAGTGAGCATTGGAACTTTGTGGAATACGAGAATAATCAAAGGAAAAGTTTGAATTAATCGTCTTCTTTTTCTCGTAGTCGTTGTCGTCGTCCTTTTGGGAAGAGGAAGATTCGTCGCTGTCGTAGTAGACTATCTCCTTGATGCGCCTTGTTTTCTTCTTCCTCCGTATTTTCTTTTGTGGCCCGAGCCTGAGTCAGTAGGCTTGTCATCCTTTGGATCATTGACGAAAGACTCCTTCTCCTTATCATTGACCACCATCCCCTTGCCCTTAGGATCCATCTCTTCGGGCGATTAGTCCCTTTCTTGAAGAGAACGGCTCTGATACCAATTGAGAGCACCTAGAGGGGGGGTGAATAGGTGATCCTGTAAAACTTAAAACTTAACACCACAAACTTGATTAAGAGTTAGAACAATGAAATCAGGTGAGTAGAGAGGAGAGCTCTTGTGAAGCACAATAGACACAATAAGGACAAGCACAAGAGACACGAGGATTTATCCCGTGGTTCGGCCAAGTACAAAACTTGCCTACTCCACGTTGTGGCGTCCCAACGGACGAGAGTTGCACTCAACTCCTCTCAAGTGATCCAATGATCAACTTGAATACCACGGTGTTCTTCTTTACTCTACTCTTTCCCGTTTGCGAGGAATCTCCACAACTTGGAGTCTCTCGCCCTTACAATAAGAATCACAATGAAGCACTAGAGTAAGGGAGGGAAGCAACACACTCAAATCCACAGCAAATACGCACACACAAGACCAAGACTTGAGCTCAAGACAATATCTCGAGGTTCTCACTAGAACGGAGCTCAAATCACTAAGAATGTCGAACAAGTGCGTAAGAATGAAGTGTGAGTGATCAATAATGCTCAAGGAATGCTTAGTGTACTCCTCCATGCGCCTAGGGGTCCCTTTTATAGTCCCAAGGCTGCTAGGAGCTGTTGAGAGCATTTCAAGAAGGCAATTCTTGCCATCTGTCGCCTGGCGCACCGGACTGTCCGGTGCGGATTTCTTTCCTTCTTTGGTGAAGCCGACCGTTGGAGATTCAGAGCCGTTGGCGCACCGGACATTGTCCGGTGCACACCGGACAGTCTGTTGCCCCCTTCTGACCGTTGGCTCTGCCACGCGTCGCGCGCATATTACACGGCCGACCGTTGGCCCGACCGACTGTTGGCTCACCGGACAGTCCGGTGCACCACCGGACAGTCCGGTGATTTATAGCCGTACGCCGCCGATGAAACCCGAGAGCAGCCAGTTGACAGACGCCAGCCTGGCGCACCGGACACTGTCCGGTGCACCCAGACTGAGCAGACTCTTGGCTGCTTCGAGCCAAGCTTTTCAATTGTATTTTCTCTGATTGTAGCACTTAAACAAACATGTTAGTACACAAAAACCAATGTACTAAGTCTAGAATCATACCTTTGTATTGATTTGCACCTTATCCACCATTTGGCATAGTTTATCATTTAAGCACTTGTGTTGGACACTAAATCACCAAAATACTTAGAAATGGCCCAAGGGCACATTTCCCTTTCAGCGCTGGCCGCCAATGACTAGCTGGCGTGGCATCTGTCCGGTGGGGCACTGCACTATCTTTTGCCATGTCGAAAAGGAAGTTGGCCAATTAGAACGTCGCCCAACCATTGCTGATCGCATTTCCCGTGGTTCACCGGACTGTTCGATGCACCTGCAGACAGGGAAACTTTTTAGGTGTCTTGTGAATATTCCAAAGGTTCCTAGGTCTCTTGGGACTATAAAAGGGACCTCTAAGCGCCATGTACCAGTGCCCAAGAACCTCAAGAGTTGCACAACATTCCGATACGCTGCGACCACACTTCCGAGTGATTCTAGAGAGATTTGAGCGCTGCTTTTGAGCTGTAACTCTATAACTATGTTCTTGCGCTCTTGTCTTTGCATCTCTTGCGTGGGTTGATGTGGTTTGCTCTTGTGTGTGTTCTTTCTCCCACCCACTCTGGTTTTGATTGTGATCGTTGTGTAAGACTCTGAGTGACTCCAATCTATGGAGATTCCTCACAAACAGGATTGTGATAAGGAAGAAACTGTGGCACTCAAGTTTGATCTTTGGATCACTTGAGAGGGGTTGATTGCAACTCTTGTTTTAAGGAGAACACCACAACATGGAGGTAGGCTTTGGCCGAACCATGGGATAAAAATCACTGGTTCTCTTGTGCCATTTACTTTACTATGATTTTTCCTCTTCCTAAAGTTCTCTATTCTCACTTGTGATATTTCTCTAGGTTTAACTCATATCTTGATAGAGAAATCAAGTGAAGGTAACTTCTCTCTCTTTCTCTCCTCTCAAACTTGGTTTAATTTGCACTAACTCTAACTTTTAGACCAAGGTTGTGTGTTTTAAGTCATATTTTGCAGGATCACCTATTCACCCTTGTAGGAGCTCTCAATTGGTATCAAAGCCGGTCCCTTCCGTTGGGTTTAACAACCCGAAGAGATGGTCAACGACGCTAAAGGGCAAGGTGACAGACGAGGAGACTCTCAACAACGAGCCCAAGGGAAAAAAGGTCATCAACTCGGGATCTAGGAATAAAAAGGTTGGGAAGAAGAAGAAACACATCAAGAAGATCGTCTACTCCGACAATGACACTTCTTCATCTTCACCAAAGGATGATGACTCCTCTTCTTCAAAGCAAAAGACGGTCAAACAAAACTACTCTAAGACGTCTTTTAATTATTCATGTATTCCTTACGATCCTAATGCTCATTTACTTTCTATTCCTCATGGAAAACCTCCTCACTTGATGGGGAGGACTATTCTTGGTGGAGACATAAGATGTGCAGTCACTTATTTTCGCTTCATCCTAATATTTGGGACGTAGTAGAAAATGGAATGCATGTTGTAGATAGTGATGATGAGAATTACAATGCTATTCACATCCAAGAACCATCACAGAACATTGTCCAAGCTTCGGCGTCTTTATTTATTTCTTCTTCCTGAGCCCCTAGCGTCTAGTCAGCGATGAAGTCTGCTAACACCTGGGACTGAATTGAAGAACTATGCACATAGTCAATAGCGAATTCGTTAAGCTCTGCAGCCCATTTTCCAATCCTTCCAGTAGCTTCTTTGTTCCTCATTATGTCCTTCAAAGGCTGTGATGAAGGAACAATTATGTGGTATGCTTGAAAATAATGCCGAAGCTTCCTGGAGGCCATTAACACAGCATACAACGCCTTCTCTAATTCTGTATAATTTTTCTTTGATAGACTTAAAACTTTGGAGACGAAATACACTGCGGCTTGCTTTTTGACTTGGCCATCTAGCTTCTCCTGTACATGCGCCGCACTTACTGCAGAATGCGAAGCCGCCACATATAAGAGCAATGGAGCCCCTAGCGCAGGTGGAGTTAATGTTGTTAAATCAATCAAGTATTGCTTCAACTCTTCGAAGGCTTTCTGTTGAACCGGACCCCATTGAAAAACTTCAGCTGACTTCAATATTTCAAAGAATGGCAGATTTCTTTTTGCTGATCTAGATATGAATCTATTTAATGACGCCAGTCTTCCTGCCAGCCGTTGGGCCCCTTTCTTTGTACTTGGCGGCTCCATCCGAAGAATGGCTTCAATCTTGCTTGGGTTGGCTTCAATTCCCTTCGTTGATACCAAACAACCAAGGAACTTGTCCTTCTTCACCCCCAAAACACACTTTTCTGGATTTAATTTCAGACCAGCTTGCCTGAAGTTGGCAAATATCTCTTGCAGATCAGCAATGTGATTTTCTTGCTTCGTGCTTTTGACTATGATGTCATCAACATAGGTTAGCACATTCCTGCCTATTTGAGAATGAAGGACCCTTGATGTCATTCTGCTGAAGCTTCCTCCAGCATTTTTGAGCCCCTCAGGCATCCGAAGATAGCAATATGTGCCACTGGGGGTTATGAAGCTAGTCTTCGGCTCATCTTCCTTCATCCAAATTTGGTAATAGCCTGAGTAACAATCCAGTAGACTCATGAGCTCTAAAGAAGCTGCTGCATCTACTAGAGAGTCTATTCTTGGCAATGGGAACTCGTCCTTTGGACAAGCTTTGTTAAGATCTGTAAAATCAATGCACATTCTCCATTTACCGTTGGCCTTCTTCACCATAACAGTGTTGGCTAGCCATTCTTGGTATTTCACTTCTCTGATAACACCAGCACTAAGAAGTCTCTTCACTTCGTTCCAAGCACCTTCGTCTTTGTCTTCAGACATTTTCCGAAGCCTTTGTTTTCTTGGCCTGAAGGATGGATCCACATTGAGTGAATGTTCAATGACATCTCTATTAACACCACAAAGATCATTGGCTGACCAAGCAAAAACATCTTTGTTGTTGAATAGAAATCTTATCAAAGTCTTCTCTTGCTCCTCCGATAGATGAGACCCCAACAGTACCTTTTGCTTTGCTATATCTTCACATAGAAGCATAGGCTTCGGCTGATCCGCCGAAGCAACCTTCTCTCTTTTGTATTTGTACTGCTCATAGGCTTCGGCTCCATCTATATTATATGCCTTTGAATCTGTCTAGTTTCCTTTGACTTTTCTGGCTGCTTCTTGACTCCCATGGACAGCAATGGGTCCTTGTTCCGAAGGTACCTTCATGCATAGGTATGTTGGATGAAGTATCGCTTCAAAAGCATTAAGTGTCCCTCGACCAATGATTGCATTATATGGGTATTCCATGTCAACAATGTCAAAGACAACCTGTTCAGTTCTTGTGTTATGGACAAAGCCGAAGGACACTGGCATTGTTATTTTGTCGAGCGCTACAATATGTCTTCCTCCGAAGCCACAAAGAGGGTGTGTAGCATTATGAATCTTGTCTTTTGGCTCTTGCATCTGTCTGAAGGCCTTAGCAAATATGATATTCGCTGCACTGCCTATATCAACCAGAACATTATGGACCAGAAATCCCTTAATGACACAAGATATGACCATAGCATCATTGTGAGGGTAATCTTTAAGCTGAAGGTCGTCCTGGGAGAAGGTGATTAGGATGTGAGACCATTTTGACTTGATGAAGGGTCCCTGCACCCCAACATGTTGTACCCTTCTCTGTGCTTCCTTCTTCTGCTTCTTATGAGCCAGTTCTGAACTTGAACC